>JAQFVV010012536.1:2447569-3047569 GCA_028023455.1 Epiperipatus broadwayi | reverse complement strand
TATTCATTACATTTCCAAAATATCTAACAAACTAACTAAAGCATTAATCAATAAGTTTAAAATAGGATTTAGAACTCCTCCTAATTCTAACAGATTGATCAACAACTCAAAAGATCATATTGATCGATCATTCACTCCACATGTAGTATATTCCATTTCATGCCCTCAAGACGGATGCCAAGCTGTATATTATGGTGAAACTAAAGCTACTATTAATACTAGACGTGCTCGACACGTGTATACTTATAATAGAGCTCAGAAAAACAACAATATATCTTCTGTATTTCTGGATCATGCCATGAAATCTGGACACAATTCTACATTTTACACCTGCTAATCCTGTAATTATATGCACAAAATCGAGTGATCATAAGAGAAAAATAAAAGAAGCATTCTACATTAATGGAAATATTAATGCTATAAATAGAAAAGACACTTGCTTTGATATATCAAAGAAATGAGCCACATAACGTGCTAATTTAAATATCTTTGCATATATTTTATTATATATTTTTAAGAAAGCTATGATTATGAGGCATGGATCCTCGAAAACTTTCAGCTTATTATTAAATCTATTTATAACTTGTCTTTTAAACTTTGCTTATAAGTTTTTGTGTTTATTTATATATAACGGGAAGTAAACTATTTTATTACATATTAGATCATATATTTATTTTTTCCAGAAGGTACATGTAGTATCTAAGTAGTAAATGCTGAGCTGATTCTAGACTATTCTCTTAGAATGAGATAGTGGATTAGGAAATAGCTGTGAATGGTAAGCCACAGTCTGCAAAAGATGGGATCTTTCAATTTTAATCAGTCTTTATTGACATCCAAGTAAAGATCATCCAATCACGATCTTGCTGATTTGGTAAATTATTTTCACATGCATGTAAAAGGCTAGAATCCTTATTATCTCTCCACCAGAAATAATAAAAACTCCTAAATGCCCCCAAAGATGAACATTTTAATTTTTAGGGTCAATCAAAAATAATGACTTTTATCAAGACTACATTTTTAACTTTACAAATTTACTGCTGAATATCAAAATATATAACTTTTAAAATATTAACATTAAATAATATACGATTGCTTCTTTCTGGCTTACACAGAAAAAGGCAAATAATAACTGCAGATAAAATAAAAAACTTTTTCAGCTGAATTTTTATAAAATATTTTTATAATTCTGTACTGATTACGTATTTATTAATAAAGATGTGCACATGTATGTGTGTGTATACAGCGCAACGTCGAATCACTCTAAAAGTAACTGTTTGCAGAAATTATATGCAGAAAGTAGAAGCAGACACATATTCTAATTTGCATAGCATTAATTTCTAACAATATGCAAATTAGCAGAAGTTTTAAAAATGCCTGAAGAACTAATGTGAGTAGAAGAAAAAATAACATGAAAAAGCAGACTAGTGAAACTTGAAGAGTAGAGTGAAAGCTGATAGCGCAGTTGCAGAACAGATATAGCAGGAGAAAGAGATCCAGTCAAATCTGATTAGACTGAATCAAGAAGGTATGCTGCAGGGTGCTTACTATATTCGCTAGTGAATGATCATCGGAAATTACAGGAGTTAAATGATTACCGTGAAGGAAGTGAACGGTTATTAAAATAAATACTGTTAATAAAGCGTGAAATTAGAGTTAAGCTCTATATATCTATTTATTTATTATATATGAACTGTTCTGTGACCAATATTATTGTTGTTTCAACTAGATAGTTGTCAGTTAAACTACTGAGATTATTATTATCATATATATTATTAGGAGTGAATAAACTCGTTTAAGTTGTTAAATAAGATTTGTGTGTTTTCAGTTAAAATTAAATATATAAGTATATTGCTGCTAGATTATAATCTGCTCCATACATATCAAAAATGGTGCAGTCATCTGTAATGTAATTAAATATGGTATTTTGGACATTGTATGTAATTTCCAATCTATCAATTAATTAACCAAATGCCGTTAATACACTTTTGGCATCCTTGTATTTTGCAGACTGCTGTGCCATGTGATCGTTATAATAACATTTCCAGATATGTAAAGGTAGCATAAGTAACAATTTTAGAAATAAAGGTATGTTTAGATATAAACATTGCTAAATTTATATATGATTTAGTTACTATCTGTACGGGAAAGGTTACTAATAGTTCACCTTTATTTTAAAACTCGCTAGATCAGCTAATCCCTATATACTTGTGGACTGCTAATACAAATGTTCATAATGACAATTGTACATGGGCCCTGTAAACGTGTTAACAGAGTTTGGTAAATTGGTTAATAATTCATAATTATATAAATATTTTGGTGATTTATAAATAAAAACAATAATATTCTTAGTACAAAGTTTCCATTTTATAAATATTCATCGTGGAATGGATTAAAATATATTTAAGATTCTGATTTTTTAGTATACAGTATTTTTAAGAAAGTTTCAGATAAAAGGAAAATATTATAGAATTTTCTAAATATTTGTTATTTATTGGAAAATATTGAATGTTCGGTGAAATGATGTATTGTTCATAAATAATGACCAGATAAACATTCTGCAGTCATCATATTAAATACAGTACTTCAAAATTATTTTTCTATTTATGAATAATTAAAAGAAAAATTTAATGATTTCAATAAATTCATCTATCCACAATTATGTTTCAATAAACTACAAAAAAGTAGTGCGGCCAGATAAACCTAATAATGTTTTTTTCCAATGCTCAAACAGGCTTATGATCTTTATTTCAAAAGATGGTTTATAGCTAATCCAGTTAATTATGCAGTATTGATCAAAAATAATATTTTGATATGATTACCTAGACGATAATGGTAACAGATAATCCAGATTAGTCGGATTAGCTTTGGTGGGACTGCAAATATAAAAAAAAGTTATTGTAGGATAGAAAAATTATCGCTTGCATGTGTCTTGGTGGTTCTTGATGGTACTGCAGCATCGCCTAGTGGCTACAGTATGCATAACCAACAGCTACCAAAAGTTATGACAATATGTCATAGACTTAATCATTGGTTGAAAGTGACATCAAACTTCTGTAATAAATTGAATCCAGGATTTATGTTTTTTTTAAAAACAATTTTCAATTTGCCAAAAGATGCTAAGTAGCTGTCATATTAACTCAAGATTGTCTTAGGATTCCTGACATGAATTTAAGAATTGATGACATATTGTGAAGCAATTAATTTAAGTGATTTTGATTATTATAAAACTATGAATTGTATATCTGCAAAGTAAATCAACAGCCATCAGAAATCAACATAATATCTAATTAAATCATAATCTTTTAGAAATCATAAACCAATAACGGAAGTAGAACAGACATTTATTTAAAAAGATAATAATTTGAAAATTATAGCTAATCTCATAAATTCAACCTTATATTTGAAATAATTACTTAACTATGAATTTTATTATTACAAAATAATTCTAAGTATAGAGGATTTGAACTCAGATTTTCAAGCACCCTTCAACTATCCACACTATCTCATACAACCGATACACATGTTCACACACATGTAGAAAAGATAAATAATCACCAATACACGTATTTCATGCTAAACCAGCACTCATCAGTTGCTCCAGATTATCATCTACCACACATATATATAATCAGTGCTCAGTTTATATTAAGATAGCAAATCTTCACACTTTAATGGACAGGCTTCAATCTACTCCAACCTCCAACTTTTCAGCCATCCATATCATTGAAAATCTGATGATGAAAACCCCAAATCCCATGCTGATGCCAATATTATTGCCATGCCCATGTCGATCTCAAGTCACTGACCCCCTCATGTATAGGACCTTATCCATTTAAATACATAGAAGAGGAATGGACCGGTCGACATGGGAATGCCAATAATATTGGCATTAGCATGGGATTTGGGTTTTCATCATCAGATTTTCAATGATATTCATGGCTGAAAAGTTGGAGGCTGCAGTAGATTGAAGCCTTCCCATTAAAGTATGAGGATTTGCTATCTTAATATAAACTGAGCACTGATTATATATATATATGTGATGATAATCTGGACCAACTGATGAGTGCTTGTTTAGCATGAAATATGTATATTGGTGATTATTTATCTTTTCTACATGTGTGTGGTCACATGTATTGGTTGTATGAGATAGTGGGGATAGTTGAAGTGTGCTTGAAAATCTGAGTTCAAATCCTCTATACTTACAATTAAGCTCCCAGGTTTGTGAAGAATGCCTGGTTTTCAAAATAATTCTAAGTATATAATCAGTGGCCAATCAAATAACGTTTTAATAATGAAATTGGAAAATTTATATATGATAAGTTACATTGATATCTATTGGTCATTTTCAGTTACCATGGTGTCTGAAATACTGTTTTCATATTGGATAAAATTGTTTGAAATTTTTTTTATAATCAAGAACCTATATTCCTCAAATATCTACCACTTACACAGAAACAGATTTGATTAATCTGACAAAATATGACATATTTTTTACCATTTAAAGCTTTTAAGATTAATTGAGATTATTAGGTTGCAGAAGTAATGATTATTAATTATTGCATAAAAATGAAGTGTTGAATATTTATTTAGGAAAGTTTATTTACATTTTTCTCATTATTAACACATTTGACATCGGAAGCGTATTACTGGTAATTATATATCATATAATTAGATCTTCACACAATTGAATCTTTATTTATGGTTAAATAGTTAGTCTTAATTTAAATTAACTAATTTTTCCATTGTTTTTTTAACCCTGTTAAAAAAACATTGATCATCATCATTATTTTCAAACCTTAATTTGCAATTTTTATTGTATGAGACCCGATGGCCGACCATGTACAAGATGGCATAATTTGTGGAATTACATAAGATTATGAATTTTTAAACCATCTATATGATTTCTAAATTACATTCTGAAATGTTTGAGATATTTATTTACTATATAATAAATAGAATAGAGTCCTTGATAATTAACATAATCAAATCTTTCAAATTTGCCACAGACTTCTCTAAAGTTTAAACCACTAAACGTCACATAATCACCATTTCCTATGCTTACACAAGCTGTTAAACAGCTGTTTTAAAAGCCTGTGTAAGCATCAATGGTGATCACATGATGTTTAGTGGTTTACTACTATTCCAGTCCATGGGATGATGATGACTATGGTTATTAAAGAACCAAAGATATCAAACTGTATAGATTCTGAATTGGGTTGACATCTGCATGACTATACAAGCGAGTGAGCTTGGATTGAAAACATTGTTTTTGTTTTGAACTCATAGCTTTATAGTTAATCAAAAAAGTAAAAGGCAGCTGGTAGAGGATTGCATTAGATTGTAAGATCTAAGTGGAGTGCTTTCAGATCCAAGGCTCCTCACTGATGAAAGCCACAAGCTAGTCTGGGGATAATGGGTGACTAGGCACTAGTTAGGGATTTTATGCACAAACCTTTCATCCATTGATTGCTATGGCTTGCATTGGGTGGCACTACTGTATGGAGAGTTTGTCACTTCTAAAGTTTGTTAGAAATCTCAAACTGTTCCAATGTGAAAAATGTCTTGAATCAACTTTTCTCCCTATACATGTATTTCATATAACAAATCTATGATTATCAGGCAAGTTAGAGAGCTTTAAACATATAGAAATGATAATCAGAACTTTTGTCTTAATTGTGACTAGTTTGATTTTGAAGCTTGAACATTTTAGTATCAGTCGAATAGTCAGTAATCACATATATCCCTTATGCTATTACACCTCTAATCTGTTAATATTTTAATATGGCTGTAAATGGAATTTAACAATCACTGTAAATATGGACAAACCCAAATCATGAATCACATAATTAAAGATTATGGATACTCTATATGTTTCTATATGATGTTGGCTAATATTTAAACCGTTAAAAAAAAATCCGTACTCCAAATAAACAATTTTAAACGTGAATACGAATTATTTCCACGTTATTGAATTGAATATTTTATATACGTATGACATTCTAGAAACATTCAAGTTTCAAAATCAATTGGTTATTAAAATATAGGGGATTTGAACCCAGACTTTCAAACCCCTTCACTATCCACATTACCCATACTACTGATACACATGACCACACACATGCAGAAAAAATAAATAATCACCAATATATGTATTTCGTGCTAAACCAGCACTCATCAGTTGGTCCAGACTACCATCTCCCATACATATATATAATCATTGCTCAATTTATATTAAGATAGCAAATCCTTACACTTATAATGGACAGGCTTCAACCCACTTCAACCTCCAACTCTTCAACCATCCATACCATTGATTAAATAAAATAATTGAATGGTTTTACTGCCTGGAAATTTGTAAGAAATTCAAGTGCTGGAAATGTCAGAACTGGGTTTGATCCAAGGTCCTTGTATTCCAGAATCACACTCTACAACTGAAGTAAACCATCTGGTTATTGGCCATAATTAGACATAAATTGGAAATTTCATGTGGGTGTTCAAAGTTTCACATCTCAGCTCATCTAACGAGCATTGATTTATATGAAATGCATGCATAGGCAGACAGATCAGTGCGAGACATTTTTCAAGGATACATGAAATCTGGATAATTTGATTGGCTAAATACTGTATATTATTTTATTCACTCAACTAATGTTGAATTATTATTTTTTTGCTAATTTTATCTTATGCAATTTTTTGAAAAGTATTTTTGCTAACAATTTTAATTAAAAAAAAGATGGGTTTGTATTTTTTAATGACATAGCCATGATGACGATTTTTAAGAAATATATATATATATATGTATGTGTAAACTATTTATTAGGTGTGTGCGTGTGCATTAGTCACTGATTAATTGTTTATGAGGATAAAACTTTAAAAAAGGATCATCAAAATGTAAAATATTATGAATTGGACTCTTAATATTATTAAGATATAAAGAATAGTTTCCATATTAATTCTGAGAGCAAAATATAGGTGGCGATGTTATTAATAAGTTTATGTAGACTATTATATATTATCTGGTTAACTCAAACCCCCCTCTCCCTCCTGAGAATTTAACATGGATACCCAGTCTATATTATGTACGATAAAGGATATTAAAATTAAATACTTTTAGTAAAAAAAAATAATACAAATATTTGCTCGACATTGCTAAAAATAATTTTTTTAGATAACCTTTCAATGACTTGCTGATAAAAGATTTTGAAGTGTAAGAGATTTGTAATGATTAAAAAATAATTGTATATATGCTTATATGTGTGATGTTTGTGGAAGTGATTGATTAGCAAAGCCAGCAAACATTGTTAATCTTTTTATTTTCTGTAGGATTATGCATTAGATTAATTGAAGCAATCTATTTGGGACTATCTATTTGTTTTATCTACATTTTAAGACAGTTATCATGAATATTGAACTTTATTAGTAGCATAATCTCTGTGCTGTATCACAATCTTCACCAAGTTATCATAGTTGATATTAACTCAAAACTTTCGACTTGCAATCACAAACAAAATAATAATAATAATATTAATCTTTATGAGTCACTCGAATACTAAGTATAGGTAATTCTTTCTTTTTGAAAATTATTTAATTTTAAATAAATAATAAGATAAACTTTTTTTGATATAAAGTGTGTGTAGAAGGGCCGACCACTTAACGGAATGAAACTAAGGCAAATTAAATCAGAAAGTATTGTTGGCTTAGTATCAGCCCTCTTCCAAATTCAGTATTTATTAGTACTATCCCCCCCCCCCTAAATTATTAGTATTGCTGAATATACTTTAAATTAAACTACCTCATACTAGGATAGCCTCTTGGTATCTGTCTTTTATTCCCATGACTTTGAATTTAATTCTGCCTTTTTTAGGTAGAAAAGATTTTTAAGCGAGCCTCAGATTATTCTATTAGGATAGTTGGATCAGGTCCAGTTTCGTTAACAGTCCAATAATTGAAATTGTTATTCAGCTTGGGACAGGAAGGAAAAACATTAAACATGCTCAAACATCAAGTGTAAGCTAGAGAGGAATGACTTTCATTATCTTTATGGGCCTTATGAGGTTTAATGTTGGGTAGAATAATAGTCTCAAGAGGGTTTAAAGTTTCTGTATTGAAGCTCACTATTTCAAATGTTCAAACATCCCATGATCTAAAACAGGCAAAACTCTCCATACAGTAGTCCACTCAGTGCAAGCCAGAGTAATCAATGGATGCCAGAAGGCTTGCACATAAAAGCCCCATCTAGTCCCTAGTCATCCAATATTCCCAGACTAGTTTCTGGCTTGTGGCCTTCGTCAGTGAGGAGCTTTGGATCTGTGAGCACTTCACCTAGATCTTAGGAGCACTAGATGGGGGTTTTATGCACAAACTTCTGGTATCCATTGATTACTCTGGCTTGCACTGAGTGGCAATACTGCATGGAGAGTTTTGCTGTTTTAATAACAGTTATAAGCAAGCATAAGAAATGGTGATCATGTGATGGTTATTGGCTTATCCCATGGCCTACCAAGTGACTATTTATTCAAAATGGTTTCTCTGTGGAGGCATCTTAAAATACTTTTACCCTGCAGTAGACTATTTAGAATTGTTTTATATTTTATTTATTTATTAATATTAAGGCATGTTACCTCTCATGATTTCAAAAGTCAATAGCAATTTGATGATTAGTGTCATCTATTTGATTATATGATTGTTTTTCAAGTGTCCAAATGATTTTCGAGCACTAACATGTTACTGACAGGCCTTATTAATTGCATCTTGGTTGGTGATGTTTTTTTGCCTCTCCATTTTTTCAGAGATTCGGCTTATTAGCAGACTATTCTATTCATTGAACCATCTATACACAGTGTGTATAATCTTATTAAATTAATACTGAAATGTACATAAAAAGTTTAGTTACTGATAGTGTCAATGTGCATCTTAAAGAATATAATATGGCTCTAAAATTAAATACTAACCTAAATTTCGATAAAAGAATGATAAACAATAGGAAAATAACATGCTTGATTATAATATTTTATTGCCTAATTAATCTATAGATAGAGAACTTAACATAAATGCTATAAAAAATATTCGTTACATAAGTCACTTATCATGTTTTCAATATCATAATCACAATCATTGTCAATTATGATATCGAACTAACCCCGAAATTATATTTGTAAAAGTTACATTCTTAGGAGCCAAAATTATTGCTTTTATATTAGTGTTTTATATAGTAATGTTCATTTATAAGTATACGCATAAACAAAAGTGCATTACAGTGCAATGGTAGCCCTTACATCTTGCCATAAATATTACCTGGGTTCAAATCCAAACCAGGTAAAGACATTTGTAGACTCTTATCAGGTTTAGGATTTTTCAGATAGCCATATTTATATTCAACCAGATATCCAATATTGGTTGGCAAATGGGTATTTAGTAATTATTATCTGGAAGGTGAAACAAGGGTGACCCACATCTCAAACATTTATCACCCAGAAGTTGGTGATCCTAGTTGAGTAATGCTTTTGTCATCATTGTTGCTTTCAGCATCAGTGACTATTGGAGAGTTTTTTGCCCTGAAAATGTCTATTTAAAAGTTATGTACAAATGAACTATGTGTTACAAGAATGTATTATACTTTTTAGAGAAAGGTTTTAACCCTTATCATATGCGCCTTAAAAGTTTACAATAGTCAAACAATTTTTTTTTTTTTGACTATAGAGGATCACTCAAACCTTGACACAAGATAGTGACTTTAAAAAATAAGAATGGCCATCTTATCTTTAACCTAAAGTCCCACTTATATAGGCCAATCTGAAGTATTTTGATATGGCAGTGTGAAGCTGTTACTCTTTTATTTTTACCAATATTTCCTATATAAGTAGGAATTTAGGTTACAGATAAGACAGCCATTCTTATCTTTATAATGTTGCTATCTTGTGTGAGGTTTGAGAGATCCCTCTTTAATAAAAAAAAAAGACATCATTTGATTATTATAAATGTTCAAGGCACATATGATAATGATTAAAACCTTTCTCTAAAAAGTATTTACATACTTCCTACATGCTTAATAAATAATCATGACTTTATAAGAACGTATTGTTTTACATTATTTAGTGCAGTGGTCTTCAACCACCGGGCCGCAGAACTTTTCTGGAGGTCTGTGCGCTAGACTGGGAAAAGTTTGTAATAACAAAATAATAAAATTTTAAACTTTTAATCAATATAAATAATTTTTATTTATTTTTTCATCGCATTTTTACCCGATTAAAAAAAAATAAACAGAACAAAAACAAAATCTAATCAATCAATATATAAGTTAATTTGTTTTTCTATTCATCATAGACATTTATTGGGGGTGTAGAACAAAGTTTTTTGTTATACAAACCCCCGGTTGTCTTTTGATAGCCAATCACAGCCGCTTGTCAGCATTGTTAAAATAATAAAATGTAATGTGACTTTTTTTTGATCTCTTAAATTTTTTCTACTCTCTCTTTTAATATTTCATTTTTAGTGTTTTTTTTGGCTATACGATTTTTTTTTTGGATTTAACTTTATTTTTGAAATCAATTTTTATTACCTTTTTTTAAAAATAAAAACCAAAAAATAAGTTCGGTCTCTAATACCTTTTTTTAAAAATAAAAACCAAAAAATAAGTTCGGTCTTTAACTTTTACAAAGTATATACACCCTCACCACCTCAAAATAAAGTAAGATCAAAACTTTTGACTTTTTTAAGTTTCATTTTCTTTTTTTTTTGTTTAAAAATATGCCCACTTTTTTTTGGCCTATAAGGCGATATTTTTTTTGGCTTTATTTGTATATCGCTAAAATACTAAAACTTTTATTTTTAAAACCAAATAATAGAAACAAACAAAAAATAACTTTGGTGTCTATCTTTTGTCTCAGTGATGACAAAGTATTTTTCAACCCAGTTCCCCAGTATTTTTCAACCCAGTTCCCCCCCCCCATCAAAACTTTTGACTTTTTCAACATTCAGGTGAATAACATTTTATTCTCTCATCTTTTAATAATGAAATAATAAACGTAAAATGCAAGCACATTAATGAGAACGATTGTTATTGTACTTGTTTTCTGTAGCAGAATGATTGCGCAACTTGAGAAAGAGTGTTCAACATGTGAAGGTAAGCAACACCATTACAATACACAATAACTAGTATGCTATTTTGGTCAGTTATAACAATTATGCTTATCTAAGGCTAAGCAGGTTACATCTTTAAGAAAATTTATCTGTAAACTTCTGCCGGTCCGTGAAATCTTATCCTTATTTTTACCGGGCCACAGGGGTGAAAAGTTGAAGACCACTGATTTAGTGTATGGATTTTTTTGTTAGCTTAACCATTAAAAAATATAAAGGAACATATAAGGATTCCAACCAGGAAATAGATTCACCAATGACTTTATTAAGTCCTTCAATTTTCCCACTGTAGTCATAGGTTTGGAATCATTAACCATGTGGTTCATAGTTTGTGCTGCTCACATTTACATCTGTGCTGATAAATTTCTTTTATCAAGCAGTTGAACATAACCATGGATTTCTAAATCTAGTTTGATGAGATTCCAGTTGCCTCTAGGAAGATCAAATTCAACTGTTGGAAAATATTTGTTTGGAACATCATAATTTTATTTTTACATCATAAGTCTTTGTAGATTCCTGGTCGAACATCCAAAAAAAAAGGAATCTTGATTTGAGACGAGTCTTTGGTAGTGAAATTATATTTTGAGTTATTGACAAATCCAATCTCTGTAACAGCTTTTATATATTTTCCTGTTCTATTTGGAAGAAAAAAAATCCACTTCTAGATTCTCATTAAATATTACTGATAAATTCAAATCTATTCAATTGCAGAGAATTCCTGTAGTTTCACGTATTCCTCCAAGCTATATTTTAGGGATTAAAAAGTAGTGATTGATAATCACATCTCGATTTTTGATAGATAAATAAATATGCTGATGTTTTGTTAGAACTTATTGTTCAATCTTACCATTGAGGTTTCTCAAGAATTTGAGAGCTTGCTCTAAAAGAAAGCAAAACAATTCAAGACATTTTGACAAGTTTATTATAATTTTAATATGTGATGATGTTTTTTGGAGTAATTAGTAAAATTTTTTTAATGAGTGATTGTGTCTATCGTTGATCACAAATTCAAAGATATGTGTGGACCTTTCTTCTAAGGCCCTGCATGGATTAATACAGCGGTAGAAGGACAGACTCTGGGGGTAGGGGTTATGTTCCATGAATCACAGATCAGGATGTGTTATTACTCAAACTTCTTATGAATTCCTGAGCGGTAAACCATTTGATTTCTGTTAATAAGGTTTCAAAGCGCTAAAAATGATTACTCTTCTTTTATCAGATAGCTTAGCTTGGCAGATGATTTAGATTTTTGAGAAGAGGGAGGGGAAATAATGATGAGATTAATGTTAATAAATTCAAATTTAGGAAAAAAGTAAATATGGTTATTTTCACACGAGAAAATGAATGCAAACAATATGTACGATGACTTCTCGCTGTTAATTGAATAAAAAAGCCGGCAATAAAAGGGAATTCCAAAACTGAAATAAAAGAAGAGTATTCTTATAAAGTTTCATAGATTGAAAAGTTTTTAGATGAATCTATCAAAAATATTACTTTTATTTAAAATGGAGAAAAATTAGTGGCTTTATTGCTCGATGGTCCATAAGAAGTTTGAGCGCCAGAACGGCGAACACCAGAATCAATCCTGGGATCCCAAAATGTATGTATGCTCTACCAACTAAACTAACCATATCACATACATTATTTACACTTGGCATTTTTGCATGAATATGCATATTCTAACTCCATAAAAAGAGAGTGAGGGAATATTGGAAATTTTCTAAAATATGGTCCAGGTAGGTATCATTAATTTGAATACCTGTTGTTTAAAAACTTCTCTTATCCAAATGACTGTAATCTTTTGCAATAAATAAATGAATTTGTATGCATATTTACAAATAAAATTAATGGGGGGGGGGGGCATTTATCAAGTATCTATAAATTAATAAGCCTAAGCATAATGAACTGCTGTTTTTTCCCCCATCTTAGAGAGTTTGATTTGACAGGATGAAAAATGTATTTTTGAAGTCTGAAAAATTCACAAATCCAAGAAAGCTCTTGAACCAGGGATTTCAGAAGATAATTGCAATTAATGCAAAGTTAAATTAGAAAAAAAATCTGATAAAATGTAAAATATAAGAAAATTCAAAAGTAATTAATTGGATTAATAATGAGATGAGAAGTTTATTAATAAACAAGACTACTTCTTTAAAACTTAATTTAGATAGAAATATTTAATTTTGGCCCTTCTTTTTTCGCTAAACATCCTGTATTAATTTTTTCCATATTTGTCTTACCCTTGTATATATATTGTATTATATTTAAAATTTATTACATTATTAATTAAGTAATATTTGATCAATTTTACAATTGCTGTGTTTTAGATTGTAGCAAACTATAGCAATTATCCTTTCCTCACAAGCACTATAAACTGAACACTATTGTTTAATGGCGTTTGTGAGGAAAAGATGTTTACTTTCTGTAGTTTTTTACATCAGTAATTGCAAATTATTGCTTAATGGTATAATTCGTGTTTGAAAAATGGTGATTTTTAAATTTTAATTTAAAATAAAGTTAGACTATATTTGAATTAATCAACGTTTATTGTACTTTTATGCATTAGTTCTGATGTGATGCGATGCACTGTGACTTCTTTTTCGGAATCAGGAATCTCTCAGCCACTATGTCCAGAGAAACCATTTAGCCACCTTTCCTCCCCTTTCCATTCCCCACCCTAATTTCCCCCATATCCTCCTCTATCTTGCTCCATCCCATTTCCACAACATAATCTTTGTCAACTCCATGGCCTTTATATCTAAATCCCCTTATCTTTTCCCAAACTCAGCATAAAAACCAATAACCCACTTTTTGCATAATCACTTTGTTTATATTTATTCTCCCACAACTTTATTATTTGTACCCTTTCTGCTTGCAGGCATTTACATTCAATTAACAGATGCCTAATATATTCTGTGCCTTCCTTATGTAAGTTGCAGACTCAACCATCCATATTTTTCCATTTATGTGTATATTCTCTTGTTGTTAACACTCCTGTTTGAGCCTTAAACAGTAAACCACTTTTCTTGCTGGTGTCATAAATTAAATCGCACCCAATGTTCTATTTACTTCTATATATATTTAAACTCTTTTTATTCTCCATACTAGGTCTCCATCTCTCCAACTCTATTTTTTATTAATGCATTTATTTTTCTATCCCATTCCTTGCCACTATAACACTCAACAATTCTCCTACATCATCCCGTCTTTTGTATAAGTATACTGATATAAATTCTTTATCCAAATCTGCATACAATACTACCTTTCTCACCTATCTTCTTGCTCATCCTTTACTCATAATCCAATTATCTACTATTTTGGCTATTCTCTTATTATCCATAAGTTGTAGTCTATTGAACATTTTCATTTTACTTTTTGCATCTCTCATATAAAAACTTGACCATCCCATTTCTCTTTGAATTGCCTCCTTTGGGGTCCACACATCTGCATCTAATGCATATCTTCCTACTTTTCTTTGTACTTTTTTCTAAGTAATCTGACACCCCTTTACCAACATATGACACATTATTACCATATGTTAACTCTGCTACTGCCACTCCCTTCCATACAATTCTAGCTACATTATATTTATTACATATAAAATACTATTAATTTCTTTATCAGTCCCTTTTTTTTCTTTGCTTCATTTAAAGATGCTATGTGATGCACTATGGATTCTCTTTATTCTGTCTAGAAGTTCTATTGAATTGCCATCTAGGATCTGAAATACTTAATGATTACATGGAAGTTAGATATTACTACTGAATATTGCTATAGATAATAGTAACTCCATTTTCATCTTAGTTAACTTTATAAGCAGTAAGTTATTTGATATTAGATGATTATGTAAGCTGACTTTTATGATCTTATTTTGAATGTTTGGCCTAACAGTCCTTTCTTATATGGGGAAAAAAACTAATTATGGAAGTTTTTCATTATCATTTAGTTACTATTATTGGGGATTTGAACCCAGACTTTCATGCTTCCTTTTGTTATTCACTCCATCTTTATACAACCGATACACGTAACCACATATTTGTAAAAAAGTTAAATGATCCCCAGTATTCGTATTTCATGCTGAAACAGCACTGATCCTGTTCATTTCCCACGTATATATATATATAAATCAGTGCTCGGTTTATATTAAGAGAGCACTGATTATATATATGTGTGGGAGGTGATGATCTGGACCAACTAAAGAGTGCTGGTTCAGCATGAAATATGTATACCGGAGATCATTCATCGTTTTTGCATGTATGTGGTTATGTGTATCGGTTGTATAATGATGGAGGGGATATCAAAAGGGAACTTGAAAGTCTGGGTTCATATCCCCTGTAATTATATCTAGTACCTCTAAATTTTTGCGTAATTGGCTAGAATGAAAGAGTAATCATTCCTTGATTAATACAGATCGAAATAAATTTAGGATGAGAGATCATAATGAGGCTTAGTGTTGGTCGCATATTGCTATGTATGAATAAATAAATTATAATGGTTTTTATTACTATTATAAAAATCTGAAATGTTGACCTATTTTTAAAGATCAATCTATAATCACACAGCAACCACATTGTGCGATAGATAAATACAATACACAACTAGAACGATATTTTTACATCTTTCATACTCATGACATTGTTCATTTTCATAAATATTGATCGCATTTAAAGTTTTTGTGATATTGTATACATTTATTTTTAATTTTTTTTTAGATTTGATTTTTATGTTACCATGGCTACTGCTTTTAAAAAATTGATAAACTCAGCCGATCACTGTGTAGAAGATAGTCTTGAAGGCTTCGTAGCGGTGCATTCTGGTCTTCAGCTTATTGAAGGACACCAAGTTGTTGTTCGGGGTGACTTAGAGGTGTTAAAAAAACAGGGAAAAGTCACACTGCTGTCTGGTGGAGGATCAGGACATGAGCCAGCACATGTAGGTAAATATAAATCTAAGTTCATTTTGTATATACTCCTATAACTACGAATGCGTAAGAAATCCAATTCAAGTAATTTGGGAAATTAATAGCTCTAAGTATTACGAGAATTTCAATTTATTATTTTATTTCTATTTATAGGTTATAAAAATTATATATCATCACCATGATTATTTTCAATCATTATTGATCCACTGCAGGATGAGGATCTCTTCAAGTTTAATCTAGTTTCTTCAATCCATAATCTCACACTACATCAATAAACTTATTTCAATCATCCATCTCACATGTGGTCTCTTTCTAGATCTTTTACAATCTTGTGAAATCCGGTTTGAGATTTTGATTGCCCATCTGTTTTTATCTCTTCTAGCAATATGTCCAGTCCAGTTCGATTTTAGTCTCTTAATTTTTTCATTGATGGCAATGATATTCATCTTGTTTTATTCAAGTATTTGATGTCATTTCCTTCTTGTTATTCTCACCATATATCTCTTCATACTTCATTGAGTAGTGTGAAGTTGTTGTGATGTTCTTTTGTTAAATATCCAAGTCTCAGATCTATAAATTATTAAATATCTTCATTTTCAAAATATAGGCATATTTTCTTTTAATACTATTTCCCAAAAGCATTCTGTCCAAATTTAATTCTATAATTAATTTCATCCATTATGTGTCTAATTGTATTAATAATCTGAGCAAGATATTTGTAATTGTTAATATCTTCTAATTTATGATTTTATCAATTTTTGTTTCGCTCTTCTGATAAAATCCAGTAAACATTACTTTAGTCTTCTTAGTATTTATCTTTTAATCTTACTTTCTTAGTTTCATCTGATAACCACTAAACATAACATGTGCACCACTCTTTATACTTACACAAGCTGTTTTACACAGATGCAAAAATCTCCATATAATAGTGCCATTTAGTGCAAGCCAGAGTAATCAATGAGGCAGGAAGGCTCTTCAATGATGAAAGCCACAAGCTAGAAATTAGTCTGGGGATATTGGATGGGTAGGCACTAGACTTTCTTGCATCCATTGATTACTCTGGCTTGCACTAAGTGGTGTTACTATATGGTGAGTTTTGCCTCTGTGTATCATCTTATAACTCTTGCAACATTTTTTGAAGCCCTGAAGCATTATTTGCAAAAACAACCACATCCTTCTACAAAATCTAGATAGGTTAAGTAATTTCCTTGCATTTTTATTCACTTGTCTTTTCATTTTAATCCACAAAATATTTCTTGTAAAACTTCCTATAAAAAAGTTTTGGAGATATGGAATCACTATGTTGTATATTCTTATCAAAGTTCATCTTTTTAGTGTCACCGTACAATATAATCTCTGCTGTTGCACTTGCTTCTGTATATTAAAATTGTATATTAAATAAAGTATAAATCTTATTTTTAAATGAAGTCGTAAAAGATGGGTTATTATTTCTACTATTATTATGAATAAGATTGAATTTAAACTGAATGTTTATCTTACTGTTAAGCAATTATATATAAGGTTTGCTAATTGCATTAATTCTATATTTAAATCGTGTTTTGTATATTTAACAAGAAAATATTATAAATTTATAAAGCGTTTAACTTGCTGAGCATGCTTTCAACTTTTATGATCAGAGTCATTGCTCTAGTAATGACAGCAGGATATTGTATATTGGTTACGTAATGGATAGATAATATTTAAATCTAACAATTATATAAATATTTAATTTACAGGTTATAGTTCTTTGATAATGGTACGCATGATTCTTTTTTTATTGATCGCATGGGCGTTATTAGCAATAAATCATGCCTCCTTAATTTTGTGTTTTCTGCCATCTCGCTCCAGACATACTATATTCTTACTAATATCATTAATGGTAGGATAAGAGCCCACTTATATATTTGCAAGTTCATTGTTTAAACCTTTGACATCTGAATTTTCAGTGTGTTAATTTATAAAATTGTTTGATCAATTTCCACATCTTTTTTGAGCCTTCTGTTCTACTAGTTGATAATTCAGTGGATATTATCAGTGAGTGAAAATGCCAGGTTTATAGCATTTCCACCAATACTTTGTGGCTTTAGGCTGCATATGGTTAGAAACTTCAATATCTGATCGTTCTTCAAAGTAGCACCCTCCAGTAGCTTCATTGTATTATGAATATATGATCTTATCACAAAACAGTTAATAAACCTCTAGGAAAAAGTAATCAATCCTGTATCTAATTTCAATGATACTAATGGTTTTTTTCAAAGTGTTAGCTTTTTATAGAGCTTCTCTTAAAACCAGCCTTTCGGCAAATACGTATAAAGCTAAAAGACCACCATAAGATAAATATAGCAGCTAAGACTGGATCATATTTTAATCAAAACGAACAACTAAAAGAACTAGAAATTAGAATACTAGAAGTATATTCATGACTTGTGGGAATTAGAGGCAAAAGAAGAAATATATGTATTGTAATGATATGGATGTGAAAGGAATGCACATGGGGGAGATGGGAAACATTATAATCATCATTCGTATTTAACACAAATATAAAATGAATACAGTGAATAAGATGAATATGAGCATGAGAATCGGCATTGAACAAAAGTATAAATAGTTATATTAATAGTAAGTTATAAACTACAGATTACCCTAACTACCCTAGCGTTACACGTACACAGTCAAATTAATAATCAATGGTCAACCTTGTGATTGGACTACAAACAAGCTACGTATCTAGCCACTGCCAAACTTAAGGCAGAATATAACCTAATATTCATATGCACATAATCTATCATAAAAATAAAGCTGGAATCCTGATGCATGCCGATCATCATCAATGCTCTGGCCATATTGAATCATGAGGGTACAGGCCAACAATAAATTAAATTTTCCTCTAACAAAAAAATAAAATGTAGTGAATGGACTTTAAAGGTAATACCTTTGCACCTTCCAGATTTTGTCACCTGGATGTCCAAACAAATGTAAATCCCTACGTCAATATATCTAGCTGTTATGTTCTCTAGAATTAGCTCAAGGTCATAATGCTCTAGGAATTGTAACTGTAAACAAAAGATAAATATACAGTGGATCAGTAATTAAAACTACAGAATAAATTGGAGACTTCTTATCTTTTAATTATTGGGTCTAATCAGATTTATAGATTCATTTTGTTATCAATAAATCTGATCAAATTATAATTATTTCAATTTCTTTCACTTTAATTTAAGTCAGGGGTCAGCCACCTATGGCCAATGTGCCAAGTGTGGCATGCAGAATGATTATCAATGGCACCCTGACTGAATGAAGTAGTAAAAAATCATATTTTAATTATAGTGCACATTTGTACCATCACCTACATTTTGCCTATGCAACTCACATGTAAATGGAAACCATGATTCAGTTTAATTTGCCAATTATTTTGCACAATAAACATACACCCGATCTTTGATATTTTCAATAAAGATAAAAGCTAAGTGGGATGGAAATATATTTTTTCCCCAGGATTAATTTTGCCTGGACTTTTTTTTTTTTGCCAATCAATTGACCTTTGATACTTTTGTACGCTACTGTATATTTAGAATAAATTTATATTCAGGCAGAATATTATATTGATTAATTCATTTGAAAAACTTCTATTCATAATTATATAATAATGCATTTTAAGTTTTGGCATGTTTATTTGAAAAAAAAGTTTATAATTAGTGATAGCCGGGTTAATGCATGAAGGAAGTCTACAAATACATGAGACTTGATCATATTGTTCAGATCTCAAAGAAGTTAAAAATCATTGTTGTTTTTTTTTTTTTAAATGTCTATTGTGTAAATAGAACAAATTTCTCATAGACAAAAATTCCAAATGTTCATAGGTTTAAAGAAAAGAATATATAAAAAACTCTAATTTTGAGTTGATTAATCAGTTTTTTAAATTAAATCATTGAAAGTTAAAGGTGCTTGGCTTATTCTGAACTACTATACATTAATCGGCAATTTTGTAAAGAATACACATTTTTTAAAGCACCAACAGGATGAATTTTCTCCATGCCAAAGGAAATTCTAAGTATGTATTTCGAATGCAATATAATTTAACAAAACATACTTTTCATAGATGATCCTAATATTTAATGACCACTAATATAATATCTGGTTATAATGCACTTCAAAAGTATATATTATATAATTTTGAAACCTATTACAACCGAACTAATTTTTGCACTATATATAATAAGATTGGTAAATCATATTGCATGCGGAATAGCATTGCAGCATAGATTTGGCACGACACTAGTAAAAAGTTGCCAGCCCTTGATTTAAGCCATCTTACATGATTTTAATTTATTTATTGAAATTCATTTTAATAAATGTTACAAGTTTTTTATTTGTTTATTTAACCCGAGTAAAATGCCTTTATATATTTCATCCATACTTTAACAGAATCTTAAATAATTTTAACAATTCAATGTATGCTTGCTATTTGTAGACTGTATGCTGGATGACCACTATAATATGGAATGCTAAGCAATTATAATTTTAAATAATGTTATCTTTGGCTGTGGAATTCTTTCAGCAGTTGACAATGTAGAACTAGTTAATATGATATCATCTACCGATGTAAAACAATTGTAATTAAATGTAAAAGGTGATGTAACAACTTTTTATTTGCAATAGATTCAAAAAAGCCAGTCACCGAGAAGAAAACCCCCAGAAAGAAGTGATTGACTAGTTAAAATTATCTGTATCATGAAATAAATTTTCCCACTACTGTTGCATTTCTATATAATATAAAAACATTTTATCTACAATATGATTAAGATCAGTATTATCAAAACTCACACCTGTGCCTTTACTTCTATATATACTCAGGCATATTTTGTTTGCTCGTTTTGATTCAAATGTAACTTTTATTATAAGCCAATAAACATTACATGACCACCATTTCTTATGGCTTGCACTAAGTGGCAATACGTATAGAGAGTTTTGCCTGTTTTTAACTTTTATTATACAGGACTAAAAAAATATATTGTTCTTATTATCATATCAACAGATTAAAAGTGATGATGATTTTTTCTAAATTTCCACTTATAATTTACATTATTATTTCTCATTTATATAGATTTGTTTAAAAAATATAGGTATATATAACTTTTCTTTATAATTACGTGCCCACACGCAACACACACATATATAAAAGTACCGAACTTTCCATACCGTAGTGCCACCAAGTGCTAGCTTTCATAATCAATGGATGCAGGAAGGTTTGTGCATAAAATCCATATCTAGTGCCTACTCATCCAATATCTCCAGACTAATTTCTAGCTTTTGGTGCACTTGGAAGCACTACTGCATGGAGAGTTTGGTACTCTTATTAACAGCTTGTGTAAGCATATGAAATGATGATCATGTGATGTTTTGATGGTTTTATCACACACACACACATATATATATATGTGGATTTGTTTATAAATGAAATGGTATTAATTATAATGAATAGATATGTGGCTCATCTCTACATATATAGAATATTCTGTAAATATATATTATACACACACATAGACATGTAATTTTTCTTTCATGTTTAGCAGTTATTATTTAATTGTATAGATGTTTTTATATATTTATACATTTTAATTTTTTGTATTTAATGTATATTAAGAAAAAGGAAACAAAAATCAATTCATACGAAACAACTGTCCAATTAACTAATAATTATCAGTCGTTTAAACATGAATGGAAAATTACATAATACATATGCATGTATATAGCTCCTCTTAATGTTCTATATATAGGGAGAGAAACGTGTGCACACTAGTCTGGACATTGTAATTAGTATATTTTATTTACAAATAGATGTGTGTATATATCACATATATGGGTGATTATAAAGAAAAGATATATATATTCAGGTGTTGATACTTTTATAAAAATACAGACATTTTTTAATTGAGATTTAAAGTATATAAATATCCAGGCTATGTATAATCTCTAGATTAATAAGTGATTAGTAATAACCATTAATGTATTAATCTGAAGTTGTTGTTGTCAAAGTTGTGAGTGAAAAAGATTTGACACTTGTAAATCAAGTTGTAATAATGTTCTATCTGTAATTATTGATCAAATGATGAAGACACAGAAGAGATTGTGACTTGATCCAACTGATGAGTGATAGTTCAGCATGAAATGTGCATCTTGGGGGGCATTTGTTTATTTCAGATCTCTTTGTTCATATGTTTTAGGAATCTATGGTGGGGTAGAATATTTAGAAATATCTAAAAATATATACATTAAAAGCATAAAACTAAACTAGTTAATAAATAATCAAAATTACCCCAAATTCACAATTCAACCAGATTAGCCAAGAAAATAAACTCTAACACACTACCAATGGTTTCATTGCTACAAGTAGACTTCCTAAGTGTAAGAAGTACACAAATAACAACATGTTTAAACTAAATATTACCCACAATTCCACTTTCACACATCCTTAATATTTAAAGAACTAGGGTGTATGGGAAGTAAGTGGAATTGTGGTAATGTTTAGTTTAAACATGTTGTTATTTTATAGTTCTTTACACTTGAGATGTCTGCTTGTAGCAGTGAAACCATTGGTAGTGATTTAGAGTACTTTCTTGGCTAGTCTGGTTGAGTTGTGAATTTGGGGTAATTTTGATTAAAAAAATATATATATATGAAGGTAAGTTGAAATATATCTATATATTTGAAGTTAAGATATTCCACGTGTTTATGTCTAACTCATCTAAAAAGTGAAATCGTGTCTCTCTGTGTTGAGGTACAGTTATGGTATGCTAGAATTGAGATGACGGACACATTGATAAAAGCAAAAACTTGAACATATATATATATGATAATACAAAATTATATTAATAATAAATAATAATATTAATTACAAAAAAATCATTAATTTTAGCAAGGTGGTTATAATTGCATAATAATATTGTTACAATTTTTTTCTATTGCTATACTGTGTGTGTATATATATATATTGTAACGGTATGCCCCTCTCAACAAGATAAGTTAAGGCAGTCGCATCTCACTATAGTCAGATTTAAGGTCTTCTTATAGGATGCCACGAATGACGTGATTTAATTTTGATATAAAACTATATTTGTTCCTAATAAATAATGTATTATTAATAAAAGTTATTATATCCAAAGCACATCAAATCAATTTTCACCTTAATTAACTTTACCATTATGCTCAGATTTCGAACTCAGGGAAGTTTAACAATTTGCTCTCTTCAGGGGTTCCTATTAATATTTTAAAGTAATATTAACAACGAATCTCACTAATGCTTTAAATTAAATAAAACAAAATTGAAGACTTCATTTAATTTATTCTAAAAAAACAATTATTTATTTAACAATTAAATAATTTAAATTTTACAATATATAAAAAAATATTCATATATCTACCTCCTTATATTAAAAATGTAAATATTCTCTTTACTTACAGTAGATATATTTTCTAAACCTATAACACTATGTGATTTTACAATGTATATAAAATATAAGTATCCAAATATTTAGACATTTATATTAACACTATTTTACAATAATTAGGTAATACAAATAATAATCCAATCATTTGTATATAATACCTTCATTTGTTAAAATGATTGTCAGTAAGTTATATTTATTAATATAAAAATATATACTTCACAACAATGTTAATCATTTATTCATTTATCATACGTTACTGTTATTAGACTATTTGGTTTAGCATAAAGAATATAGTGTCATGTCATAGAAAATAATAATATGTGGATTTAAAAATAATTTAATCTCTTACCTCTAAGTTCACATTATCCCTTTCCCAAATTAATATTTATTAACCGATCTTTAAATCTTTATTAATCATAAATAAAAACAAAAATATTGTAAATTATTAATTCTCTCTTATTATTCATTTTTATAATAAAATGAATACGATGATAAAGAAAATGAAATTAACTTTTCCCAATTATAATTTTCAAAAATCTTAAATGGTATTTATAGAAGCTAATGTTCCTCGCGAATAAAAATCCTTCGAAGACGCAGTTTTTTTTATTCCTTCGTTGTTAAACATTAAAGAGAATAATATTAGGATATCCTAAGTTGACATTTAGTTTCCTCTTTATATTCATCTTCTTAATACAAAGTTCTTCCTTTATTAACATTTATAATTCCATTTTGAAGATCTAATTTTTATTATTTTAAGGCATTCATAATTCCATTTTGAAGATCTAATTTCTTTATAATTTTAATGCATTTAAGCAAATGATGTTATTCCCACATATATATTTGATTAGGGAAGTGCATTTTATCTATCCCTTGACAAATTGGTGTTCTAGCCGCTTTGCATTTTCTTTATAATGTAAAGTACATTAAATTTGAATGAAGTTTTTATAAACATGTTATTTTTTTAAAACGCTGTTCAGATTTTAAAACATAATTCAAACAATTTTTTATAGAACACGAAAATATATTTAGATTACTTTCTTTGAACAAATATAAGAAATTTCTTCTAATGAGTATTAAATTGTTCAAAATATAAACTTCAACTTACACTGCTCTTTGAAATCAAACATAGTAGAAGTTTTTATGAGGATATAGCTGATAAAAATAGAATCCTTATTCTTCTAACAAAAAGAATAGAATTAATATATAATATCTCGCTCCATCAGCTCGCTGAAGCATACACATTCTACATTGTTGCAATAACAATTAGATATTAAAACACTAAGTTAATTTCATTTCCTTTAATTCGATAAACTGTGAACCCAGAGGTCATTTATCACCTTGTCAACAGTCTTTTGTCAACAACGTCTTTTTTTCATTTTAAAGAATGAAAAATAGTAACTTAACAAGTTATATATTTATTTTCATAAGTATAATAATAATGCAAATATAACGTATACATATTGATTACATGTATGTATGAGTACCCCACTGAAAGCACACTCGGCTGTATCTAAAAAGTAAATAATAAAAAAACAACTTCAGTTGTCGGATGTTAAAAACATTTCACTAATTTATTACAAATACAAATGAAAAAGAAAACTGAATATTACATTTAAATGTATATAATAGTAATATGAAAAGATATAACAGAAGGAGAAAAAAATCTAGGTGATGTTTTGATTGTAACAGTGAGATATAAGGTTCTGAAGAAGATTGCTGGGGCAATCAAAACTCTTAACTGAAGGAAAGGGTGAATAATAAAGCATTGTAAAAGTGATTGTAACAGTGAGATTAAGAGTAAATGTTTACAGTAATACTCTTGAGGCAGATAATTAATTGTCAAAATAAAAGCTTTTGTATATTGAATAATACAATGTTTAGTTTTATGTATTTATTTGTGCACCTAAAATATATACATAATGGATTAACTACTTCCATTTTACGATAAGAATTAAACGTAAATTCCAATAGAGTAGTGAATGAATAACTATTAGTATAAAAAGTGCAAAATATCTTTATATATACATAAATATTTTTAATAATGTTTTGTATTCAATTTTGAATTCATTTGAGGATTTGATAAAAAGTCCGCTTGGTTCATACTTCGTAGACCATTATTCTTATTCAGGGATGAGAATTTTTTTTCTGTCGAGGCCATTTGGATCTTTATGATGTCATTCATGGGCCACACAAAATTATTGCCTTAAAAATTAGTCTCAAAAATTTAATTAGTTTACTCTGATATAATAAGGTAGAATTATTATAAAGATTGAAGAGAGAAAAAGATATAGTGGGAGAAAATAAAAATTTTATTTTAACTATTAATTCAATGTTTGCACGGCACTGTGTGTGTGTTTAAACAGAAGTTTTATACAGGTCCATTTTATATACATTTGTAAAAATGTCCAGGAACTGGATTGAGAGCTTTTGAGGACCGGACTTGGCCTACGGGCTGAAAGTTTTTCACTACTGTCATAATTATTAATTATATTATTTTTATGATAATGAACTGAAATATTTTTTTAAAAAAATCTTTCAAAAACAGATTTAAATTATTGTTTTCTTGGTGAATTGAAAACATAAAATAAAACGAGCGTAATAAATTTAAACCAGTAGGAAGAAAAATTTGTATGTATTTGTTAAAATTATAATCCCTAAATATCACATGATTGCCATTTCTTATGCTTACACAAGCTGTTTACACATAGGCTAGACTCTTCATACAGTAGCGCCACCAGTGCAAGCCAGAGTAATCACTGAGTGCAAGAAGGTTTGTGCATAAAATCCCTATCTAGTGCCTACTCATCCAATATCCCCAGATTAGTTTCTAGCTTGTGGCTTTCATCAGTGAGAAGCCTTAAATCTGAAAGCACTGCATCTAGATCTTAAGATCTAGCGCAACTCTTCAGCAGCCACCTTTTACCTTATTAGCTAACTATAAAGTATCCAACTAATCTGCCTTGCACTTATGATGCTACTATAATCTCTGTGCTAAAATTATGTGTTATTTTAAATAGATATTAGGGAACACACAGCTTTTGGTTAATTTGTAAAATAATTAGTATAATTAGAAAATATATTAAAAATTTAATAATGACAATAATTGTACGTTCAGTTACTGAGGTCATGTGACTTTTCATACCCAAGATTTGCAAGGCAGTTCTATTCAGTTGATGAAACTTGACTTTTGTTTTACTTAGTTGAAAATTGATTCAGGAATCTTTAACTCTTGAATCCAACGACTCAACCACTGATTAAACTGTACAAGAAAAGTGATTTAATACAGTTAAAACACTAATGTATTAGTTATAATATTATAACGCTTTCTTTTATATTTTTCATTTTCTATCTGGATGATAGATGTAAAAGTAATATGAAAGAGTAGTAGTAACTTGCAAGAGAACTGGGAAAAGAAATTGTGGGGACGATCTCAGATACTTTAGCATGTCTATATATTGAAAAGAATTAACTCTACTGTTTAATGCTAGCAAAGTCCGTAATTATATTTTATAATATGTGACATTTTAAAATTATTTTTCAGAAGTTTTAGACAATTTTGTGATCTATTTGAAGTCCACGAGTATAAACTAAATTTGCTCTCTTTAAGGTTATATCGGAAAAGGCATGCTTACTGCAGTTGTAGCCGGTCGGGTGTTCACATCTCCTCCTCCTGCAAGTATTCTGGTCGCTTTAAGAATCTTGGGATATAATAGTCCAGGTAAGAAGATACTTGTTTGTAATCACTTTTGATATTTTTTTTTTATTAATTAAAAGGTCTGTCTCCTTAAATATTTTGAAATAAGTGAAAAATTAACATATCATATTGGGCTCATAGGCCCAGGATTTTGGAATTTCCATATCTTCATCAACTAGTCCAATTTTATACCTCATTTATTAATTATAACACAATAACAACTAAATTTTTACTACTAGATTTTTAATATCTGTTAAACAATGATATAAATAATCGTGTGATTAAATTATTTCACACTTTATAAAATAGCCAGTGATCAATTTTCTGGATGTTATCAATGATAAATTGAAAGGTGAAGTTTTAACCAAAGGTGAATAATTAGATTCATGAAGTTTTTGAAATTATGGGTCTGTGTGGGAACATCTCATTTTAACAATCAGTAGTTTACTGGATAGGATTTTGATAAACTTGTGATAAATATGTAAGTTGCAATCCGCTTTCTATTATGAGAGTAATGGTCGCTGGAAACTTAGTTATATATTATCTACTCCATCATTCTCATCTTGCAGGATTTATTTCCTCAATACATCATTGAGTGATTAATTGCACTATTACCACTGCACTATTATTTATATGCCAATACCTAAAAAAAAAAGGTAATGGCTTTTTCGCTTAGGAGTTCATAAGAAGTTCGAGTTTCAGAATTGTGAGCACCTGAATATTGCTTGGGACCTTGCAATTCTAAGTCCGATTCTCTACCAAATGCACTAAATTGCACAAGGCATGAAAAGCATATGGGTTTATTGTTCAGGAGTTCTTAAGAAGTTCGAGTGCCAGAACAGGGAGCACCAGAATCTATCCTAGGACTTCTCGATCCCAAGTCGGATGCTGTCCCAACTGTGCCAAACTGCACGGGCCAAGAAAGGAATACGGGTTTATTGCTCAGGAGTTTTTAAAAAGTTTGAGCACCAGAACAGGAAACACCAGAATCGATCCTAGTTCTTCCCGATCCCAAGTCGGATGCTCTATCAACTATGCCAAACTGCACAGGGCAAGAAAGGCATATTGGTTTATTGCTCAGGAGTTCTTAAAAAGTTTGAGCGCCAGAACAGGAAGCACCAGAATCGATCATAGTTCTTCCCGATCCCAAGTCAGATTGCTCTATCAACTATGCCAAACTGCACAGGGCAAGAAAAGCATATGGGTTTATTTCTCAGAAGTTTAAGAAGTTCAAATGCCAGAACAGGAAGCACCAGAATCGATCCTAGGACTTCCCAATCCCCAAATCAGATGCTCTATCAACTATGTCAAACTGCTCAGGGCAAGAAAAGCACATGGGTTTATTGTTCTGGAGTTCTTAAGAAGTTCGAGTGCCACACCAGGGAGCACCAGAATCTATCCAGGATTTCTGGATCCCAAGTCGGATACTGTGCCAAACTTCACAGGGTATAAAAGGCATATGGGTTTCTTGATCAGGAGTTCTTAAGAAGTTCAAGTGCCACATCAGGGAGCACCAGAATCTATCCTGGGATTTCTCAATCCCAAGTTGAATGCTATCCCAACTGTTCCAAACTTCACAGGTCAAGAAAGGCATATGGGTTTATTTTTCAGGAGTTTTTAAGAAGTTCGAGCGCCAGAACAGGGAGCACCCAAATCGATCCTGGGACTTCCCCAAGTCGGACGCGCTACCAACTATGCTGAACCATGCTGGATTGCCAATACATATGAAACAGGAATGAAAATAGGACTGTTTAGAATTGTTTTGTGCTGTTGGTATCCTTATCACCAGTCATTTATTTAGGACAGGTCTTTCTTGTCACTCAGAATTACTTGTACAAGTTCCCCTTATTTTAGCCCATTGTTAAATTGCTCATATAAACATTATATTTTAATAATATATCATTTTTATTTTCTTGATAATTTTGCTTTAAGAGTTTTTTTTTAAAAAGTCATTATTTCTTTAGTTTAGAAAATATATTTGATCTCAGTATTTTATTTTATTTCATTCAATGATATTCTAATTTGCCTAATCTTTTGTAATATCTTTTTTTTTTTTCTCGATTCTTATATGTTTTTTCAATTTTTTGGACTTTTTTAATAATCTAAAAGCCTTCTTCGAATAGTTATATTCTGCAAAAAAATATTTAATGTCTCAATTTTAATTTAAAAAGTAACATCAGTTTTTTGTCAAAAGTTTGTTTATCCCATACAGTTTGGATTCTGATTTCTTTAGTACTCCTGTGGTGCTGTGATTTGATCCTAAGATACAGATAGTCTTCTGAATATATAAGTGATCAATAATTTCATATAAATTAGTCACTTCTTTGACTGTGTATTTCTCATTATAAAATAATGCAAAATATGAAAATATTTTTTAACAAATGTAAATTGGTATCACAGTATATTTCAAACCACTCAAAGAAGTATGGAGAGATGCATGTTGGGAGTAATAAGAAGAGATCGAAAATGCAATATATGGATAAGAGAATGAACAGATGTTACTGACCTCATTGAAAAAATTAAAAGATTGAAGTGGAGTTGGGCTGGACATATTGCTAGAAGAGATGACAATAGATGAACAATTGAAATTTTAAACTGGATTCCAAGCGATCGTAAAAGACCCAGAAAGAGACCACATGTGAGATGGATGGATGAAATAAGAAAGTGTGCAGGGGAGATGTGGAGAAGAGAAGCTAAAGATCGGAGAAAATGGATTGAACTTGGAGAGATCTCATCCTGTAGTGGATTGATAATGGTTGATGATGATGATATTTCATGAAATATTTATAAAGCACAAGACAGAATAACATGGCCGTTTTGACTCATATATTGTATTTTTCTAATTTTTTCACTTATATGAGTGAAGGATTGTCTGAATAACTAAATTTGCTATTGTTGTTTTTCGTGGAGTTTTTTTTACTCATTTTTTCTTGCTTTAATATCCTTTTTTATTACGTTTATTTAAAATTTACCATTTCTAATTTATTTAGTGATTAAGATATAAATATAATCATATCACAGAACATTTTAGTTCTACTATGTTACTCAAAATTAATTGTAAGTATACTCATAGCGAATCATTTTTAATAAACTCGCAAATATAATTTTACTTTTCATTACCATTGCCTATTCGTTCATTTTGATAAAAGTTGATTCCTCTTTCTTCTGATCTTCAATCATATATATTGAAATTAGTTAATATTTAATTTAGTATAATATATGAAACTTGATATGTATGTGTGTGGGTACACGTACATACATATAAAGGTAATAGTAAATAAATAATAAATAATTGTAGAATTAAAAGATTTGTCTTTTAAATATGGAGCTAAAAAATAATTAAAAGTTATAAGATTAGAAAAAAGATTATATTCTTATTATAGTGAAAAAGTAAAATTAGTGATAATGAGACAAAAATGTACTTATAATAATTAACGGAATGAGAGTCCGATTTCTATCATTGATAACAAGAATTTGAGTCTCGTAATAACTCATTAATTAAAGTTAACTAAAAGTAAAACATTCTGGAATCCAACATGTGTGCACTAAATAACTACCTCATCTGATGAGCAGGAATACTAGCCAATCAGCTGTAGGAAGAAAACAATGAAAGATGACATGCAAGTTGGAGGAGAAAAAGGAAAACAGTTAACAAGGAGCTCAACTAGGAGATGGATTAAAATTTGAGTGCTGGACATCACTCTTTACCTTGTAGCCTCTAGAGCAGATAGATTATCTCTGTACATGAGAAAGCAAGCTAAGGACTAAACAGGTTGGAGTGATCTTTATGATTATTTTGTATACCTATGGGCTTATATGTATATAAAATGTAAAGGTTATTCTGATAATTATTATCAGTTAATTCATTAAATTATTGTGAGTTAACTTTATTAAATGCACCTGATTTAACCGAAGTAATGTTGAATCATTATTGGGTAAAATATTGGAAATTCAGTTAGGGAACAGTAAAGTACCCCAATAAGGGCCCAGATCTTAAGATTTAATAAGATGCAATCATAACAAAATTTTAAGCAGTCTTGATTAATTTGTGAAGTTTAATCACCTCTAATAATAAGTTTCAACCATTTCGGATATCAACATTGATTTGTTTACAATATATACGATTGGAGATCGGCTGAAAGAGAAATTGTCCTTTTATCAAACTAAATAAATGGGCATTGATAAATATAAAGTAAAATTGTAATTATAAATTTATTAAACGCACATTGATTACGTAAGTAATATTTACTGAGGCTATAACCTCGAGAATATTTAAATAGAAAGTAGGTTGAAGTAAAGAAGGGTTCCCCTCTTTTCTTCCATAGCGTAAGCTTGTGGTTAAACACCTGTAGAGGTCCCTACTATCACATTTTACACACATATTCTCGAGGTTATAGCCTCAGTAAATATTACTTATAAAGTAAAATTGTATTTGCACTTTTATTAAAAATGATTCATTATGAGTCTGCTTACAAATAATTCTGAGAAACGTATTTGAACAATAATATTCTGTGATTACTATGCTGCACTCTAAAGGCACATCAGTGAAGCTATTTTTCTTCAAAAAACTTTCTAGCTAAGTTCTTTTGGGATTTACATATTCACATATTTATAGCTTATGCTACTAATGATTTTGTATTAGCATTAATGTATGTAAATGTATGCAAGTTACTTAACCAGCCCATTTCTTAGAAATCGAGAAGCAGGCCTCTCTTCTGTTGACGGCATTAGGATCATTCACAATGAAACATGCTTCTTTTACTCTGCACATGGTGTATTTACAAGCTGTTGAAATGAGTAATATTTAGTCAATATATTTTATTTCACTCTACTTTGCCCTTGTAACTTAATTATCCTTCCCCCCCCCCCAATCTTTAAATAATTTTGCTTAAATATTTATGGTGGTCGAGAGGTCAGCACAGCTGCCTGACAAGCAGTTGCCCCAGGTTAGCGGATTCGCTTCCCAGCCGATGCTATGACACATGAAGAAAAAAAAATGTGTATGTATGTATTTTACATACCAATGGCAAACTACCATTAAAGATATAAATAATAATTTTATGATTAGTTACTCAGGAGGTTATGTGATGTTTGAGTGTCCAAATGGCAAATGAGCACAAGATTTTCTTATTTTGTTTTTTTTTATTTTATTCTGCTGACATTGAATCCAGAAATGTTTAATTTTAGACTCCATCACTTCATCACTGTACTAAATTGCTAAGAGTGCCATTTAATGATGATATGTAAACATGTCAACTATACTATTTGGTTGCCTAGTTACCACAACTTACTTTAGACTTATACTTAATGCTGTTTAAATATTACAGTTTATAAACATCACGCTATATAAAAATAAAATGATTTATTTAGGCTTATACATAAGAATCTATATAAATATTTATTTTGCATTATATAGTTTTTATATATGCTTTTTTTAAAAAAATTTATTATTTTTTCCATCTGTAACATTTGAAATTATTAATAAATGCAATTTTGTACAAGCAGTAAATGGGTGATTAACACGTTTTCTTTTTTTTTTAAAAGCCGGGACTTTAGTAATTGTAAAGAATTACACTGGGGATCGTCTTAATTTTGGTATAGCTGTAGAAAGAGCCAAAGCGGAAGGTCTACTGGTAGAGATGATATTGGTTGGTGAAGACTGTGCTCTAACAGGTCCTGATAAAACTGCAGGTAGAAGAGGATTATGTGGGACTGTTTTTATTCATAAGGTAAAATTACTTTTAGTTAGATATTTTTATAAATTAACTTTTTAGTAAAAGGTTAAATATAGAATGAAAAACAATTATTTTGTTAAATGTTAGAATGAAAATAATGAAATAATAAAAGGTTTGTAATTCATTAATATATTTATTACTAAGCTGCTATATGCTGACCTTAATGACCATTGTTTTAGATAAAATTGCCTGAGCTAGGACCGAGTCAAAAATAATTTCTGAATTCATTAAAAGGTTTATTTGAAGATTGTGGCCCTTTTTGTCACATATTGACCTGTTTGTAAATGCCTCGAATACAGTAACAAATTTGCACATACTTATTGTTTTTTCTAGATTCACTTGGAATTCATGATGTAATTTTTGGCATTGTGGTCTTGGTTAATGCCTTTGGACAGAAATGCAGGCTTAAGGTGTTTTTATTTTTTTTTAGTTTGATAATTAAGTAGCGTGAATTGTTGCAGTTTGCACATGGTAATATCTTATTTGGTGTGATCATATATACCAGTCAATTTAAACAGGTTAATTTCCAGAATTACAGCGCTGTTAGCGTTTAATAAAAACGTGAACAATCAATTTCCCTGGTTAGTTTATGTCAAATTCCTCAAGAGAACCAACTTTACCCATTTTTAATTGCAATGGCAAAAGTAAATTAATTTTAACAAAGAGCAATTTCTAACTTATCACCGGGGATTGTTCCCTTCCCCCCCAAAGAAATTTATTCTCATTGGTAGATGTTACACTCGTTTTTACACTATCTCCAGCTATCTATATGTTTTAGGATATGTAAATTCTCTTAAAATAATCAAATGATCCTTTGCTTGTGGAATTCGTAAGAAATTTCAGTATCAGAAATCATAGATGGAGCTGTGATCCATGAATCATGCTCTCCAGAGTTCATCTATCACTTTGCTAAACCAGGCAAGATAATATAAATAATAATAACAATAATCATATACTTTATTGTCCAAGCATTCATAAGAAGTTTCAGCTCCAAACATTACAGTTCATGAATATTGAGCTCTAGAGTCTGTTATTCTATTACTGTATAAACTACGCAGGGCTATAATTTCTTTTATGCAGTTGCAAAGTTAATATAATTATATAAGGGATTTGAATACAAATCCGCTCTTTCTCATACAACCGATACACATGACTACACACATGTGAAAAAGATAAATGATCTCCAATATATGTATCGGTTTTATGAGATAAAGCAGATAACTGAAGGAAGCTTGAAAATCTGTGGTCAAATTCCTTATATAATTACATCCAAAACTCCCGATATATAAATTGTACTTATATTCAATCAAATATTAACGTAGATAAAAAGAATATGGAAAATGACTATGCAAAAACATATACAAGATATGCTTAAATCTGAATAGAGTTTGCAATTTTGTGCCTAGTGTACTTTCGACTAAGTTATTAGAGATAGTCGTGGCATCTGACAGTGGAGGCAAGATTGCATTTTTTTGTATAGTTATTTTCCATATTACATTCCCTTAAGATCTTGCGTACCAAGATTTTCAACGTTACATCAAAATATGTATATATAGATTATTAAAGTAATATAATAAGCATGCTAATAGCTCTAAACAAGCTTTTCCAATAAATCTAGGGTCTGAATATCCTAGCACCTCACTGAGGAGAGCCATCAGCTTGAAAACGGTTTGGGGATAGGGGTAGGTCAAGCTAGAAATTTTAAAAGCTTTCTCTTCCGACTATTATCGGAAAAGCTTGTTTAGAGCTATTAGCATGCTCATTATATTATCTTTGAAGTACAAGCATAATAAGTTATGTCATGTGATGTATGACTTGATTTTTTTTTTTATTATATACAGATTATATATTATTGTTTAAACCTCAAAGAAAAAAGTGGTCTCTATTATTTACCGACTATGATCTCACATGATCACCATTTCTTATGTCTACACAAACTATTAGTACAGCTTCAAACTCTCCATACAGTAGTGCCATCCAGTGCAAGTCTTAGTAATCAATGGATGCAAGAAGATTTATGCATAAAGTCACTATCTAGTGTCCATGCATTCAATATTTTCAGACTGCACTGGGTGCCACTACTATGTGAAAGGTTTGCTACTGTATTAACAACTTGTGTGCGATCATGTGTTGTTTTAGTGGTTTTAAACCAATCCCGCCCAATTAAAAAAAAAAAACCAAAGACACCAAAATGTACAAATACTGAACTGGGTTCAGATCTATATGACTATACAAGGGAGTGAATTTGGATTGAAAACGTTATATTGTTTTCATCCTGGGATCATAGCTTTATTGTTAACTAAATAGGTAAAGGTGACTGCAGGAGAGTTGCGTAGATCGTAAGATCTAGCTACAGTGCCGTCAGATCCAAGGTTTCTCACTAACGAAAGCCACACGATAGAAACTAGTCTGGGGATATTAAATGAATAAACGCTAGATAGGGATTTTATGTGTAAATCTTTTCTTGCATCCGTTGGTTACTAAGGCTTGCACTGTGTGGCATTACTGTATGGAGAGTTCGCTACTGTAGTAAATGAATTTCCAATACAAGTCTAGTGAATATATTTACCTGTTCTATATTATAAGAGAACTAAAAAATAAAGAGCATAATAACCATATCAATCTGTCTGCCCTCCGCTAATCATGTAGGTGCACAGCGGTGGGAAACACTTGCTATTATTTTTTGCATATCATTCTGATATTTTGTGGTAATTTATTTATGGCAGTCCATTACATTTATATAATGCAATAATTAAAACCTTGAATGAAAACCATGAAAATTTTTATTCTTAGCATTTTTTGAAGCTAAACTTTTGAATTTCTTTTTTCTTTTATTTGTTGTTTTTTTCCATCCATATTTTTATTAACATTTATTTTTGATCAAAAAGCTAATGTAATCTTGTATTACTTGTAAGATAAACGTTTAATAAATCGTAGCGCATGACATTTTAAATTATTAATAGTAGAAGCATTTGTCTAAATAATAATATCTCTACATATAGAGCTCACAAATAAGCTCTTAACAAGCTTTTCAGAATATCCCCAACTCGGACCGGTTTCTGCTATTGGCTTTCTCAGTGAGTGAAGTTTATTGTAATGGCAAAATAACAGATTTGAGATCTAAATATTCTTGGATGGAAATTCAGCCGTCACTTCCGTCTTTAAACATAATCCCCATAGCAACTAATCATTTAGTTATTATAATGTCTATTACAGCTTTTAATGTGAAAAAAACTTAATTTTACTTGTATAATTTGTTTTCCAATGACACATTGATTTGGAAATAGTTATAATATTAACACATTGCTTTTTTAAGATAGAAAAAGTTATATATGTATTACACCGAAGAGCCTTATAGTGCAATGATAAGTATATCTGCCCATCATTCTCTGAGGGTTTGGCTCTGGGCTAATAAAAATTAGAAATTTTTCAGATTTCAATATGACCAGGATTTTTTTTTTTTGGAAGCAGGCTGTAGCCAGACCAATTTACATTTAAACCCTTACCATCTTGCAATTGGCTCGTACTGCTTATTTTTCATTGGTCCTCTGTTATGTATGTTAGAGAGGCCTTTACCCTACAGTAGGCTATTTAAAAGATGTTCTCTCTCATTTTGCATATATATGTTAGAGACATGCGTATATGAAGTTATATGGAAAATTTAATAATTAATCTCAGATAGTAAATATAATGATTTTTGATAAATGGGTACTTCAACAGTTAACTGTTTTTTTTAAATAATTTATTTTCATTTCTCATTTTGAAGAGATTATTTAAAGTCAGCAATCCTGCTTTTCAGAGGTTAACATACTGCACCAGAATTGAGCTCAATGCAAACTTTTTTTGTTATAAAAAAGAATGTAGTCCACATTCATTCTAAGAGATTATAATATTATATTTAGTGATAATATGATATTATGCGTAGACCCTGAAGATCACATTAATAGATTATGAAAGATTTGTGGATTCAACAAAGGGATTGGACTAAAAATGAAATGAAAGCTAAAGCAAAGAAAGTAGATGAGATAAAGATTAAAGTGACAGTTGGGTGGAAGATTGTAGAGGAGATTAGTGTGCTTAAAAAATATTTGGGAAATGAGTCGACTGAAGATGGAAGTAGCCACAAAAATATTAGAGTCAGAATTGTAATGGCCAAGCAGACTTTTATTAAGATTAAGTTGTGAACTATACAAGCTAGATTTAACAATGAGGCAGTCATATGTCACATGACCTAATTTAATAAGCTTGTATTACAAATGTTATATATAGAGCTTGTAAATAAGCTCTTAACAAGCTTTGCAGAATATCCCCAACCCCAGACCGGTTTACAACAGAGATATATACAATTAGGGCAAAGTGAAAAGAAAAAATTGGACACTTTAAAATTGTGCTTTAAAAAAAAAAAGTTGGAAAAGTAAAATTAGGAATGTAAAGATATTATAAATATTAAGTGAAAATGATTATTTGTTTATTAAGAAAAGTATGAGCAGGTAGAAGTTGGAGTAGCTGTGAAAAATATGTAGAAAGTAAGAGAATAAGAATTAGTAGAATAAACACATTAATTAAGGAAGGAAATTATTATAAATATTTTTAAAAAAGTTAAGGATAAAAAAACTTGTTGAGAGAAATCTAGGTTTTGTGACAGACCTGTTTTTTGACAAATAATTAATGACGGCAGGAAGTTTTCTGATTCTGAAAAGTTACACAGATTTGAAAATGTATTTTTTTTTGTACATTTTTTTGATTCTGAGTACTTGTGCATACATCAATCTTTACTGTATTTTTACACAGTATGTCCTAGCAAAAAGGTGACTGGTTTTCTCTCTACGTTGCCCGCAGCCCGTCTCTAAATCAGTACATATCTTAATTAGTTTAATTATTCACCATAAAAAGTTTAAGATGCTAGCATGTTTTGGATTTGAAAAAAAATATTAAGTTTTTTTCTTTTTGAAAACTTAATTTAGCCAATTTATATACAAGAATGTTAGCCTTTTTATTATTACTTCGTTCAAGCATATAAAACCTGCTCTACATAAAATAAGATTCTAGCTGTTTATGATTGTGGTTGATGGAGTTGAATGTCTTGACATAGCTGATGAAGGTATGTTTTCTTGAATATCTTTTATAGTTCTTAAGCTGGCTATTTCATAACATTTAATCTCTTACTTTATATTGAGCTTGCTGTTTACTTATAGCCTATGGGAAGAGTGATTTTCGTCTTATATAGTCGTGGCAAAGAATAGACATGCAGACAAATACTATTGTGGCGCCTTGACATAATTCTACAACATTATGTTAATGTGAATTTATTTCAACTACTTTGAACCTATTTGACTATTTTATTAATGGCATGCATATTTCATCCTTATATTATGTTTGAGAACCTATTAACAACTGTCTTTGATAACGAAGAATGAGAGGATGCTAAAGTGGGCAACAAGAAATATCACTATGCTTCTGTATATATCTATTCTAAATAAGCTGGAAATAATATAAATTAACTTATTCCCATCAAATTTAAATTTATCAGCCAATCAATTTACCTGTAAATTATTATTTCAAACTATGATACCATTTTAAAATCCAACCAATCGGTTATCAAAAGTCAATCGTTTTTCAGAATAAACAATGTCCATTAGGCAATTGATGACCTGTGTATATTCTGTGAGCAATTGTTAGAATTAATTGGCTAGTTCTTTTAGTATGAAGTCATAGTTGATAATTAAAAATTATAGGTAAATTGATTGGATAGCTTATTAAAATTTGATTAAGAATAGTTAAATGTTAAGAATTGGATATACTACAAGAATTTTGTTCTTCTGTTCTTTTTTAACATGAACCTTTATCATCATGATGACAATATAAAAAAAAAAGAAAATTCAACTAGTGATTAATATATATATATATAATAAAAATCAAATGATTTTATTGCTCAGGAATTCATAAGAACTATAACTTTATTCTTGTTATTGCATTGTCAAATCCATCTAATATTAATATCATCTATGTTCTTTATTAATTTTTACAATGCTTTTTTACAACCCACTATTGACGTTTTCGATTGTCCCAGCAATAGTGGGTTGTAAAAAAGCATTGTAAAAAGTAATAAAGAACTTCTACTTAGAAGTTCTGAAGAAGATGGCTAGAGCAATCAAAACCATCAATAGTCAGTTGTAAAAAAGAGCATTGTAAAAAGTAATAAAGAACATAGATGAATGTATTAGAAGTTTGAATACAATTTTGAATCAATTTGCGATGCTGTAATCCAGAGTCTGAACAATCTATCACTGCACCGTTATACCAATCATAATTTTATAATAAAATATTAGCTTAATATTTAAATTTAACATTTGGTAGAGTAATATTTGATATTATATATATGTAATCAAAAAAAGATTGCAGGTGCTATGGCAGAAGATGGTAAATCTTTAAGTGAAATTCTTAAAGTTGTCAAGGAGGCAGCAGGAAATATGGGTATGGCATATTTATAGTTTACTATATATAATTAACAGTTATTATATTTTTGCTTAAAATGCATTTTAGAGCATCAATCAATGTTAGTATTAGATTTCAAAATACAGTTTATATTTTTTATTTGTAAAAATGTTTAATTCTCAGCTGAACTCTATGCAAAATGTAAAAATTTCGTCAAATATATATTTTATCAATTATTTAAACCCTGTCCGAGCACATCTTAGTACAAAACGTTCAGTCTAGATTGTCCGTTGAGGAAAGGGGATGTGGGGAGGGATCTTACGGTAATAATCTACCACACTAATGTTCTAACGTAAGCACCATTTTTTTTTCTGATTTTTCAGTCTTTGCAAGAGTTTAAAGTGATTTTTTTTTTAAATTGACTGCTTTGATGTTTGTTTCTTTACAAAACATCGAAATAAGTTTTTAAAAAATAATTTCAATGAACAACCAAAAACTTCATCCATTTAAATCTACAACAAATCCAAAACGAACTTGGGCTATTTGTTTTTCATAATTATTTGTAAAACTCCACTATCTTAGATTCATGTTTATTGCCAAGAAGAACTTTAAAAATCATTATTAAATGTGTTTAATTAAATTAGGTCACATATATAAATTTTTATTTCAATAATTTACTAAAAACAGCAATATCCCATGACGTTATAACATGCTTCCAAGAACAAAACTCTTCACCCTACTCCAGAGACATCTATTTTGAACTTGAGTAATTAATGGACATTAGAAGATATAGTGCCAAAAAATCCATATCTACAGATCTGTTTTTGGGTTTTCTTTTATTGTGAAGACTAGGATTCATATTTCTTTATATCATTTAAGACAATATTCTGCGATTAAAAAAAAAAGAAAGATTTTGAACCCAAGCGAATTTTCCTGAATATTTATATAGATACAACACCAGGTCAGTTTCTATATTTTAGAGACATTAGTTTTATAATAATTGTGAGCCACCTTTATTCTTTGGGTAAGGGGCTTAATACTCAACAATTTCGCATAGATTCCCTAATCAAAGATTAGAAGGGGCCTACAGTTATCATAACACTGAGATTTTTAAAATACTGTATATAAAATCTGACAATACCTTAGGATTTTTTTTTTTTAATTTCAGGATGTAGGAGAAAATGCTGCTGGATATAATTTGGGTATTGAATCTGCATTTTTATTGAAAAAGAAAAAGACTAAAAATAAATTTGATAAGAAGGATTTTATTGCACTAAACCATCTCATTTCACTAATTACTTAAGCTTACAGTAGTAGATGACTAGAATATAGATGACTAGGATACTGATCTTGAAATAATAAACTTACTTGTATTTCTAAGTATTATTGGTATATTATAATAAGAACAGCATATCATTTTAATAATGCTGAAAATGACAGTTTGATAAGGGTGTGTCTTGGCGGAGGGGGGGGGTCCAAACATCTAAAAGTATCACTAATCTTTTTCATTAACATTTATGACAGGAATTTATGTTTTCTTATCAAACCAAACATTTACTAAATAATAAAAATTATCTCGTCCGAGTCTACGAAAACTTCCAAATCAAACTCAGGCCATTCTACTCTTCATAACTATCCGTGAAGCTCCCGTTATCATAGGATCACAAGACATTAGTGTCAAATTTTTAAATCTCATTTAACTTTTTATTATGTGAAGAGAAAGAAATCGGTAATAATATAATGTCACATGATCACCATTCTTTATGCTTATACAAGCTGTTTTTGCAGGCAAAACTCTCCATACAGTAGCACCACCCAGTGCAAGACAGAGAAATCAACAGATGCAGGGACTAGATAGGGATTTTATGCACAAACCTTGCATGCATTGATTATTCTGGCTTTCACTGAGTAGGATACTGTATGGAGAGTTTTGCCTCTTTGAATAATATAATGTGTAGAGCAATACACCGCTAAATAACAGATTTTGTAGAGAAACTTCCAGTCTTCCACATCATTTACTCTTTTCTTTTTGATGTAGTTGCTAATTTTTAATTATATAATTGTTTTTTGATGCTTCTTTTCTCTATCAGACTTCACAGAGCAGTTATTTTCAGCCTACTCTAGTATCTATTGTGAGTTTGAGAAATTAATGGACAGTAGGTGGTACAGAGCTATGAAATCCTCATTTCTAGACCAACTAGTTTATAATTTTCATTCTCTTCAGTTCTTTTAAGGATTCAAAGTGTATTTAATACATTTATGCATTTAGAAATCTCTTATTACATATTTATGCTATTCGAGTTAATAGCCTGAAAGTTAAAAAAACCCTAATGTTTTAAATACGGGCTAACTCAATTGCATAGATATATAGATGAGATGTGAGATCAGTTTCTATATATTTTTGAGACCCCATTTCTATAACACTGAAGAAAGTTAAGCTTATAATAGATAGTTGTAGAGAAGATGAAGAAAACCATTCTTAGAAACTTATGATTAAGTATATGAGTAGTCATAAGATATTAATATTGATATTATTCTTATTAGATTGTTTTGATTTTTAAAGCTCCAAGAAACATTCACTTATGATATACCCGTGATATTTGTTTAATTTCTTGTAATCAGCTAAGACAATAAAACCAATTACTCAAGGCTTTAATAGGGTTTATAAATATTGATGATAACAACCAACCCTTAAGCTATCAACAATCTGAACCTGTAGTCATGGCAATCTTCTTTAACAATAAAGGTGGCACCACCTTCATATATGGTCTGATATGTTTATATAGACACTAAATATTGCAGCTTGGCCAAGAAATGTGAGATTAATAATGCAAAGAAGTTTAAACAAATCTCATTAATCAGGGAAATATAACCTGTTCTGAAAGCAGACTCATAAATAGTCAATTATAACTTCCAGATTCTGAAAGCAAACTAATAAATAGTCATTTCTAACTTCCAATTTCCATATAAAGTATATATTTACTAATACAATGAAGCCAATTACTCAACATTCCTTGGTCTTTAGTGTCTATATAAACATAGACCATATATAAAGATGGTACCCCTACAAAAGTTCTAAAGCATAACTTGATGTGTTATTACACAGAAAAGTTGTGCAGGTTAAAAGTGAAAAAATGCCACATATGCAATGTTAGAGGACATTTAATTCACATCTGTAAAAAAAGAAATAATAATTTAAAAGCTAAACTATGTCTGAACTTTAAATCAGGAGAGGTGGAGTTAGAAAAAAATATAGATGTCAGAACAATAGAGGATACAAATAAAAGCCAGATTACACTTGATGTTACCATCTGTGATAAAAAAATGAACATGGAAGTATTCAATGGTATGGGACTATCTATACTATTCCTAAAAGAGTGGAATAAAATTAAAAATAATTGGGAATTGGAAAATACAGATGTATTAGCCACAGATGTCAACAGAAATAAAATACACATATGCAAAAAAGTGTTAGTACTGATAAAAGTAAATACTAGATTTAAAGTGTAACCATTATTCATTATAAAAAGGAACTTAAGTCCATTGTTAGGTTGAAATTAGTTTCGACCATTAGATATGTGTTTAAAAATAATTTAAAAAGTTCAATTGGAAGTGGAGGTTAAAAATAAATTTCCTTGGCTATTTAAATCAAAATTAGCTGAATTAAAGACATGGCCAGTGGGAATAGAATTACTGAGGAATGCGCTGCTTACCATGTTCAAACCACAAACGATTCCATAGATGTTAAAGCCAAAAACTAAGGAGATGATTGTGGATATGATCACAAAAGGTACATTGTTGTCTGTGGAAGGCTTGTTGTGGCTACTTTAGTGCTTATGATTGTGAAATCTGATGAGACTATTTATCTTTGCAGATATTATCACATCACATTAAACAAATATATAAGTAAAGGAGTGTATCCTGTGCCAAGGGTGTATGAAACTTTAGCCTCATTAGAAAAGTCAGCCTTCTTCACATAGATAGATTTTCAGTCCGTTTTTTATCAGATACCAATTGCAGAAAGATCAGAGCTACTAACTATTAATCTCCAAATTGGACTGCTTTCGTACAATATTACAGTTGCTCCAAATATTTTTCAATCTAATATAGATGTTTTGTTGGAAGGTATGGAAGAAATCATCCCCTATTTAGATGATATCATTATTGCCCAAACTGAGGATGTATTGGAAATACGTATAATGGAATTCTGTTTAAAATTAAGCAAACATTAATGCTTAGATGAGCACTGCAAAATGTATCTGGGCCACTTCCATGATTTAGTTTCTGGGTCATGTTATAAATAATCATGGTAAATATCCAACCCCCAAAAAAATCTGAGCTGTACCAGATATGGCAATTCCAAAAAAAAAAAAAAACGTTAAGGATGTACAAGCATTTTGGGATTGCAAACTTCTGTGAAAGCTTACTCAATGGAAAATTGCATGTGTTAATACCATTGTACGATTTATTATGGAGAGGCCAACGTTGGGGATGGATAGAAGAACGTAAGCTCGTTTTCCGTAAAGCAAAGGACTTGCTAATGTTGAATAAACTTCTGGTACATTACTGTAGTGATTTGGAAGGGCTTTAATTACAGACACTTTGGAATACAGAGTTGGAGCGGTCCTCTCCCACCATTGATACAGAAGTGAATAGCTGATAGCATATGCCTGAAGGATTCTAACATCAGCTAAAAAAAAATTGTAGTCAATTGGATAAGAAAATCTTGGCTATTGTTTTTGCACTCAAAAAATTCCACCAATGTGTATGGATGAAAAGTTTTGATGTATACAGATAACGATCATCAGCCATTACTTGGAATTTTTAGCAAAAATAAAAAAAAACTCCAGAATATACAAGCCAGAGATTAGATGCATGTGACTGTTATCTAACCTATAAGCCTGGTAAAGGAGTCAGACATGCAGATGCCTTATCACATTTACCAGTGATAGAGGAAATACTCATAGAAGTAAACTTATTGGACTTAATGATCTTGAGAATATTTAAATTGTGCCAAAGTTGCTGAGTGAACAAATTAGGACTGCAGCTATATGGAAGTAAAAAGCTGGATTTATTTTGGATTGGTAAAAAGCTAGCCAAACTTCATCACCAATTCTATTTGGAACACCTGTCAGAACTTATCTGTGTGAAACAGATACATCCTGTTGACTGATTGAGTGCTGATACCAATCAAATGTCATAAGCAGGTGCTTAAATTGTTACACTACAGACATCCATCCATTATAAGAATGAAAACATTGGCATGATCATATGTTTGATGGCTGAACCTAAATAAAGAAATTGAAAAGACCATGAAAAACTGTAGAGAATGCTAGTCTATGGCAGATTTACCTAAGAAAACATTTAAATCGTGGATGGAGTCAAAAACCCCAAGACAAAGGATTCATATAAACTTTACTGGTCTACCATTGAAATCCTCCAAGTGGTGGTTTCACTATTCATGGTTATCCCGAAATCTTCATATTAGGCAATGGAACAGGATTTACCTCTGTCACTTTTGAAAAATATTTGACAGACAAGGGACTATGACACATTTTAACTCCACCCTATCATCCAGCATCCAATAAAATCTCCAAAAAGACTGCACTGTGTTTAAAATCCGTTTTAAAGAAAATGATAACTATGGATATTAAGGAGGTATTGGTAGAAGTCATTTTTTAATAACACTTTACTCCGAGTTTATCTACTATGAAACGTCAGCAGAATTATTATTGTGGCAAAAGTATCTCATATATTTATCTGAGATATTACCAATTAAGAAAGGAATAGAAAAAAGTATTTTGGAGGAAGAAAACTCTTAATGAAAATTTATGAACATTTTAATGGATAAGATGGTATAGGCCAGAGGTCTGGGATATCATCATTAGAATTATATCAGAAATTATCAGAGTTATTAAGCTATAAAATGTATTGCATGTCAGAAGACATATAAATCACCTAATGATTTGTTAGTGACATATCAAATAGAACTGATAATAAACTTGTGCTAGCCAATCATAGATCGGAATCTAGTTGAAGGGTGTGAGGATACCTTGTCAATTGACTAAATGAACCACTGATCAGAATGTTGAAGCAAATAACATATCAGGCAATAATACCGTGGATTCAGGTGATGATAATTTATCATGAGGATCATTTAACCAAGCAGAGCAAATTCTAGATGATGATAGTAGAAGCCCTATGACCATATTTAGATGTCAGAGAAATCACAGATGACCTGAGAGGTTTAAGGATTATTTTCTAGAGTGAAAAGATGTGGATTGAAATGAGAAGATAAATTAGATACTAAGTGATGATTTCAATTTAATATTAATAAAACCCCATAATCATAATTAATAAAAAAAATAACATGAAAGAATATAATATATAAAATGTAAGTTAAGCCCCCTTCTTCTTGTCTTCAACATAGATGAAGGCACATGTCCATCTACATATAAAGTTATTATCATGTTTTAATAAGATGGCACAGAAGAGAGTTTTTCCAGGTAGTTGGAGTAATACAAAAATAAGATTATTATTTGAAGGAAAGGGTAAGGATCGTAGAAAGTTAAATAATTATAGACCAATAGCGGTAACATCAGATTTATATAAAGTTTTCTCATATATGGTAGCTGGAAGAGTTGTAAAATGGATGGAAGAGAATAATGTAGTGGGGGAAATGCAAGGAGGTTTTAGGTCAGATAGGCGTATAGGAGATAGTTTGTTTGTAGTTACACAACTTATGGAGATGAGTAGGAATTCAGGTAGATCGTTATATATGAGTTTTATAGATATAGAGAAAGCATATGATAGAGTAAATAGAAATAGATTATGGGTAAGGTTAGCCAATTTGGGAATGGATGAAGCTTTAGTAAATATTATTAAGAAATTATATGAAAATAATTATTATACTTACCAATTAGGGGATATAGAATCAGTTAAAGTTAAAAATGGGGTGGGATTAAGGCAAGGATGCCCTATGTCACCTATTTTGTTTTTGTTGTTTTTGAGTGAAATGGAGAAAGCAATAGAAAGACTAGGAAGAGGGGTAGAGATACCGTTAATAGGTGGCAAGGGAGTATATACTTTGTCGGGTCTTTTTTTTGTGGATGATATCTTTTTGTGTGCAGAAAGAAGAGAAGATATGGAAATTATGTTGAGGACATGTGCAAGGGTGGGTAAAGAGATGGGGATTAAATTTAGTGAAGAAAAATCAAATATAATGATGGTTAATACTGGGGAAAGAGAAGATGTAGAATTTTTATTGGGGGATATAAAGTTAAGTGTGGTGGATAGATATAGGTATTTGGGAATCATCTTATGTAATCAGGAAAATTGCTTGGATGAATGGGAGAAAAAATTGGTAAATGAAGCAAAGAAAAGAAAGGGTTTGGTAAAGAAACTAACAGTATTTTCATATAATAAATATGATGTAGCTAGAATTGTATGGAAGGGAGTTGCAGTAGCAGGGTTAACATATGGTAATGATGCATTATGTGTTAGTAAAAGGGTTTTAGATTATTTAGAGAAAGTACAAAGGGAAGTAGGAAGACATGCATTAGATGCAGAGATGTGGACAGCAAAGGAGGCAATTCAAGGAGAAATGGGATGGTCAAGTTTTTATATGAGAGATGCAAAAAGTAAAATGAAAATGTTTGGTAGGTTGCAGTTTATGGATAGTAAAAGAATAGCCAAAATAGTGTTTAATTGGGTTATGAGTAAAGGGCAGGTAACAAGATGGGTGAGAAAGGTAATGCGGTATGCAAAAGATTTGGATAAAGAATTTATATCAGTATACTTGTATAAAAGGTGGGATGATTGTGTTAGGAGGATTGTTGAGTGTTATAGTGGTAAGGAATGGGATAAAAGAATAGAAGCATTAATAAAAAATAGGGAGTTGGAGAGATGGAGAACTAGTATGGAGGGTAAGAAGAGTTTAAATATATATAGAAGTAAACAGAATATTGGATGCGAGTTAATTTATGATAATAGTAAGGAAAGTAGTTTATTGTTTAAGGCTCGAACGGGATCTTTAGCAACAAGAGAATATACATGTAAATGGAAAACTATGGGTGATTTAGTGTGCAAATTGTGTAAGGAAGGTATAGAAAATATTAGGCATCTGTTGATTGAATGTAAATGCTTGAAAGCAGAAAGGGTACAGATAATGAAGTTATGGGAGAATAGGTATGAACAAAGTAACTATATAGAAAGTGAGTTATTAGTTTTTATGATGGGTTTTCTAAAAGATAAGGGGGATTTAGATATAAAGGCCATAGAGTTGACATTGTGGGAAATGGGATGGGGCAGAATATGGGAAGACTTAGAGTGGGGAATGGAAAATAAAGTGGCTAACAGGTTTATCTGGGCATAATTGCTGAGATATTCTTGACTTTGTTTAAGGAGAAGCCAAATACATCACATCACATATATTAATATATTAATTAAATGTAGGTTGCATTATTGTGATTAATATTAAGGATTATTATATTTCACTTTCTAACTTGGAATAGTTCTTTATATACCAACCAATAATTGATCAGCTATGGGCTTCTTGCCTAAAAAAAACTTTATGTTTCTCAGCTATTTGAAAATATTTGTAAGACCTATTAAATTTAAGTTTTAGTGCTCTAGTTTATGCATGTGACAGGAAGATATTCTAATAATTACACCATGACACTAATTATCCACACACACACACACACACACACACATATATATATTATTGAAATTTATAAATGTTATATTTTTTTTAGGAACCCTAGGTGTAAGTTTAACGTCATGTAGTGTGCCTGGAAAACATCCCTCTTTTGAACTTGGTAGTGATGAAATGGAATTGGGTTTAGGTATGAATGTATGATGTTTTATCAGATAACTAAATGACTATTAATATATATATGTTGATATGAAGATTTTCATGGGTTGCATATATAAAAGACATATTTTGCGGGTTCATCCATGTTAAAAAATTTAAATATTGATATACTGATGTTTTGACTTGATCACACAAGTCATCCACTGGGTGATAAAAGGTAGAAATATGGTTGTAGAGGCACTACAATCACTGATTTAAATAAACATTAAAGTTCCACCAATAATAAAAATGTTAAATTTAAGAATGTTTTTTAAAAAAAATATTTCCAAATAGGAGGAAGTTTGCATGTATCATCTCGCTTATTGATACAATCTGACCTTTTAAGTATCTCAATGGCTTCTCTAATTTTGCACTGGTAGAGATTATCACATCTGGATATGATCCTGGTACCAGAAAAATCAATTTTAGGACCTGAATCTATAGTACGGAGTGAAAGTGCTGATGATGATGAGTGTTGTTTAACTGCATTAGCATGCTCATCTCTCCTAACACTGATGTGACGATTACTCATACCTATGTAAGAAGCTTTACAATTTTCACATGAGATTTGATAAACACCATGAGATTCAAGAGGGATTGAATCCTTAGGCTTGGCTATTATATTGCTGATCTTTTGATGAATAGAAAATGCTGTATCTATATTATAGCATTTTAATATACATCCAATAATGTCTGTAGTTCCTTTTGCATATGGAACACAAATCCTAATAGCTGATTTATCATCTTTTTGTTTCCTATTTTGTCCATTTTGGGCTTGAAATAAGACTTTTTTTATAAATTTATAATTATAACTATTTGCTAATAAAACACTATTAATATGATTTATTTCTTCTTTCAGATGTGACTTATCTGAAAGGTTAATTGCTTTATTTAAAAGAGTTTTGGCCACAGAAACTATCTGAGTTGGGTGATGATGAGAATGGAAATCTAAATATCTGCCCATGTGTGTATTCTTTCTGCAAATCGAAAAAGATAAACTATTTTGTGTTCTGGTGACTAGAATATCAAGAAAAGGGAGTTTTCCATCAGACTCTGTCTCCATTATAAATTTAATATGAGGATGCATATTATCTACATGTAAAAGCCCAAAATGGACAAAATAGGAAACAAAAAGATGATAAATCAGCTATTAGGATTTGTGTTCCATATGTAAAAGGAACTACAGACATTATTGGACGTATATTAAAATGCTATAATATAGATACAGCATTTTCTACTCATCAAAAGATCAGCAATATAATAACCAAGCCTAATGATTCAATCCCTCTTGAATCTCATGGTGTTTATCAAATATCATGTAAAAATTGTAAAGCTTCTTACATAGGTAAGAGTAATCGTCACATCAGTAAGAGTAATCGTCACATCAGTGTTAGGAGAGATGAGCATGCTAATGCAGTTAAACAACACTCATCATCATCAGCACTCTCACTCCATACTATAGATTCAGGTCATAAAATTGATTTTTCTAGTACCAGGATCATATCCAGATGTGATAATCTTTACCATTGCACAATCAGAGAAGCCAAGCGAGACAATACATGCAAACTTCCTCATATTTGGAAAGATTTTTTTAAAAAACATTCTTAATTTAACATTTTTGCTATTGGTGGAACTTTAACGTTTTTTTTCAAATCAGTGATTGTAGTGCCTCTACAACCATCTTTCTACCTTTTTTCACCCAGTGGATGACTTGTGTGATCAAGTTGAAACTTCGGTATATCAATATTTAAATTTTTTAACACAGATGAAGCCGCAAAATATGTCTTTTATATATATATGCATATATCAATGTAGATCTTAAACGATTGTAATGTATAATTAACAGATGCATAGCTGATGTTAAATGTAATTGATCTTTGTAAGCAGATCATTATGTCTGCTGTATTTATAATTTCAAATTAATTGGGGTAATAATTTTACATTGCGGATGTGATTTGTGTACATAATTAAATAATACATCTAATTTTATTTTTTTATAAAGATATGTTATGAGAAGAGTATTTTATACCTTCATTTACTTGTTAACATTAATATATTTTTATACACTATGACAGATAATGCAAAATTTAAAATAAATTCACTTGATTTCTTTATTTTTTTTTCTATATATATATATATAATTGGAAGAGATTTGAATTCAGACTTTCAAGCTCCCTATAGCTACCCATTCCATTTTATACAACTGATACCCATGACCACATATTTGTGAAAAAGATAAATGATCTCCAATATACATATTTCATGTTAAACTAGCACTCATCAGTTGACCCAGATTATCATCTCCCACACATATAGTATAGACAATATACTTGTATTTAAATATTATATATATAACAATAAAAATAATAAATATAACATTAATTAACTATTATATACAGCTTTCAATCCGAAGAAGTGCTTTTAGTTAATTGCTTAACCTTCCTCAATTGCTGTTAAATTTAAAAAACGACAAGATCACAAGATAGTTAAGAAAGTTTCCTTCCTGATGAAACAATTTATTTTACATTCAGATACCATTTTCTTAACATTCTCATTCTTGTTTATCTGTGAAATATCAAACTCTGTCTGAGCACAAGAAATTGGAATTTTCTAAAGTGCACACACACACACAAAAAAAAAATTAATGTGAATATAAACTTTGAATAAATTTTGCATAAATTATCACTAAACTTCGCTTAAAATCTCAATGTAAGCTGACACTCCCAAAATAGGCTATGAATATAGTGACTTAAGTTCTCTGAAAGCACTCAGCCATATAATTCTTTTCTAATAATACTAAGCTTCACTTTTTTGCGTAAAGCGCAATTTAAAAATGATAATGTATTTAATTTTTAATAATAGATTTTTTATTATAAATTATTACTCGTTTGCTTAACAAATGGTCAATAATTAATGTTTATGTTCCAAATACATTAATAAAATATATATTTACGCAGTTTATGTAGGGAAGCAATTTATATGAAATTTATATACAAAACAATTATCAAAATTACACATATTAATTGATAGTCAGATTGCAATATTGAATCTTATGTTTGTGGAATTAAGTATTTTATTTATGAATTAGTAATAAAAGTTTGTCCAAAATAAATCAATAAAAGGTTACTTTATTGTCTTATATTTTTTCTGTAATGCTTAATGAATTCGTTTAGATAAAATAATTTCTCTATTTAGGAAAATTTATGCCAATATATATATCAGAATTCTCACTTTGGATTTTCAATTTTATTCAACAGTATATTTCTCTTAGACAACATTTATAGCTGTGTTTGGTGGTTTAGAAATTTAAAGGCTTTCTCAGTAATTTATTCCTTACTGCAGTGCTTGAACTTGATGAAAGATGCATTGGGGATTATCTGCTTTTAGACTGAAGATTTCTGTAATTATTCATTACAAGAACTCTGGTGAGTTACTATTTTCTTTGGCTTCTTACCTAGATATATTATGGTATATTGATCAAGAGTGTCTTTAATAGCAGACTTGTTTTCTGTTTGGTAATTCAGATGGCTTCTCTATGCTAAGGTTGCTCCTTCCTCCTCATGTTTTGAGTTGAAGGTAGGAGATATAAAAGTTCTGAAGAAGATTGCTGGGGTAATAGAAACTGTAAACTGTAAAAGAGGTTGGTAAATAAAGCATTGTGTAACAGTAGTTCAGTGCATGGATGATTTAATATTATATGATATACTTTGAGATCTATTATTCTTTATATCAAATGATTAACTAAATGAATTCTCTTCCCTTTCTTGTTTCTTTCTAAAATATATGGATTTCATGTATACTTTGAGATCTATTATTCTTTATATCAAATGATTAACTAAATGAATTCCTTCCCTTTGTTGTTTCTTTCTAAAATATATGGATTTCATGTATATGGTCATATGTATCAGTTGTATATGGTGGAGCGGATGACTAAAGGGAGCTTGAAAGTCTGGATTCAAGTCCCCTATAATTACATCAAGTTTAAAGTCTATATACTATATTTGTATTTAAATATTACTTGTAACTTTTCTTTTCTTCTTTTGTATCCTAAAAACTAGTATATACACATCTTCAATTTTTCCTTAAATTTCAATCATAGGCTTCTTATCAAAGCATCATTCCATACTAAAAATATCATTAAATAGTAACAAATAAATTAAATTCATTAATATATATATATATATATGATCACTAGATGGAGCTTTATAATCTTCTAACAAGTTTTTGTTTACATAAACGCCGAGAAAGATAGAATTCAATATCTCTTTGGTTGTGTCCACCTAAAGACAGACCAGCTGGTTTCAAGCTAGTTGGCTCACATCAGTGAAGGGTTTCTAGTCTCCCTACCCTTTACTGATGTGAGACAACTAGCTTGAAACCAGCTGGTCTGGAGATGGAGACAATGAAAGAGATATTGAATTCTATCTCTCTCGGCATTTATGTAAACAAAAGCTTATTAGGAGCTATTGGTAAAGCTCCATCTAGTGATCATAAAATTCAAGCTAAAAGCAAGTTACGAAATTTATAACTTGTTTTGTGTATATATTGTAACCTAGTGTTATTGACACTTGGTTTACTTGGCATTATTTCTGCAGGAAAACAATGCTATTCTTTAAAGAAATAAAAAGATAAAATAACCATAGTAATAATTGATTAATAAAGTATGCTATTCACTCACTTTGGCATGTTTTGGGTGAATAACTAATAGATTTAGTAATGCAATATCATTTTTAAAAAGAACATGAATAATTTAATTAAGATATTAATAATTAAAGCAAATTAATATAGTATAAAAACAAATATCATAAACAGTAATTGATTTTGGATGGGTAGAGGGGAGAGTGGATGAATGTCTTATCATAAAGCACAATAACTTCTGGTAATTTCTTTTTGTAAAAAAAAAATAATGTTTAAAGAATTATACATCACTGAGTGTTAATTTAATGTATTATTATTTTTTTTATATTGTCAAATCACTTTGTAATCTATTTAGATAATACTGAAAACTATATGATTGTAATAAGTTTTTCCTTTCTTTTGTTTATGTTATAATCAAATGATTATTTTTCTGTAAGAGGTCGCTAAAGTCAAGATCATTTTTTTTTGAAAAAAAAAAATATAGTCTGCTTTTAGTTTTCAAGGAAGGAACAGTGCTGAAATTTGGTAACTCAATTTTTTCATTTTATTTTGCAGAAATAAATGTAATCAAAGTAAAATTTTAATAATATAATGCGTGGCTAAAATTTTTTGATAAGATGTCCTGATTTCCTGTGCCATCTACCTATTTAAAAACCTTTTATACTTAAAAGTTTATTGTCTCGCGCTAAAGTTAAAAAATGACAGAGGTAACTAAAAGAATCACGAAAAATTATATTATATCTAAATTAAGGAAAAGAAGCGATTTCCAAGAGAAGATTAATTATTTATTAACTTTATGTCATTTATTAATATTTTCTTGGTATAAAAAAAAAAATAATAATTGAAAGAAATATTTTGAAACCAAGGAAAATCAACTAGAAACATTTTCGCGCTCTTTCTCAATATTGTCTGCCTTTACAAGTAATGTAGTTACATACGTTAAAATATGTTTTATTCACCAAGAATTGTCTGGAAATAATAATAATGATAAATAAGATTAAATTATGCACATGTATATTTTTTTTGGAAAAAAATATAAACTTTCTCAGAGTAAATATAGGAAAAGTTATATAGGGGCATTCTTACGGAGAAGTTACCGTTAAAAAATTTATAATTCCTAAAGTATGAACAAAACCAAATATCTTAGTGACTTAATGATAAAAATAAATGATATATTATATTACACATCAGTTGGATTTATTAAAACTTCCTATACATGTAAATCAGCTGCAGTTATTATCAGAATAATCTCGGAAAAATTGCGCATTTTCGTCCATAAGTAAGCTAGCTAATAAATATACGTATCGTCAATAAAAAAAAAAAAATATTGTGTATGTTTATCGTCTATAGTCAAATATTCGTCTATGTTAGAAGTCTAATTTTTTTCTTGGATCCCAAAATTGTAGTAGTTTAATTCAAGTAAGAATTAATCTTCAATTCTGCTATATTTTTCTTTACCTAATTTATTAAATGCACAAAATAAGAGAAAACTTTTATTTAAAGGAAATAATACCATGCGTTTATTGTTTTTAAACTTGCTTCGTGAAATACGACTGGATAAAGCTCTTCACCTGGACCAATTGTTCAACAGAAAAACATTTTCTAATGAGAGAGTATGCACTTGTTAATTAATGATTGTTTAAAACTAAGTTATAAAATGATATGTATTTTTTTTGTTATATCACATAGGTTAAAGTCTGTATGGTCAAGTGATATTTAATAGCCTTGTAATGACAAAGGTATGTTTTAATATAATTATTATAGGTTAAGTTGATATTTAACACGAAAGAAAAAAAATCTATAAAATATGTTTTAATTATTACATACAATTGTAGGTAGAAAATTTGTATGTTAGATACGTAAAAGAAAAATATTTAGATATTTAAGGGGTAAAATAAATATTGAAAATTATCAGAAGTAACTAAAAAAAAAAAATGCTATAACAAAATATTTCTTGTTAAAGTTTTGAAACGAATTTATACTGTATTAATTGAGGAATTTATTCCTAATTATTCTTAAACAACACATCCACTTTATTTAGTTTAAGATAGTATGCTACCAACTATTTTTGAATGTTCCTTTATTAAAATTAAAATTATTATACTTTTATTCTATGATGTCCATTGATTTCAGATGTTGATCAAAATATACACGGTAACATAAGTTTATTATAATCAGTGTATTTACTTATCCTGCCCAGATATAGCATTGGTATATGCTTAATATTCGCATAGGTAATAATTATAATGTATTTATTTTGTGGGATGAAAAATGATCTCCCCAAAAGCTTTGTTTTCCATGAGAGGAAGATTTTAAATATAATGTTCAGGTATGTTTATAGCCCAAGTGATAGATTCTCATAGATAGGACGATCAAGAATTTATCTAGCATTTAGTATGCTTCATTCGTTTAAATCCCAGGAGAGGATTGTATTTGGTGTGTGTTCGTTGTATGCCCAAGTAAGAGGCAAGAAACCACCAAAATATTTTAATGTAGTAGATTACTTTACAGACCTTCGTGGTTATTCCATATTCCTCATGTGAAAATAAAGATAGCTCCACCATGGAAGGTGTTGATTATTGTGCTTAATTTTGAAAGTTCGGGCAAGATAAAGGTTATATTGGAGGTGTTAGTTCCTCAAGATCCACTTTAGTATAAATAGTGCGTTAGTAACTAAGATCAATATCTGTATTGTGCTGCTAAATATTGCTAGTATTTGACAAGTAAATCAATGGAGAAAGTAATTAAAATTGCGTAATTTAAAACGCTTATTTACTGAAGGAATATTCAAATGCAATATTTAATTCTGGTTAGTAATTAAATAATACTCATATTTAAAATTATACGTATGAATAAAATTTGTATCATAACTTAAGTTAGCATTAAGTTAAATGTAAGATGGTAAGTGTAACTTCTGATAACTGGCCTATAATTAGAATAGGTTATCCCATTAAAGACCATAAATAAAGTAAATGTAATAGAAATAAATTTAATATTTTGCGTATTGCATATGATTGGATTAATCATTTAAAAAAAAAAAAAAATAGTTAGTCAATAATTTTGAATAAAAGCTTCTACAAGGTTACCAAAATTTAATAAACAATGTATTGGTAATGAAATGTACTTTTAGTTAATCAATCCATATGATTGCATACAGGAGAAGTAGTAACCTCTAGTCCATAACCAAAAGAGTATACAGATTAATGTCAGTTATATTTTATATTTTTGTATTACTATGGGATTATTGAATAAATGTTCATATATTTTTTTGTGATAATAATAAATTATAGTCTTGTTAAAATTTGTTGTAGATTCATTTTTTTTGTTTTTATATGCTAAATATAAGTGTTTGCACAATATTTGCAAAACCTTTTCTTGAGTCCGAAATCATTCCAAATTCTTAAAAACTTAATATACCAGATAAATAAAGTTAAGCAGATCGGAATATGTCATTATATTTTAGTTTAATGATAATTATTTATGGAGTTGAAAACTTAAGACTAAACATTCACCTTTGTGTAAAAAAAAAATGAATTTTTTTTTTAAACCATTAACTTTGGTTGCACATTATTCCATTCCCATTTAGTTAAATTGTCTAAGTAATAAATCTTAGTTATATGATTGTGTTGTCATGGATGATGGAAGGACACAAAAAGCACCCTTGTCTTTTTATTATTCTGACTGAGATTCTGGAAAAAAGGGCTGTGTTATTCAAAATTATACGTCATTATTGAATAGAATTATCATCTCTTTAAATAATATAGCAGTTGATATGAGAGATGAAGACACATTGAATTTAAGTCAAATAAATGTTTCCTATAGCCGACCAGAATGCCAGTCATATGCGACAACACAATACTGCCGAGCATTTCCTTACATGAAACAAAGAACCCTGAGATTAATATTATTATAATTATTCTTTAAATTAATAAGTGATCAATTATTGTTGTTATTACAATCGTGGCATGGCTTAAGAGAATTGAATGTACAATTGTATTATATGAAAAGTATTTTAGATCATATTGGCAAAATAATGGATATGTTGCTTTATTTTGGGTTGCCTTAATTTACAACCTGAAAAAATTGGTATCAATGGTGAAAAGTGAAAACAAAATAACCTAATACAGCTCAGAGTATGATTAGAAAAACTAGTGTAAACTAAACTAAGAAATAATTACAGAATAAAAAGAGAATATATTTATTAGGTTAGAATATATATCAATGTTTACATTTTAAAAAAAATGTAGACACTGATATATATATATACATATTAATGAATACAATTTATTCATTATTATTTAATGATATTTGCACTATTGTCTTGTAAGTTGACAAGGGTCATAGAATATAGTTGAAATGTAAAAAAAATCGGATCTGTGTATATTAGTTTTATGATACAAAAATAATAAATAACAAGTTTTATTTGAAAATAGTCCATTTGATAATATTTTTGTAGTGCAATTTTCACTACATCACTTTCATGCAATGTAGGGACTGGTTTCTATCCACTTTTAGCACCTTGTGGAGGGGAACAATCCTAAACATATGGCCAAAGATGTGTGAAAAAATGTATGACCCCCAAAATGCACATTTCATGCTGAACTAGCACTCATCAGTTGGTCCAGATCACAATCTTTTGCACATATCTTTATCATTTTAATTGATATGTCACACTTGCTGCCATCACAACTTTGACACCAACAAATCAATAGAAGTACAGTATATTAATAATCTTTATTAGCCATTCATTAGACTAGAGATTATCCACTTAATGACTAATATTTCTGTAGTGTAATTTAGACTACACTACTCTCACACAAAGTATGATGTGGTTTACGATTATACTCCTCCACAAGGTGTTAAAAGTAGATAGAAACCAGTCTCTACCTTAGTGGATAATTTCTAATCTAATGAATGATTAATAAAAATTATTAATATACTTCCATTGAGTGATATGTGTCAAAGTAGTGAGGGTGATAAGTGTGATACGACCATTAAACTGTAGTAATTGGCTATCTGTATATGCTGAGCAATGATAAAGATATATGTAAGAGATTGTGATCTGGGCCAACTGATGAATGCTGGTTCAACAACCAAGCCTTATCTTACATGATAAGTGGTGCAGTGAAAATTACACAGCAGAATTATTTATCAGTAAGTGGATAATCTCTAGTCTAATGAATGATAGTCCATTTAATGTTAATGATAAATTTTTGTATATAGTAGCAATCTCTTTCTTTTTGTCTCTCTCTCTCTATATATATATATCATTAAATACCAGTCAACACTTAGACAATCCCAACATCAATAACAATCAACAATTTCAAACTGTTGTCAAGGCAACTATATATATATATATATATAAGGACATGAACTCAGGCTCATACTCCCATAGCTATCTAATCTATCGTATACAACTAATACTCATGACCACATATGTATGAAAAAGATAAATCATCTTCATATACATATTTCATGCTGAACCAGTACTCATCAGCTGGTCCAGATCACCATCTCTCACACACATATGCAACCAGTGCTCAGTTTATATTAAGGTAGCAAATCTTCAAACTTTAACGGACAAGCTTCCATCTTCCCTACTCTTTAACTCGAATTTTCAGTGATATGGATGGCTGAAGAGTTCGGGGGTGGAGAAAATTGAAACCTGTCCGTTAAAGTTTGGAGATTTGCTATCATAATATAAACTGAACACTGATTGTAAATATGTGTGGGAGATAGTGATCTGGACCAGCTGATGAGTGCTGGTTCAGCATGAAATATGTATATGGAGATCATTTATCTTTTTCACATGTATGCGGGCATGTGTATTAGTTGTATAGGATGGATTGGATAGCTGTGGGGAGTTTGAAAGTCTGAGTTCAAGGCCTCTATAATTACATTAAGTTTAGTATAAAAATATACATGTATTTAAATATTATATATTTATCCTGTATCCTGCCCATTCCTCTTTTGTATAACTAAATGAACATAATAAGGTCCTATGTGTGAGGGGTCAGATTGATTTAAGGTCAACATGGGTATGCAATAATATTGGCATTAGCCAGGATTTTGAGCATTCCATTTTTTGGATTTTCAATGATATGGATGGTTTGAAGAGTGGAGAAGATTGAAACTTGTCCATTAAAGTTTGAAGATTTGCTATCTTAATATAAACTGAGCACTGATTGTATATTTGTGTGGGAGATAGTGATCTGGACCAGCTGATGAGTTGCTGGTTCAGCGCAAAATACATATATGGAGATCATTTATCTTTTTCATACTATGTGATCATGCGTATCAGTTGTTTACGATGGATTGGATAGTATGGGGAGTTTGAAAGCCTGAGTTTAAATCCCTTATTACATTGAGTGTAGTATAGAAAATATACATGTTCCCTTATTACATTAAGTTTAGTATAGAAAATATACATGTATTTAAATATTATATGTATATAATGCCAATAAAATGTCCATTAATTAAAAACTATTGTAATAACAATAAAAATAATAAATATAATTATAATTAACTATTTTTATACAGACTTTCAATCTGCAGATATACTTTCGGTTAATTCCTTAATCCTCAAGTGCCATTTTTTGAATTTAATGAGTTGAGGAGGGTTAGGGAATTAACCAAAAGTACTTCTGCGGATTGAAAGACTGTATATAAAAGTCAGTTTATTGTTTTTATTGTTAATATATATATATATCCATTTAAAAAGATATATTAATAGACAAAATTTATGTATTTATACAGATTTTGAGAAAGATTGATCAATTTGTGAATACAAGAATAAAATTTATTTTAAGGTAATCTGGATACAATAACAAGAAAAAGTGGTAAAATGTTCATGAGTATGCCATATGATGATTCATGATGATATTCGTATATATGGCATAAAACTTCATCCAAAATCGTACTAGTAAAAAAACTGATACTTTAAATTTAAATCTTAAGTAATTGATTTTAAGTAGAATTTTGTTGAAGGATGTTTTTAAGATGAAAGTTTGTTTACACTGCAACAAAACCGGATGTAGTGACTTAGAAATAATAATAATAAAAAAAGGAAAGAGAGAAATTCATTTTAGGGTATCACTATAAATTGATAAGATCCATGTCATCCATGAAGAATGTCTATGTTATATCGTAAGTTTTAAATCATATCAATCATAAATCTGAACTTTAGAATTTTTTCTTATGTTTCATCAATGATTTTTTTAAAAAGTATTGATAATCTTAAAATAGATTATGCTTTTGATCTGTTATGTTAAAATGCAGTTTGGATTTAAAGTGCTAGAATGAATTGTATTAGGGGAAATGGCAAGCTGTCATTGATTGGTTTCAATGGGCAAATAGTGGTCATGTGATGTTTTGGGCGTAGTAACATTAGTGACTACTTACTCCAACCTGTCTTAATTTAACATAGAGAACTTAACATATGTATGTTAAAAATATATCCCATTGAAAAGGTGTCTAGTTCACGCTCCAAACTTCCACACCATCTCTAATGAATGCATATGGTGCATAACAACATAGCTTAGGTATTCATCTTAAGGTACTATATTATCTTCATTTCAATCCTTGCCATCACAGAATCTTACAAACTACTTGAAAATGTTCTTATGGCTCATGTCTTTACTGCCATATACAGTGTCAATCATTTTAAATATTTCAGTAGCAGTTTTGCCCAATTTAAAATAATGTTTAATGTAAGCATATAGTCCCATCGTGGTTTAAGTTACATACTATTACATTTCATGTCATTAGTTAGAATCCAGACATGCTAATGCCATAAAATTTTTGTGACGAGTAGCTAAACTATGCATCTATGTACCACATAGATTGATTCATAGATGGCACAGCAGACAGTTTTGAAAAAGAATCACTCACCAGCTACTTTTTCATTGTTTATATATTGCGGTGGTGTATTTTATTTATTTTTAATTTACAGAAACCAATAAACTATCACATGACTCCAGCTTATATACTGCTGATTCAGCAGCATATGTTTTCTTTCATCATCTTTATGCCGTTTACTGCAAACTTTAGTGACTAATAGATTCTAGATGATAACATTTAAAAATTCCTATCCTGAACTGTCCTATCCAATATCCCCACCTAGTTTTCGGCTTATGACTTTTATTTGTGAAGAGCTTTAAATGTTGGATCAGTACACTTGGATCTTTAGGATCTAATGTAGCTTTTCTCTAACTAGCTTCATTTATCTCTCCAGTATGCTATCAAGGTTTCAGTGCAAACTGAAAAACATACGTTTTCAATCGTAGCCACTTATAGGCATGTCTATTCTGCTGCCAGTATTTGTTATTAAAATGTACAGTAAATGGCATAGAGGTGGTGAAAGAAAAACATATGGTAGATATGTAAACAGGAATCCTCTGATATTTTATTGATTGATACCAAATCCCGGCCACAGGATAGAGGTGCCTATAGTTATTAAAAAATTATGGACACTATAATAAATAGAAACTGAACTGGTTTCAGATCTAATATGACCATACAAGCAAATTGGCTGTTTTTCAGTTTGGGTTGATAACTTGATAGTATAACAGAATGGCTGTCAGAGGGAAAGTGCATTAGATCATAAGATTACAGAAATACTAATGCAAGATATAAAGCACCTCACTAATAAAATCCATATGCCTGAAACTAGTTTGGGGATATTAGATTGGGCAGCACAGGATACAGAACTATTAAGTAGTTATTGAAGCTTACAGCAAATGGAATAGCGGTGATGGGAAAAAATTATATACCTGTATATGTTTTATTGTCAGCATTAATTATCTTCCAAAAAGGTATTTCCTGCACATCATCTCCATAAACCATTCTATCCATTATTGTAATCTTTAAATATATTCAATATTACTTAATCATTAAAAACAGTCAACACTTAGACAATCCCAATACCAATAACAATTTCAAACTGTTGTCAAGGCAACCTTTTAACAATAAAGTTGGAATTACTTAGTCCACTAGAGGGAGCCTAGGACTCCAGTTTCGCTGTTTCAGGCTCCCTGTTCTATTCACCAAAGTCATAGTCCATTGTTGGATTCATAAAAAAAAAGTTTACCAAAATGTAAGTGAATATCTGTTTTATTGTTTTTTCATCTTTAGAAGAAATTTTGAAACAGTTTTCATTCAATGATAATTGAAATTATCTATCGTTCCGTTTTATGCAAATGGATGCCATTAGAAAGAGACAAAAGCTAGCTTAAATAATTCTTGGAATCATTAAAATATTATAAACCTTTTAAAAATAATTTTAAATGAAACCAAATATTTCTAAAAAGAATAGACACTAGAAATCCTAATTTTATTAATAGAATAAACAGGAAATTCATTTGCACATCAAATCTCATAGAAAACATGGAATATAATATGTTAGCAATGATGGTTTTAGGAATTTTATCTTTGCATCAGATTTTAGCAGTGTTAAACAAGTTTCAATTATTAATTCGATCTCAATTTTGGAATTGAACATTATAGAAAATAACCTAAGCTATCGCCCTGCACAAAAATCAGGTTTCTCCGATGATCAGGACAGAAGTTATCACCCCCTTCCGGTGGATTGCCCCCCCCCCCAAAAAAAAAAAAATCAATAAATAAAAATTTTTCAAATCAACACAGAACTACAATGAAGTGATTCCTGAGCTAAAAAATAATGATCTAAAGACAAAAATGAGTACAAATGATGTTTTAGACCTAAACAGAAACTTTGAAGCTACAAATTAATCATACTTTTTAAGCAATAATTATTGAGAATTTTCCAAAGTTTAACAACAAACTTTCAGATTATACTTGAATCATTCATTACTAATCAAGACCTAAAATTCAATCAAAAGAAGCAGGATCCAACTAGTATCAACAAATAAAAATCATTGTGAACCCTGAAGGACTTTGGTTGGTGGGTTTAGCAGCTGCTGTGAACATTTGCAGACACAGGAGTCTGATGATGATCAAGGGCGGATGTTCAGCTCCATTGACCTCAGTGTGCAAGATGATATGGACAAATGATTTATTCTCATGGTGTGCAAGTAAATCCGGCTTGATTTCAAGACTACATGAATTAAATGTTGTATTGGTGGGTGTGAGTTTGCACTCCTTTTCCTCAAGTGTGGTGATAGTGGTCATAAGGGGCTTGGTTCATTTGAGGGGATGGTCGACGATCATTGTCTAGCCTGGGAATACCTGCCGGGAGGGTGAAAGTCACTACCTTCACATGGACTTCGCCATGAAGGGCTACTGCACCCCTTGATGGATTATTTGATAGGTCAGTGTTGATTTGCACTCACTATCATTAGGTTTCATTTGTTAGCTTTAAATTTAGTGCATTTGTAAAGCGGTTGGTCTGTTTTGAGCCACCGCCATTTTTTTTTGTAACATTGATGGAGTTCTGTTTTGTGGGCATGGGTCTGCACTCCCCTCTTTTTCTTCAGGGGTGGCTGGTTGTAGACATTAGGTATCTGGTTTATGGTGTGGGCTGTTAACAATTTTGCCACTGCCCAGAACACCTGCTGGGGGGCTACATGGTCAAAGTTGGTGCTATTCCTGCTCTGGTTGGCTGCTGTGTCCCCTGATAGGCTGGTTTTGGGCAGTGTCAATCTGGCTCTTTACTTATTACTTCTTAGTTTTTACCCAAGTTGGCTTTCCAATTTTGGGCAGGTAGACCGATTGTGGTCCCTGCTCATTTGGACTGCTAATTGGGAGGCAGAGGTATTCAGAATGGTCTTGACATGGCTCGGCTGTGGTTCGAGAGTTTATTGCTTGGTGAACTTGGGCCTTGGACCTCGCTGCCTGTTGTGGTGGTTGGCACAATGCTGGACTTCACCTATTCAGCTGAAGCATTTGAGTCTTCACTTCGGGGCCCCAGGGGTGGGACCATTGGGTGATGGTTAACTTCTCGACAGCCGGGCCATGTGGATCCACGTACAGATACACATTAATCACATTACAGCAATTTTTATGGATGTAATTATTTTTGAACATATGTACGTTTCACCTTCTTACATTGAATCACTGTGTAATCCTCAATGGGTAAGTGTACCCAAAGTTTTTGTAATCTTTTACTAATAAAGGTTGCTTTGAGAAAAAAAGTTGGAATTACTTGCATTACATAATTTGCATATTGTATATTATTTATTTTTAAATCATGTGAATCAATTTTATTATTGATTTCTTTGTATGAAATTTTTTTTAGGCATTCATGGAGAAATAGGTGTGAAAAGAGTAAAGGTATGCATAACATAGTTACTTCTTAAATATTAGTGGTATTATTTTGATATTGCATTAAATATTCATTTTCACATTGTTTCTATGCATAATAAAATAAGTTATTTTTTTGTACCTATAATTCTACAATTAATTTTTTATTTATTACTTTCTTCTAACAGTTTGAATTATCTGATAAGTCTTCTTCAGAATAATAACTTACAAATGTATTGTATTAGGTGTATCACTTATTTACATGTGTATGCACAAATACTCTGACCACACACACACGCACACACACACACACATATATATGCACACGTGTATATAATTTAAACAAAAATAACTGTTGGGATCTTATATATAAATAATACTCACATATCAATCATTGCAAACAATTAGATTATCCCATCTATTCTTTGCATTTAGTGACACGTGAGAGTTGTTTATATATAGCTTTTGTACATGTTATTACTTCCATTTAAATTTTACAAACATTAAGTTATGCTTATTGCATATTTATGTTCATTAAAATTTATGTTTCATTAATATTTTGAAATTGTTAAAAATGTCGCACTATATTTATCCTCTAAATATTCATTCATAATTTCAGAATAACTTACACCATATTTAAATTAGGCTAATATAGAAATTTCCCTTTCTATTTTCCAAAATGTCAATAAAGGAATGTCTAAAACCAATGAAAATACAAGGAATAGGTGTCTTTTTTAGATTAATCTATTCTTTGTGTTTTTTATTGTATGAGTATTGTCTATATATAGTTTCTGGATGTTTATTATTTTCATTTATATTTCATATATATTAAGCTATGCATAGTTTTAATACTTACATATGTATATATTAACATAGAGACAAAATTCTCCATACAGTAGCACCACTCAGTGCAAGACAGAGTAATCAATAGATGCAAGAAGTTTTGTGCATAAAATCCCTAATTAGTGCCTATCCAATATCCCCAGACTAGTTTCTAGTTTGTGGCTTTCATCAGTGAAGAGGCTTGGATCTGAGAGCACTGCACCTAGATCTTAGGATCTAATGCAACTCTCCAGTAACCACCTTTTACCTTTTTAGTTAATTATAAAGTTTTTGAGTCCAAAATGAACACCCAGTAATGTTTTCAATTCAAGTTAATTTGCTTGTATAGTCCTATAGATCTGAACTCAGTTCAACATCTGTACATTTTGGTGTATCTGGTTCTTAATAACCAGTCACCACAATGCTGGGCAGAATTAGGTATTAAATCATTAAACATCGCACGATCATAATTCTTTATGATTATGCAAGCTTTTAACACAGAGGTAAAACTCTCCAAACAATAGTATGACTCAGTGCAAGCCAGAGTAATCAATGGATGGAAGAAGGTTTGTGCACAAAATTCTAGTGCCTACTCATCTATTATCCCCAGACTAGTTCAGATCTATATGACTATACAATCAAATGAGCTTGAATTGAAAACATTATTGGGTTTTTATTTTGGACTCAAAGCTTTATAGTTAAGTAAAAAGGTAAAAGGTGGCTATCGGAAGGTTACATTAGATCCTAAGATCTGCTCTCAGATCCAGGACACCTCCCTGATGAAAACCACAAGCTAGAAACTAGTTTGGGGATATTGGATGGCACTAGATAAGGATTTTATGCACAAACCTTGCATCCATTGATTATGGCACTATTGTATGGAGAGTTTTGCCTCTGAGTTAACACTTTGTGTAAGCATAAAGATTGATGATCATGTGATGTTTAGTGATTTGAGATGTATATATCCACACATAATCAGACAATTTATTATTTTTGCTGTTTTATGCACATATAGATGTGTAATATTCTTATTTACTCACTTATCTGCACAATTTGTACTTATATCTACATACATAAAATAAATATATTGATATAAATATGCAGTTATGGGTGTTTTTGCATCCATATGAAGGTTCCAAATGTGTACGTAGGATTATTTGTGCTCAGACAAATATGTACACTAAATAAATAAATAAATTGAATATTTTTGTATGTAACATGGAAAAGTATGGCAAATGATTTTTAACATTAAATTTTGGAGGTAGCCATTTTGCTATATTCCGATGAAAGCTAGTCTTCAGGTTGAAATATTAAAGTGGCTGTGTAGAGAAATTATTGTGTTTATTTATATATATATATATATTGTTAGGAGTTAATATGGGAGAATATGAAGAGATGGAAAACCATCATCATCCTCATTTAACATAATTCATCAAATTAAATATAAAATGTATGTAAACGGGAAGCAGTGAATATGAATTTAAGATAAATGAGATCTAGTGAATATGAGCATAAAGTCAGTATGAAGAAAACCATAAGCTGCATCTCCAGCATTACCTAAGAAATACTCAAATCATTCATCATCATGAACAATCAACAGTCAACCTTGTGACTGGATTTGATATGGGTCCACTATAGATATGCTAATTATCTAACCACTACCAAACAATGCAGAAATACAACATAATTATCAATACCCAGACTTAAATGTGAATCCATCAGAATATAACAAAAAAATTCTGGGACACAGAACATGCTGATCATCATCAATGCTCTGGCCATATAGTACTATTAATGTAATGGTCAACTATAAACTTAATTTCTAATAAAAAATAAAATATAGTGCACAGACTTTAAAGGATATACCTTTGTGCCATTCAAAGTTATCATCTGCATGTCCAAACATCAACATAAACCTGTAATCTCTATAACTAACTATTATGCAGTAATCTAGGGCAGGAAGCAAGAACTCTGAACTATTACTGTGAGCAAGAGGTAAATAAATATAACCACTTACTGTTAATAATTTTAAATAATTTTTAGGTTTAATGTATTATAATTAAATAGTTGTACTGGGGTAATTTAAAAATTCTTAAACTGTAAGATGTATGGAAATCAAGTCCACATACTGTCAATTTCTGGAACAGATAGCTGGAAGAATAAAGACATTAGGATTAAAATAGTTTTTAAACAATTATTTAATAAACTAATTTATTAACAATAAACGAAAATTAGAAAATGACATGATAATTTAAAAATTTAAATGTTTTATCAAAAAAATAGTTTCATAAAAATTATAATTAACCAGTTGCTTTTTATTCATTAAATTAATTAATTTTTGGAAAACATTTTCAAAATCAGAGATAACAATCTTTAAATTAGATCAATTATTTTTTTAAGTTTTAGAGGAAAATCAAATTTTAAAAAAACATTTCAGGTGAACATTTTAAATTTTATAAAATTAATTTTGAAGAGAAAAATTAAATGGATAAAAAATATGTTTCACAAGAAAATATTAATTTAATGAAATTATTCAAAATGATCAATTCTTATTTGTCCCTTTTTGGTATGCAGTATTTTTAGATTGACAAATAGCAAGAATTTATTTATTTTCAATAAAATTTTCAAGTGAAGCTAACACATAGAGATTAATGCTCTTGGTTGAAGACAAGTTACATGGATGAAGATGATCTCTAGATTTTAGTTGAATTTATATAACTAAAATCATTGTGTGCTAACAGCTTGTTTTAAATTTCTGCTGTTTTATACAATGTCTTAATTGACTTCTGTTGTTTTCTTCTTTAGCAGCTATTTTATACAATGTCTTAATTGACTTGTGTTGTTTTCTTCTTTAGCAGCTAAGTCAAGAAATTTCTTTTTTTCTACTGTCTTGATCAGCAGCTGGATTAAGACTTTTTTCTTCTACACTACTCTATAACAGCTGGCTCAAAACTGAATGCTTCTCACAAAGACACTTAACTCTTCTGAATAATCCATAATTTGGAACAACCCTGACTTCAAATCAATCACAATTGTCTCCTACATGACAAAATTTTATAATAAACAATCAGATTAATTTTTACAAAGCAATCTCTGAAAAAGTATTAAAGAGTATTTATGTTTAGCAATAAACTTTTTCTGGTCCAAATTAAGTATATGTAAGTAAAAGAATAAAGTTTTTTTTTTTTATGAAATAGTTAATGTGACTTATTTAATAAAGGAAAAATAGAACTTAATTTTGTACATTGAAGAATTTCACAAAGAAAAATTTTCTGCTGAAGAAATTAAAAAAGAAACATCACAAAATATTAAATAGGAAAATGGACCAGCATGTTCTATATGTGGACATGTTTAAGATATTCAGATTAGTTTGTGTAGTCATAACAAACTTATTTTTAGAGCAGGTTTAGTTAGAATGGCCATACTTCTTTACAGTGATTATTATATATGTGTGTACTTTTATGTAGTCAACTTAATTTACATAATGGAATAATGAATATACTTCTATATTTGAAGAACTGAGATCATAAAAGAATTAAGATTATGTTTATTTTTGTAACCAGTATTGCAGGTCTTTTTGTAATTTTTTTCTGTCTGGATTCAAAAAAAATATTCTAGAACTTGAACTTCAACTGTATTATTAAAAATGCTTGAATATAAGAACAAGTTCTATTTGTTGTCACATAGATGTATTATTATTATTGTAGTTTTTAACAATTGCTACTTGTGTTGCTAAATTTTATCAATCAATAGGATCATTCCATTGGAAACCATCCGAATGTTACACTCACGTATATATATATATAATCATTAAAAACCAGTCAACACTTAGCCAATCCTAATATCAATAACAAATCAACAATTTCAAATTGTTGTCAAGGCAATCTCCTTTTAACAATAAGGGTGGAATTCCACCCTGATTAATGGTCTAATATACTTATATAGACACTAAAGATTGCAACTTTACCACAGAGATTGGAATGATTGATACAAAGAAGTTTAAATTCTTTAAACAGAAAAGTAAAACCTCTGAATACAAGCTAATAAAAAGTCAATTATAATATTACAAACTGCAATTATAAATTTCAACTTGGACCCAAAGTATTACTTAAATAATAAGTGTAATAATGCTCAAAGCTAAATGGATTTATAAGTAATCATTAAAAGGCAGTCAATTAACAATTTTTAACAATTGTCAAGGCAACCTCCTTTTAACATATATATACAATTCTTAAAATATTCAAATCACCCTCCCAAACATTCAGCAACACCGTCTGTGAATAAATATAAGTGAACTTCAAACAGCCAATTCAAAAAGGTATTCTTTTGAGTCAGCTGTTTAATGGCAAGTCATATTTATTCACAGACGGTGTTGCGAAATATAACATGGGATGGGGATTTGAATATTTTCTATTTAATTTTCAGTTAGCAATATGCGCAGGAATATGTACAACTTTTATTAATCATTACCTAGGTTTCAGATGCTGCACAGACAGCTAAAATTATGATTGATCACATGACCAGTGCTACTTCTAATACGTGTTTGGAATTAAATAAAGGTATGTGTGTGTTTTTTTCTAAGTTTGAATCATATATGTATATGTGTGCATATATATTATTTATAATTTTTTTTTGTAGGTGATAAAGTTGCACTGATGGTTAATAATCTTGGTGGCACAACAAATTTAGAACTGTTTATTATGGCCAGAGAATTTATAAAAATTTTAGGTAATTTGTAAATTTTTAATTAGTTTTATAGTTTTGTTAATTTAGTAAAAAATAAACACTTTTTTTTTAAAAAAAATTGATTGTTATAATTATCATAATAATTTTTTTTTAATTATAAAAAATTACGTCCTTCTTTTTTAGTTTTCTCTTTAATTTTTCCCAAACTTTGAATTTATGTATCATCATTATTCATTCGTTACTGAAGCCCTGCGCAGTTTGGCACAGTTAGTAGAATGTCCGACTTGGAATCGGGAGATCCCAGGATCTTCCTGAGCAATAAAGCTACCTCATTTGTTACTGAAGCCCTGCACAGTTTGATGCAGTTAGTAGAATGTCCGACTTGGAATTGGGAGAACCCAAGATCTTCCTGAGCAATAAAGCCACTTCATTTGTTACTGAAGTCCTGCATAGTTGGACACAGTTAGTAGAATGTCCGACTTGAAATCTGGAGATCCCAGGATCTTTCTGAGCAATAAAGCCACCTCATTCATTACTGAAGCCCTGCACAGTTTGAAGCAGTTATTAGAATGTCTGACTTGGAATCGGGAGATCCCAGGATCTTCCTGAGCAGTAAAGCCACTTCATGCGTTACTGAAGCCCTGCGCAGTTTGATGCAGTCAGTAGAATGTCTGTCTTGGAATTGGGAGATCCCAGGATCTTCTGAGCAATAAAGACATATGCTCTTATTTATTATTGAAGAAAGGTCTTTCTGAGATATAAACACAATTCTTTTTTTTTTTAAAGGTGATTGGTTTAGTATACTGATAGTACTTCAGACTTCGGAATGTAAACTTCTTAGAGTGGTAGCTTTTCTGACACTTCCGGCTCTTCAACTTTTTTTATGCACTTCCAAGCAATAAACCCACTTGGTTATTATTTTTAACATAAAAATATAAAATTAAAAAAAAGAATTTATATAATTTATTACTTGTAGTTAAGCTTTTGCTAAAAGTCATTGTTGATTTTTTTTAAATATATAACTTGCTTTTACAGAACAGCGAGGTATAATTATTGAAAGGACTTACTGTTCGACTTTCATGACTGCCCTAGAAATGGCCGGAGTGTCGGTTACCATTATGCATTTAGATGAAATACGGAAAAAATATTTAGGTAAGTATTAAAAACTTTCAGTCTATATTTTTACAAATGATATTATTCAATAAATTAAAAATCATGAAAAATATTTATATGATCCAATGACATTAATGGAAATATTGCTAAGTATGGTCTAGTGCAATGATAGAATGATTGTCTCTAAAAGTTCATGGTCTTTGGATTGCGGCACAACTCCATCACTTCCAAGGTTTGAATTATACATAATTATGATCAGTAAACCATTTATTTATATCTATACATTGTGTTCCAGTGAGAAAGTAATTGGTAGCTGGTTTTCTCTCCAAACTTTCTGCAGCATTATCCTTGAATCAATTTATGTATTGTGTAGAAATGTAGTTTAGCTATTTTCAACAAAACTTTTATGGTGCTAGTGTGCTAACATAGTTTAGCTATTCAGCACATAAATTTTAAGGCACTAGTGTGCCATATTAAAACTTGATTTAAACATCAATATGGTTAATATTTTATTAATTAACTATTACCATAGAGATACATCTTTTTCTCTCTTTCTTGAAAGGTGTTCAATTTGTTTAGTCTTTTCTCATAGAAGTAATTGTTTTATACTATGTATAAAAAGAATTTCAATTATGTATTGGACTAAACATCACATGATCACTATCTCTTATACTAGCACATAATTGTTATTAAGCAAGGCAAAACTCTCCATACAGTAGTGCCACCCTGTGCCAACCAGAGTAATATATGCACACATACATTTGATCGCCTATTGATTTGGATTATTATAAATCGGTAAAAGTTTTTTGTATTGATTTCCAAATGATTTGACCCTAATATTTCTGCTTCTAATTCTATTAATCTTATATAAACAAATCTTCATTTATTAAATGCAGAATTAAGTTACATAAACCAGTGATAAGTAAAAGTCTTCCAATTAGAACGCCGTTACACGTGTCAATGAGAAGCCATTGACATTCTTTTCTGAAGCAGGCCAAAATTAAATTCAGTGTTCTAAACTGATGCTGCAAAGTATTACTTTATAAATTAATCAAATCTTTTTTTCAAAATATCTTAGCATAGAAGGTTTGTTTACTTTATGAACTTGGCCGCCCTGTACTATAAGAGTTGTTTATATATATATATATATAATTTAAATCACTCTTATTAAATACAATTATTATTCTATTGTTTTATCTCTCAGAGAATCAGATCTGAACTAATTACGAAGTAAAGAAAATATTTTTTATCTGTAAATATTAACATTTTATTTTAAATAAGATATGAGCTATTTAAAGAGGTAATTAAATATATACCACTATAGTTCTTGTGCTCAAACAAATCCATACAATATCAGGATTCTGTTATTAAGGCAACACTATTTTGCAAATAGAATATTTTTACGGTTTAATTTTAGCGTTGCCTTGACAACAGATTGCTGATATTCTGTTGGTTTGTTTAAGCATGATGACTGTGATGGTGATTACATATGACAACTAATTAGCTATTAGCAGTCAGGGTTTAATATATATATATAAATACATGAAAGCAGTCAACACTTAAATGATGTCAATAGCAGTCAACAATCTCATGTCGAGGCAAACTCTTTTAAACAATAAAGGTGGAAATCCACCTTTATATATAGTTTAATATAATTATATAGACACTAATGATTGTGACTTCAATACAAAAAGTGAAATTATTAATTCAAATAAGTTTAAATAAATGTCATTGAATAGGTAAATATAACCTGTTCTAAATGCAGATTAACAAATAGTTAATTATAACATTCAAAGTGCAATTTTAACTTTCAAACTGCATATCAACTATGTATTACTTACATATGGCTAAGACTAGATGGATAAACAATATAAATTCAAGAAAGGAGATTGCCTTGACAGTTGTTATTGATATTGGTATTGTAGCCTTGGGCATTATTAGTTTTATTATGTAATATATATTGTAACTAACCTCTCTTGCTCCATAATAATAATATTATCAACAACATGCCAAGAGTATACTAATTATTCCGGATTTTCGTTACTTATTTATTTCCGGTCAATAACAATTAATATTAATAATAATTCCGGGTTCTTTAGCTCAGTCTATTAAACATATTATTATGATTTAAATAAAACAATTACTAGCTCAGAATTTTATAAAATCTAGTCGTGTCTATGAAATAAATCAACACAAATATCTTTTATTATTCCCATGAGACCTGGAGCAATGACAAAGGAACAAGACGCAAGACCATTGAAATACTATCCCAATGGCATAAGAACACTATCATAAATAATTGACTAATAGCATTCTTACGACCTTTTAAAACTTTTATCATATCTTAATATTTTTTTAAAATAAAATCTAGCTCACATAAAATAAATTAATTAAATAAAATAGAATTAAATTGATCTAATCATATCAAATTAAATAGATAAATCAGTAAGTAAATAAATAATTAAATGTCAGGTTTATGAATTGTAATTAAAATTGATTTTATATTGCTGTAGCAAACTATGATAGGGGAATTTTATGTCATAATTCACTACGTAAAGAATAACTAATTAATAATAACAATGACAATAATAGAGTAATACAATCCTCTTTTCTTTCTAGATGTATTAAATATTTTCGTGGTAATATTTATCAATCCGATAATCAAAAAGTTATGTGGTAACGTTCGCATATATTTTACTTAAATACTGTGGCAATCAAGTTATGACCATATCTGTTCTAATTATACTTCTTTCATTTCATTACGTAAATAAAATAAAATAAATTATTAAAATTTCTAATGTTTATTTATTTAGTGCAAAATCTTAAGTATGTTTAATTATAAACGTGTGTTGTGATTTCATGCATTTTCATGTGTAGGAAAAACAACAACCAAGACACAAAGCTTACTAATAAAATTTTATAACATTTTATTAACATTATAACAAGTAACAATTTGTACATTATTTACAGCGGATATCCCTATCTACTTATTACAAACTCTTTTATTTCTACCCGTTGATGTCTTAACATTATTATTATCTAATTTTTATTTTACCCTTTTACCATTAATAATTACAAAAATATATTTCACAATATTATTATCTTCAGATACATGTTTTGAGCTTAGTTTAATACACAAAATTCTATCTATTAAAATTTTCTATTGACATTTATAGCCCTATAATTTCAGGTTTATATTTCTATAAAATCTTTACTTTTATGTAAAATTATACAAAATTTACAAAATTCTAATTATATTCTTGTTAGTATGGAATCCTACAGAATTTAATCCTTATAACAATTTGATGTTCAGTTTTATCACCGATCATATAATAATTATCAGGCAAATTATTGATCCTATTCCTAGCTTTATATAGCAATTAACGTCATCCACACACCATGTACAAATACACATTTTTTTATTATACATTTTAAATCATTTCGCCACACAAAACATGCAATCTCTTCTATTAAAATATCACGTACAATATTTTAAAATCTTATTATTACTTTAAAACTTAATTCTAAAGTTTTTTTTTTTTTTTTCTTTATAAATTATATCATATGATTCTCCATCTTTTATAATACTGATACTTTCACTTTGGATTTATACAATTCTACTTTACTCTAGTAAACAACTATTCTTACATAACTAATATCTAGCTTCTTTCTATCTTATGTATCATTTCTATAATTTTATCTCCTGACGATGTATTCCTCATGAAATCAAGATAGCGAAGATATAGATGTATTGGATCAAAATAAACAAGATATTATCCTTTTATAAAACTTTCTTACAATCATGGCACAGTGAATTTATGGACGCCATAGAGGAGTGACTTTTATCTGTCTATCTGCCTCTAATATTGGAAGGATGCTAAAGCTATTTCTTCAGCTTCATCACATCAGAAAGTTTCAAAGATATGTAAAGACACTGTCCATGATATATGTGCCTCAGTTATAGGGCTAGGTTATCTACACTGAGGTCACATAAATTATTATGATCCCCATATTTCATTCCTTATATTTTAATAAAACATCCTCTTGGTTTCCTTTGATATCAGTACTCCCAAGTCACTATCTGACTGATTTCTTCAGATTCATCTCTACATTACATTGACAAATTCCTTTGTCTACCTTGCTAATAATAATAAAATTCATTTTTAATATAACTATACAGCTATTCTTAAGAAAATTTTACTATACTTCTCGTACATTTTCTATCTCTATTGTTCTAAACTATTTGGATATTTTCAATATAAAAATTCAAAAGAATCACATAATTAATATGTTACTTATTATTAATTATTTTAGATTATTTATTGCATGCACATTTTTAAAGTTTTACTACTCTCTCAAATATATGTTTGATGTTGGATAAATGTGTACTTATAACTTTTAACATCGTTCATACCTCATTCATTAATAGATGACCTATAAAAAAATTACATTACATATTACCAATAATATTAAAATTACCAACGATCTCTATCCTCTGGATCGAATTTGTAAACTTCTCCATTCCAGGACTTCTAGTAGGTATTTAACATTTTCCATACACACATTTTATTTATTATTAATATTTCTCTCATTCCATTAGCTCATATTTTAATTATAACTATTATAAAATTTATGTTTATATGTTTCCCTAAGCTAATTCAAATTTTATACTTTAAATACAATAAAAAAAAAATATTAAAATTATATTTACGATACATCTTTGTTGGATTCGCTTGGAAAATCGTTCCTTGCAAAGCTAAATAAAAATATACTTTATTTTCTTTAGTCACTTAATGTTCTATTTTAATATTTTAATTATGTTTATTAATTCTTCTTAGACGATGATCCTTAGTTTTCTTCATATTTTTCCACTTATTCTTGATATCTCCTTTATATAGTCTGCTAATTTTTTCTTCTTTTCCCCCGCGCGCTTGGTTTTCCCTCGATGCATCTTGTACTTTATTTTAGAAAATTCAATAAATTTTTCTTTATTTCCATGGATCCATTTTCCTCCTTTAGTGATTAATTTATCTCTGTTTAAACAATATTTCTTCCATTTAAATATATTTTCCTTTTTTCTATTATGAGATAAAATCTAGGTTCCTCTTAGTAAATCTATATAGCACTTCATACAGGACTATGGTTTTTCTCCTACTTTTTACTTTCGGAAATTATATTTTTAAATAATGTTTTCCTTTAATATAGCATATTTTTCTTCCTCATCCTATTTATATTTACTTGAACATATACTATGATTTTTCTCATAGAGAAATATGACTTAGTTTTAAGTACTTATAAAACAAATGTTCGTCATAAGATTCTCTCAATAGTAAATATTTTCTTTCTTATATTTTCACACAGCCGCCTTCTTTGTATTATTTTTCCTTTTAGCGTTATAGGATTTAGTTTCTGGTTGAGCACCTAATAACATAAAAATTATACAATTTTCACCCATTTTTCTTTCAATAATTATTTCAATTATTATTTTTGGTATTTCCATCTTTACTGTAGTATGAATGGTCAAATTTGAATAAATCCACTTGGTAAGATCACGTAGAAATTAGCAAATCATCTTTCTGGATACAAGATTATATTATCTGTTAAAGACTAACTTTAGAATAATTATTAATTTATAAATTTAAACTACTTTTTCAGCTTTGATGTTACAAGCAATTCAAAAAAGGTTACCGTCCTCTTCAACTTTCACACACGACGCTCTCCGCTTCTGTCTATCTTAGATTTTTTTCTTGCCAATTTAAATCCGTTGATTGGTCAATATTTGTTTTTAGCGCGAACAATATTAGTCATTCTATATTGGGATAATAAATTGTACTTTTAAATAAATATTTATGACGTAATGTCTGGAATATTATTTTAACTTAATATTATTAAATTAAATTACAGTTTGATAAACTTATTTTTTGATCTTTAAAATAATTATTAAGACAATATATAACATTTTTAACTTTTAATTTTAATGATGGATGGCAATTATATCTAGTTTTAAATTCACAAACTTTATTATTATCTACCAAGTGTGAGTGCGTGAAGGCATTTAATATACGATCACGTGTCTATCAACTTTATAAAATAATTTCTTTTTTTATTTATGTCTCGGTTTAAATCACCAAAACTAACGTACTTTATAAAATTTTGGAAAATAAATTGAAACTTATAGAACCAAATATAACTCTCACCATCCCAAAGTTTATTAATAAAAAAAATACATCCTATTAATTTTGACTAACTATAAAATTATATTTCATTTATTTAATCTATTAATTCTGAGACTATTATTTTAAAGTTATTACAATAATTTTAGCTATCTATAGCTGTGTTATTTTGTATGGCCAGCTCTCACAACCATAAGCAATGATATTAAAACTTTATTTAACTGTTTACTTTTAAAATACTTTATTACACTATGATCTGTTAGGTATTTTAGCTTAAAATTGTATTACAAAACTATTATTACTTTTATATCACCTAAATATAACTTAAAATTTAAAATTTTTTTCACATTTGACCTTTCTACCTACCTATGACCTACAGACAAGGGCACAATATATATATATAATAAAATGGGATTTGAACTCAAACTTTCAAGTTGCCTTTAGTCATCCATTCCATCTTATACAATCTATACACATGACCACACACATGCGAAAAAGATAAATGATCCCCAATATACATATTTCATGCTGAATTCAGCTTTGCTCCAGATCATCTTTCACACGTAAATATAATCAGTGCTCGATTTATATTAAAATAGCCAATCTTCAAACTTTAATAGACAGTCTTCAATCTTCTCTGCCATCCAACTCTTCAGCCTTTCATATCACTGAAAATCTGATGACGGAACACCCAATCCCTTCATTGGATTTTCAATGATATGGAAGGCTGAAGAGTTGGATGATGGTATACATTGAAGTCTGTCCATTAAAGTTGAAGATTTGCTATATCATATATGTGTGGGAAATGATGATCTGGACCAATGATTGAGTGCCGGTTCAGCACAAAATACAGATTTTAGAGATTATTTATCTATTTTTATAATGTGTGTGATCATTTGCTTTGGTTTGAGGTAGATTGGATAGGCTGACGGGAACTTGAAAGTCTGGGTTCAAATCCCCTATAATTACATCTAAACTCCAGAGAAATAAAGTATACCTGTATTTAAATATTATATATATATGTATAATGGCAGCAATGATGAATGAAAGAACCATGTGAAAGGTGAGGTTATCTATTCATTATCTGCCAAATGCTCTTATATGAACTGGAGAAAATGTCATGCCTTATATCACCTCGTGTAACAGTCATATTGCATTGCGATGAATTATATTTTAATAATTAACAGAAATATAAAAAAAATTATGAAATCAGACCAATTTTTCTAAATTTATAAAGCATCCTTCTTATTTTATAATTCATTATGTCACGACTATCTACTCATATATAAAAGTTCCTGATCATCTCCTTTCACCATACTTAGATTTTGTGAGCAGTTACTACTTTTCAGGTAAGCTGAAGACTTGAAATACCCTGAGCTCCATCGTGTTATTGTTTGTTTGATGTAATGGGTTAAGAGGTAAGAAGATTGCTCGTAAATTTGGGGGAAATGGCTTTATCGCACATATTCTACACCACTTCATTAATTATTAAAAATACAATTCATTAAAATGCAGTATTGATGTCCCACAAGGTATAAGTTGTATATTCTCCATTCAGGCAAGAGAAGGGTGAAGAGTAATATCCAGATAACCTCTCTTTCTGCTCACTTTTTAATTTTATAATGTAACCATTAATTATTATATCGGCAGTCATTGCGGTAATCTGTTGTATGTGTAATATTTTTTTCCTCTCATAGATTCTGAGGCAAATGCTCCTGGATGGACATCTGTTGTAAAAGATAATGTACATCGTACTTCTCTAACGCCTTTGCAGTCTGTACAATTCGCTCAAGAAAGTTCTTTGGATTTGGATTCTATTGCTCAGTTATCAGCGGGTAATTTAAATATAGAAAAAATATATATTTCAAGAAAAACTAAATTCTTTATAAATATTTGATGTTCTGTTGGCTTGATGTTTATTCTTTGTCTTTATTGTTCATCCCTGTTTTGGGACTGATATACAAACATTCAGACAGATAGATACATATGCATGTTTTCCTGAAGGTTTGTGATGATGGTGTTCTAGTTGTATTTTTATATTGGACTATTTCCGTCATCTAATATGAGTATTGAATGTCTTTAGAAAAATTTAACTTTATTTAAATATTCCAATTATAATTGTGCAATTTTTTTCTCATATGTTAATGAAGCTATAATTATAATTTAAGATTTAATATACCAGCTTAGAGCTTTTGGGATTTAGTATTCAAATCCTATACTCATAGCTTTAAGAATATTCTGTTGTGAAATGTTGTACATATATGCGAATGAGCTTGAATTTTTAATTAATTAGTTTATTGTTTGGAGAGAGCAAAGAATGCCTCTCTTCTAAATGGCACTGAGGTCATTTGCTATGTAATAAGCCTCTTTGACTTTTCTTTTGGCATCGCTCAGGGCAAAATATTTGGGCAGAACTGGGTTCAAATAAATGGCCTGTAGCTGCTTGGTGGTCCCAGAAGATCGATGTTTCTTCCTTTTTATTTTTTACTCTATTATATGCATATCTGTGTAGGTAAACTCTTGTATTGATGTTAGCCCGAGTCTCACCATAGTAAGATGTTTTGCAGCCTAATTGAGGGCATGCTATTTTATAGACCATATAAGGGGCTTGATCTTTTTTATTTTATCCTTGGAATTATTTATTAGTCTGTTAGTGTTGGGAGGTGTTTTGAAGCTATATTTAAAATCGTTAATCAGATTATTTTTTAGCAATTTTCAAAGTTACATTTGGTATAAAAGGAATTGTTAAGTATTTCTTATTGTCTTTAGGCTGTTTATTTTTGAGTTTTCTATAAAATGTTTTTATTTTCTGATGGTACTGGGTTTAAAGCCTATGTTGGTCATTTTCTTTATATATTTATTGATGTTATTTCTCCTATCCACTATGTATTTACATAAATGGTGATTTCTGAATAGGAAAGCATTCATACTTGCCCATTTATATGTGTTGGGGGTGTTAGACTTTGGACTTTATGAAACCTGTTATGTGCAGCGGTTTAATGATCATTTTGTAACCTAAGTATGTGTTCTCTCTTTTTATCATCAAGTCTAGATATTTTATTTATTGTTCCTCATTTTCATCAGTTTCACTGAGGGTTAATCCCGAGACGGCTTGAAATTTATTTTGTATGTTGGTAAGGGTGGAGGTTTTTGCTGCAATAAAAAGTCACCATATTGGGTGTATTATTCTCCCCTCTTCTTCAGGTATCGCTGACTTGACCAGTGACAGTACTAGCATGGGATTTGAATGTGGACCCTTATATTCTTGAATATTGAATTTTAAGCTATGCTCTAACCAACTGAGCCATCCTGGCAAAGGCAACAGTCTGTAGAAATTTTATATACTTATCTATGAGGTTCCTCCTGATTTCTCCACTTTTTCCTAAGAGCAAAGTTGATTAGTGGTTTTCATACATTATGTATAGTCATACCAGTTGCACTTATGGGATTTTTCGCCATTGTCATGTGAGCAGCTTCTTTAAATTATTTTCTTCTTTGTACAATGGCAAAATTCCCATAAGCCAACCTAGTGTGACTACACATAATATATGGAAACCACTAATCAACTTTGCTCGTAGGAAAAAGTGGAGGAATCAGAAGGAACCTCATAGATAAGTATATGAAATTTCTACTGACTGTTTGCCTTTGGTAGGATGGCTCAGTTGGTTAGAGCATTACCTTAAAATTCAATATTCAAGAATTTAAGAATCCAGGTTTGAATCCCAGGCTAGTATTGTCACTGGTCAAACCAGCAACAACTGAAGAAGAGGGGAGAATAAATACCTCTCGAAATGCTGTGCCTATACTAACCTGTTTGATGTTTTATTATTAACAGTTGAATGTATTTGAAATATTTAAATAAAGTTAAATTTTTCTAAAGACATTCAACAATACTCATATTAGATGATGGAGATAGTCCAATATAAAAATACAACTAGATACATATACATATGTATATATGAGAACATGCTTTTAGAATTGTTCTAATGTCTTGTGACTGTAGATTAATAAACACATTGAAAATTTTATTGCATTTATGCAAAACAGACAAAAATTATGTATTTTCACATAGGTATGATTATATATATACATTATTAGACGATCATCAAAAATAGAAAGTTTAATTTATTATGCTGCTTTTATGTATATTTAAATAAATCATCCAATATAATGTAATATAAAATATCTTTATATAACGGCAATAATGTATATAATAATAATAATAATAATAATGATACACATAAAAATTCTTTTCGGCAAATATTAATTTTTACTCTTTTCAGTGTGTTTGAACTAATTTACAATTACGATTTACATTGCATACATAGCGACATCTATTTCTTTTATATAAAATTAACTATAACCTATTAAAACAATATAATATTTTTAAGGTATATATATAAAAAAAACTGTATAAATATATATTATATTATAATTTAGCCAATTACTAATTAAATTAATTGTTGTTTTACATATGTTATTATAATTATTTTTGTTATAATTATTGTAATTGTTTTTCTATATCTTTCTTCTATTAGGTTCTTTAATATAATTTAGAGATTTCATATTTTTTACACAATCTATTTTATATCCGTATTTTAAATAATCATATCTTCTATTAATTGCATTATTATGTTCTTTTGCTTTTTCATCTAATTATTTTCCTGGATATCCATAGTAAACCATATTGCAATTTTCACAAATAATTTTATATACAATTTCCTTTTTATATTTCATATCACTTTTATTTTATAATTACTTATTAATTTGTCAAGATTTTTACTACTTGACCATTCTATGTTAATGCTTTTCTCTATGCAGTATGCTGTGCAGGAAAATACACGCCCTCACTAATTTTAAAAAACATTAACCAATGACTTTAATGGACCAATAGGCAATGATGCTCACTGAATCCAAGTTGGGGTGGGAATGGCTAAAATTGGAATGTTTTGAGGGCCACAAAAAGAAAGATCAGTAATGTGAATGAAGAAGAATCAAGAAAGATCTGGACTGATCTTCATATCCACTGAAGGTACTAAAGAAGGATCTAGTAGGAACTTAAAGGCCACTTTTGGTCTATATTATTGTTTTTGTACTCTTAAGCACTTCCTAATTAATTAATGTAAATACACTGTTATATGTATATATTCGGTAAATAATTATATATGTTTGCAAGAGATTAATGTAACTGTAGAATAAATTAGTAACCAATTAATACTTTCAAACTTCTGCTTCTGTGCTCTGAAAGTCTTTTGTTGTATACGTTTAGTGTTAAGCACGATTGCAGTGATTGTTTCGAATCAAACGTTTTTATTTTTTAATAACGTATGATAAATTTTAGAAAAGTATGAAAGTTTTATCCATTTATTATTATTTTTAGAGCTACTATTATTATTTATAATACAATTATTATTAATATTAATATTTGAATTAGGTGGTTTTTAAATAAAAAGCATATTTTCAATACTCTTAGGGTTATATCCATAATTAGTTTATAATTCAACAAATTGTTCCTTTTGTAAAAATTATATAGATAAAAGTATTAACATAGGATGGTCAAATAGTAAAAATCTTGACAAATTAATACGTAATTATAAAATAAGAGATGATATGAAATATAAAAAAGAAATTGTATATAAAATTATTTGCGGAAATTGCAGTATGGTTTACTATGGATATACAGAAAAACAATGAGATGAAAGAGCACAAGAACATAATAACGCAATTAATAGAAGAGGTGATAGACGTGCCTTATATATTCATTATTTAAAATATGGACATAAAATAGATTGTATAAAAAAATATAAAATCTTTAAATTATACTAAAGAACCTAATAGAAGGAAGATATATGAAACTAATTACATTAATTATAACAAAAATAATTGTATGAATACATATAAACGTCAACTAATAATTGGCTAATGATTAATGAATGGAAAATTATATAATATACATTTATACAGGTTTTTTTTATGCTTTAAAAATATTGTATGGTTTTAATAGGTTAATAGTAAATTTTATATAAAAGAGATAGATGTTGCTATGTATGCAATGCAGATCGTAATTGTAAATTAGTTCAAGCATGTTGAAAAGGGCAAAAATCAATATTTGTCAAAAAGAGCTTTTATGTGTGTGATTATTATTATTATATATATATTATTGGTGTTATATAAAGATATTTTATATTATTATATTATATCATGATTTATTTAATTATATATATACATCATAAATTATTTCCACAGTTTTGTTTTCATTAATATATAGTTTCATCATGAAAAGTACCAATTAGTGAATAGTACTAGAATAACAAATATCATGAAATGATTATATGAGATAGTTATATAATTTGGAATCCTGCAAGGTTTTGTGTAGTTGGTAGTGTCCGACTTGGTGCTTGCAGTTCTAGCACTCAAATTTTTATGAATTCCCGAATAAAACCATTAGCAGTTTTTTTTATATTATATATCTCGGATATTCCAAGAAGCTGACCATTGAAGTCTTCTCCAGATTTCTTTAGATGAAGTCACAAATTTTCTCTTAACATGCAGAATCAAAAATCAACGAAAAGGTTGTTCAGTGTATTAAAAATCACATGATTACCATTCTTAATGCTTGGACAAACTGTTTTCACAGAGGAAAAACTCTCCATACAGCAGCGCCACTCATTGTAAGCCAGAGTAATCAGTGGATGCAGGAATGTTTGTGCATAAAATCCCTACTCATCCAATATCCTTACTAGTTTCTAGCTTGTGGCTTTTTTCAGGTCTAGGTGCAATGTTCTCAGATCCAAGACTTCTCACTGATGAAAACCACAAACTAGAAACTAGTCTGGGGATATTGGATGAATAGGGATTTTCTGCACAAACATTCCTGCATCCATTGATTATTCTGGCTTGCACTGAGTGGCGCTACTGAATGGAGAGTTTTGCCTCAGTGTATTAAACCTCATGATCAAGAAGTCAGATAACACATCATCAGAGCTGCTACTGAGACTACATATTTTTACTTTTGCCCAAATAGGACCTAGGTTATAATGTGAAAAAAGAAAATTACTATGGAATTATGGGTCAAAGTTTAAATAGCCAAAGCAACTTGCAATAATGCTTATATTATAGAACGAGTTTAGTAATAATATTTCTTAGGAATCAATTTAATAAGAATATTTTTAGAAATTGAATTCATATCAGTATTTATGTGAAGATTATCATAAGCATTAGTTAATCAATTACATAGTAGTTTGTGAGGATAGATAAGTGTGTGACTTAAACTTTGATAAACATTGACCTTTCTAAAATTATAATTATAGTTTTTAATATTTACTGTTAAGTGTCTGTTAATAATATCCTTTTCATGTACTTTATCAAAGACTGACTTTAAGATCTTGTAATGTTCTTAGAGTTTTTAAAGAAAGATTTTTAATGTCTTTGCTAATACTAATCAATTTTTGAAATCTTATAAATTCTTTGTAGCTCAGTGATATAATTTTTGTTAATATTATTCTACATTTTAAAATCACGGCGTAACCTTGGTAATAATATTATAAGTTTTGGATATTTATTTGAGTATTAAAGAGATCTGTTAGATTTAAAAATTAGACCCAATCTTTATGACAATTTTTGTAGTTTATTTTTGTGTTAATAATATCGTAGCTACCTACAATCATTTTGGATACCTGTATAGCATTGCATTATTAAAAAGTGTTAATTTGATGCCTGGTTTTTTTAATTACTAAATCCGTCTTGTAAATTTTTTTTAGAGGATAGTTCTATTCTAATTGAGGCTTTACGAAAGGCTTGCCAAACTCTTATTGCATCGGAACAAAAGTTGAATGAACTCGATAAATTGTGTGGCAATGGTAATTTCGGCACTAATATGGAAAAAGGAGCACAAGGTATTATTAATATGATTTTTTTTTTTGGTTTCTATTTAAATGACTTTTTTAAAATTGATTTATAAATTTATGTTTAGGTCTGCTGACGTTTTTGGATCATTGTGACTTGAAAATTAGCAGACGTCCTTATTTGCTTTTTCAAAAAATGTCTGCTATTCCTGAAGAAAAAATGGGTGGAAGCTCAGGAGCTGTAAGAAAGATCTTTTTTTTAATGATTATTCTTGAGGACTTAATTATTAAATCTAAGTTACATTACTGCAATAAATATTTGTTCGGAAATATGTGTGTGTGTATACATATATCTTGTTGAAATGTCGGTATATTTACTTTAATATTATTTTATTAAACACGGTTGCTCCTGAAAACATGTTCTATAAAATATTTTTTGCCTGTGAGAACATTCATTTCAACATATATATATTTATCTGTAATTAGAAAGGACTTGAACTCAGATTTTTAAGCTCCCTGCAACTGTCCACTCCATCTTATACAACCAATGCATATGACCATATACATGTGAAAAAGATAAACTCATCAGTCAATCCACCCACACATATATACAATCCGTGCTCAGTACAAGCTTCAATCTTCTCCACCCTCCAACTCTTCAGCCATCCATGTCATTGAAAATCCTAGGATGAAACACTCAGGGCCCTTGTTGATGCCAACATTATTATCATATCCATGTTGACTTTAAGTCACTCCTGATGTCTCACATATAAGACCTTAATATGTTCATTTAAATATACATTAGAGGGATCGGAGGAATACAGGTTTAATGTATAATATTTAAATACGTGTATATTGTCTATATTAAACTTAATGTAATTAGAAGGGATTTGAACTCAGACTTTCAAGTTTCCTACAACTATTCACTCAATCTTATATAATCGATACATATGACCACATATATGTGAAAAAGATAAATGATCCTCCAATATATGTATTTCGTGTTGAACCAGCACTCATCAGTTGGTCAAGGTGACCATCTTCCACACATATACAATGAGTGCTCACTTTAATAAGATAGAAAATCTTCAAACTTTAATGGACAAGCTTCAAGATGATGATCTGGACCAACCGATAAGTGCTGGTTCAGCACAAAATACTTGTTGTACCAGTCACTTTGATCTTTTGATCATTGAAGGCGCCACTAGGCCACAATTGACTTAGAAAATTTAATTAAAGTGATCCAATAGTTGATGATGATAAATGCTTCCAGCTAGACCCAGGGAGAGAAAAAGATCTTTAACATTATTCAGACAATTGAGAAAAGAACACAAGAGACAAACATTAGCCAAAATAATTATGAACAATTTGAAAGTTAAACTTCAGGCAAACAAAAATATGAAAGTTTGACTTAGATTTTTCTAATGAATTTTTCAGAGGGTGTATGAGAGTATTGTAATATCAAACACCCTGGAAGATAAGTTTGTTTTCCCATCTAAGAATTAAAAAAGGATTTATAATGTCTTCCTGCTAGTGATTTATAAAAAAACAAATTTCAGTTTCCTCATTTAGAGATTTCAAAACAAAGCGGACTTGTACGGAATACAACAAAACAGTGCAGGCAAGCTTTCCTTATCCCGAAATATCTGCAGTACAGCCCATGAATGACTACTTTCAAGATCATCAAGGTTGATTCCAATACAAGAAAAGAATAGATTATGGTATTATGTAATCTGAAACATAGGAAAAACAAAATCTCCACTAAGAAAAACAAAACAATATACTCGATAAACCACTAGCCAAAAGATTTTCTGTCTACAGGAAACCCAAACCAAGATTGATTAAATTAATTATAATGAAAGAATAAAGCACGGGTGAGTTAAAAGAAAATTACAATATCTGCCAAAGCATTTATCACGGATTAGTAATATAATACACTCTCGGACAAATAAATTTAAATGATGAAATCTTAAAACTAGGACTCCAATATACACTATAAATAAAATAATAAAAGAATCAAAGATATTTAACTGAGTATACAAACTTATTATAAAGACAGGTTTCTTTTAAGATTTAACTGAGACTTTATCAGAGATTTAAACAAGAAAGTTAAGGCCTGGTTATAATATATGAAAGTTCTGTTACCTTTCAGGCTTTAGATAGTCCGTAGAGTTATTCCAGCAGGATACACAAAGTTCAGGTTTATATACGGTTCCTAATGAAAGTTTTGATTTACATTTATATGTTTGGAAGTCTGGAGGCAATCTTTGGATCAGTTCTGGACTAGGCTTTTAGGCCATGATCTTGAAGTCATAGTTATGGAGCTCCAGGGTTCATGTTTGGAAAGGTTTAGCACTGTATATTGTAAAGAAGCTTTCTCATGGCTTGTAGTTTTGGCATTCTGCAGGGATGATTGCTATTTAGAAAGTAGTAGTCAGTAATATGATATCAGGAGAATTTCCTACCAGCAGACAGGAAAAATACAATATCAGCAATTGGGATATAAAGAGGTAAACAGCGATCTTTAAAATATAAGGCAGCACAGCAATCTGAATTGGTATCATCAGCAGAAGAATAAGAATGAATAATAATAATCAGCAGAATTATAATCAATCCGAAACCCAGGGATATTTGTGTGAATTGTTATCACCCGCTTAATCTTTAATTAGATGTTTTGATCAGGGTAAATCTCTATCTTCCGCTTCATCTTAAATTTAAAAAAAAAACATCTGACTAGGGCTCTTATTTTATTCAAAATTAATTTTAAAAAAAATAAGTCTCAGCTTTTAAAAATAGATTAAAATCAACAAAAAACCTGATCGCAATCCAAACTTTTTAAAATTAAAATGCTTTTTCAAATAGATTAAAACTTTGCTTGCTTTTAATTACAGTGAGAAAAAAAACAAGCGTCAAAAGAAAATTATTTTAAACTAAAATCTATTGAAAAAGTAAAATCACAGAATTTTAAAATATAAACGAGTATGTATGTTATTGCACATACTCTTAATACATAAAAAAAAAAATAACATACAAAACTTTTAAATAGTTTTCTTTTAAAATTTTTAAAATTGTACATTCTAATTTTGAATTTTCGATGGTGCTTTTGAAACAGATAAAGCATCCAGTCCAATATATTGGAGACTTTTTATCTTTTTCACATGTATGTGATCATGTATATCAGTTGTGTAATATGGAATGGATAGTTGTAGGGAGCTTTAAAGTCTGGCTTCAAGTCTCTTCTAATTACATTAAGTTTAATATAGACAATATACAAGTATTTAAATATTATATATTTAACTGCTAAACCATTTACTTTATATCAACTTTACTATATTCAAGATTCATTTCCGAACTTGTTTTACCTTCAGCAATTATTGCATTTATCTTGGACTACAGTGACATATTTTAAATGAACGTAGTGCAAATATTTTCTGATAATGTTTATAAAAATTGCTTTAACACATTTACACGAATACCAATAAATTTATTTAATGCACATTGATTACATAAGTAATATTTATTAAGGCAATAAATCTTTAAGCATGTGTGCTTGAAAATACGAAGATAGGGACCTCTACAGGTCTTAACCACAAGCTTATTCTTTGGAAGAAAAAAGGGGATCATGAAATTAACTTAATTTATATATGCTTTAGATAAAAAAGTCACTTTCCTCAGGCTATATTTGATTATTGAAAAGTTATTAGAAGTGAGATTCTATCTCCATCCTTATATGAATGATTATTGGTTCAATAATTATTAATTATTTTTACCTGGCTGATATGTTAATTTTATTCTGAATTTTTATTAATGTTGGCAAGGATACGCATATAAACATCAAAAACTTAAAGAATAGATGAACCCATTCTATTCTTGATCTTTGCTAATATCATCATCATCAATTTCAGCCCTTACTGTTTCACTGCAGGATGAAGGTCTTTCCAAGTTCAGTCCATCTTTTCCAATCTCTCTTCTTCATATCACCCCAGCACCCTTCCTTATTTCATCCATCTATCTTACATGTGGTCTCTTTCCAGGTCTTTTACAATCTCTAGGAATCCAATTTGCATGTATTATCATCTCTTCTAATATGACCAACCCAATTTCACTTCAGTCTCTTAATTCTTCAAGAAAACTCAATTGATTTCAGTTAAGAGCTATCAGGCAGTGAGAAGAAAGACCATAATGTTTCTTGATCTTAACATACTAAGAGTTATTTATTCATAGCATGAGGGAGAAAGATTTACTCCCTTTAATTATATATACCTTAAACTATACTGATTATATAATTATTATTATTATCAATTTCTGCTTGGTTATTAAAAGTTAAGTTCTTCTTACATTCTCCCCTTAATTGATTTTTACTTTAATAATTATTAATATTATATTTTCATTTGGCTGATATATTAACTTCACTATATATTGGCAAGAGTAAGCCTATAAACATCAAAAGTGTAAAGAATAGTTGGATCTTTTCTATTCTTAATCTTTTGCTAATATGCCATAATAAGAAAGAATGATTTTTTTAATTATAGTGACTTACCATAATTACATATATATTAAGCTATTCTGATTTTATGTTTACAATAATGAAAGATTCTTTTTTTATCCTTCCATCACTGTTGGTGAGAGTACACTTATAAATATTAAAAGTTTAAAGAATAGGGTGATTATATCTATTCTTAATCCTTTGCTAATATATCAAATTATATATTTGTAACTTAAGAGAGAAAGGTTTGGTTTACCTTCCATAATTACAGTGATTTACTCATCCTTAATTTCTTCTTACTTATTAAAAGAAGGTTATTGAATGTTAGATTCTATCTACAACCTTCTCTAATTGATTATTCATTTAATAATCATTAATGCTATATTTTTGTCTGACCAATATATTAACTTCGCTCTGAATTTTCATCATGTTGGAAAGGGTATGTTTAGAAACATCTAAAAGCTAAAAGAATATGCAGATTCATTCTATGATTAATCTTAAGCTAATAAACCTAAAGTATACTATGATGATTGTATGTATACAGTTATTAACTTACAAAGAAATCAAGTCCTATGTCACATGACCTAATTTGACAAGTTTGCATTACAAATGTTATATAAAGAGCTCACAAAGCTTTTAACAAGCCTTGCAGAATATCTCCAACCCCAGACTGTTTCTGCTACTGGCTTCCTCAATGAGGTGCTAGGATATTCAAGCATTAGATTAAAAATACCAGGACAAGCTCAGTACTTTATCTAATGGATAACTATTAAATAGAAAATCTGAAATTTTCAGTCATTCATATGTTTTCCAATCCATCTATCAACTTAAATAGCCATATGGGATTGAACCAAGTTCGGATACACTATATATTAAAAGCTTTAGCAATATAAAATCGTCAATTGTTAAGAGCTTATGTGCAAGCTCTTTATATAACATTTGTAATACAAGCTTGTTAAATTAGGTCATGTGACATATGACTTGATTTCTTTGTAATTTTATTTTTTGCTATTAGGGCTTTGGTGAATTTATATTGCTAAAGTTATTTATATATGGTATATCTGAACTTGGTTCAGTCCTTTATGGCTATTTAAGTTTGATAGCTGGATTGGAAGACATGAATGTCTGAAAATTTCAGATTTTCTACTTAATAGTTATTCATTAGATAAAATGCTGGGCTTGACCTGATATTTTTAATCTAATATTTGAATATTCTAGCACCTCACTGAGGAAGCCAGTCTCAGAAACTGGTCTGGGGTTGAGGATATTCTGCAAGTTTGTTAAGAGCTTATTTGCAAGTTATTAACTTCTACTTCATTATTAAAATAAAGTTATTAAAAATGTCCTTTTATCTCCATCTTTGTATAATTGATTATTAGTTTAGGTATTGTTAATACCATTAATTTTTTTCTGAATTTCCATCGTGTTGGCCCGGCACATTTATAAACCATTACATCCATGATCACTTTCCTATCTCACATTATTGTTGATAAACAGACAAACTCTCCATATCCGAATACCCAGGTTAAACTTCCCAAATCCCCACTTTGGATGGGGAGAAGTTTTCACCCTCTGTCAGAACAAGTTGTTTATGTACATTTATAAACATGAAAAGATGAAAGAATATGTGGATCCATTCTATTCTTGTTTCTTTGTCAATAGAGAGTTATCTATTTATAGCCTAAGAGGAAGAGGGATTTGCTGACCTTAATTATATATATATAGACTTTGATTTATCATGTCAAACTTTCTGCATGGACAACTCTAACATTCCCTTCATTTAAATTTATTAATAATTTTATTAATCAGTTATTGACCTAGATATTACACATAGGCTAAACTATCTATACAGTAGCACCACTCAATGCAAGCCAGAGTAATCAATGGATGCAAGGTTTTGTGCATAAAATCCGACTGAGTATTCACTAGATAGGGATTTTATGCACAAAACCTTCTTGCATCGATTGATTACTCTGGCTTGCACTGAGTGGCACTACTGTATGGAGAGGTTAGTCTCTGTGTAAGCATAAAGATTGGTGATCATGTGATAATTAGTGGTTTGATAACCTAGATATTATCTCTACCCGCAGATATTAACTTTAAAACTCAATTAAAGCTTAATATATTTATTTTTTTAGAGAAGGTTTTAAGTATATCTTAAGACATTTTACATAGATAAATGGGGATGAATTTGAATTATCACATGTGTTTGTATATAATTAAAATAAATAGCAGATATATGTGGGCTAAAATTAATCTGTAGTTTAATAAATAATTAGTAATAATCATTAATGTATTTAATTAAAGTTGTTGGTGTCAAAGTTGTGAATGCAGAAAGTTTGACACTTATAAATCAAAGAATAATAATTTGACATTGATTGCGATATGAGCCACTGATGAGTACTGGTTTATGACAAAATGCATATTTTGAGATATTCTTTTGTGTGGACAATGATAGTACATAATAGATACCTATCCAATATTCCCAGACTAGTTTCAAGTTTATGAAATTTTATCACCGAGGAACTTTAAATCTTGAACCAGGATCTTGTCATTGATGAAAAGCTGTAACCTCGAACCTAGCCTGCGATATTGGATAGGACAGTACTGGATAGGGATCTATTAAACATCATCTGCATCTATTATTTTCTAAAGCTTTCAGTAGATGGCGTACATTGAAACCCCATTGAGTAAACTGAAGCCCTATGGTAGAGTCACAAGATATATTATTTATTTTATATCTTAAATATATGTATATATATTAAAAAAGATGCTGGAACTCACTTATTGTCAGGCTCTCTACTAAAGAAAATTATATTCAAATATCGTTTAAATGAAATTTAAAGCAGCTTTTCCAATGCTATGAAGCAATTAAAAAAACTAAAATTTATCATAATTTTTTAATTTTAAACATGTCAAATCTAAAATTAAATAAACAAATATACAACTGATAACTAAATGTAAAATGAAAATGTAAAACTTTATATAATTGAATAAAAGTTTATAGTGATTTCCAAAGTTTTGTCCAATTCTCGTCTGACAAGTCATCTCGATTCATTTTCTTAATGTTAGTGTCTATGGCGAATTATGTTCTCTGCTTGAGATGATTCAGGAACATTAACTTGCACCAATACTCCATATTTTCTGTCATCGTTTTGGACTTTTTATTAGTGGTGCTGACGGTTGAGAATAACTAGAAATGTTTTTCATTTTTAAACTTGGGATAAACTTTTACACTAAAAAATATATAAAATAAAAATAACGACATCAAATTTATGTAAAAATAAAGAAATTAAATATTCCACACATTGGCAATCGCTACACAGGTGCATTCAACCACAAATGTCAGACATTACTGGATACATGTGCGTTGCTGCAATCAGTCGATGACCATGAGTGATTAATGGGGACGATGACAAGTCCACTTCTCACTAGATGAGTGTGCCAATTTCAAATCCATCCATATTTAATCTGATTCACAAAACAGAATATTTTTTTATTTGTTTGAATTATATAAATATGGATTGTAATTATGTATGTGTGATACCGTTTCATTTAATTATGTTTGAAACATTAAAAATACACTAAAGAAAGTCCTAATATGTATGTAAAAAGAAAGCTTTTACCGAGCTCACTATAGGACAAAGGCCTCCCAATAGCCCATAATAGGAGAGTAGTGAATGATAAAGGCAATTATCAACCAAAATCAGATAGTTAATTGAAAGAATAATCCCAAATCTGTTGGAAAAAATTTTCAAATTTATTTGGCTTTGCAACTTAATGGTCTAATGTTGGATAGAGAGGCAATTTATATATGCATATATATAATAATTGACAAAGATGGAAATGGAATATCATAGCAGGATATATAATTTTGAATAAAATAAAGTGAATTTTAAATATTTCAGACCTTGTAGGCAATAAAAAAAAAGTGACATTTTCCGATATAAATTAAATAATCATATCTGCTGCATATGATAATATTCCGATCCTGATAACCAAAGCTACAGTAAATAATATTTAATGGTGTGTTTGTTAAATTGGTCAGTAGGAAATACATTATAACTCTTATCGTTACATTAGCATTTAAAAGTATGATTTTATATAAGACTCATTAAAAATTTACTTTGAGTCCTGGTATTCAAATTGATGATGCTAACTGGAGAAACCAAAATAGCCTCATTAATTTCGGTACTATATTATAAAAATGGTATATTTAATTTCAATTTTCATTATCAGATCTACAATACTGTTCACATAATTTACATATATGTATGCATATGATTGTTTTAATTGCTAGAAATATTTTAAATTGTATTTATAAAAAATTATGCAAATTATATACATTGATAGTTATAATTTATTTATAAGAAACATTTATTTTTAGTTATATACCCTATTTTTAAGTGCGGTTTCAAGAAATTTTCAAGAAAGGGTTGACTTTAATGCATGGATGGAAGCCTTTGAAGCTGGTATTGGAGCAATCATGAAGTAAAACATTTTATTACAATTTTCGGTAATACATTGTCTGATCATCCACACCGCTCGATGGCACTGTTTCTATGCATAAAGCACAGAAATATGCTGTTTACAAGGCCATTCATAGATCTTACGGCCTGTAAACTGTTCAAATACTAAGATGTTGAAGTGCACCCTTCACCTAACATCGCTAGCATGTGAACATTATTAGCGATGAGTTGTGACACTCTCTATAGACATTACTCTTGACTATTGTACAGCATATGATATGAAGGTTTCTGTAGTTGTAATGACGAAAAGTATATTAGAACGGATTTTTTTTTTTTTTTTGGTTAAATGTATTGTAATTTATGTGAGTTAGTAAAAATTGTAACGAATTCTCAAACACCCCTACTTTCATTCTCAGGGGTCACAATTCACTAAATGAAAGTGTAAATCACGATTCGGCAAAGTTCACGATCAAGTCGCGAACTTTCCGATATTTTTTCGAGATCAAAACAGTTAAATGGCAGAAGACCATTCGGCATTGAAGTTTTTAGATTTACCTGCTACAGAAGCAGATGCGGTGGCCTTCCTTCAATCAAAAAAAAATCTTTTACCCACTCAGAAATACTGTCTTTGTGGTGGTTTATTGAAATTAAGGCGTTGTCAAACATCTGAAATGGAATATCAATCGCGTCAATGTTGCCAAGGTATTCCATTCGGTCATGGAATGTGGTTTGAGGGCTGCTGAATATTTATTATTGGAACCGGGATGAGCTTACAGTGAAGCGTATTGGAGCTGAGTTGGGAATGTGTCTATGACGACAGCTCTTAGAGAGCTCTGTCGAGAAAGCCTTGTTTAAAAGTAAAAAAGCAATTTCTATGTATTTGTTTATGAATAAAAACACGGTAAATGACAAAAAAAAAAAAAAATTATGAATAAAAACACGGTAAATGACAAAAAAAAAAAGTTTCTTCAAAAACAAGAAAAAAGACTGAAAAAAAAACTTTCTTAAAAAAAAAAAAAAGACCGGAAAAAAGAAATGTTTGTTTTAAAAAGCCAAAAAAAAAAAAAATTTTTTTTATTTTTAAGAAATTTACATACAACAACAAAATCAAACAAATCCAAAAATTAAAAACATAAATCAACAAAATAAAAACACCCCGGTAATATTATATCTATTTGTTTTTCATTAGCAACAGCACCACCGAGCGGTGTGAATGATTAGACGATGTATTACCCAATTTTCTTCTTCCTCCTTTCCTTATGGATTGATTTCTATATCATACTATTTCGATGATCTTATGTACTTAACAATACTATTTTTTCACCAAAACTTTACTCTTACAGTTTCGATTATCCTGCAGTCCTCATCAGAGATTCTTATAATCCCATTTTTGATTTTTGGAAATACAATTATAAGGATCTCTACTGATGACTGCAGGACAGTTGAAACTGTAAGATTAAAGTTTTGGTGTTAAAAAATAATATTGTTAAGTGTGTAAGACAAGGTGACTCCATATCTCCAAAACTTTTTACAGCAGTGCTGCAAGAAGTATTTTGTGGATTAAAATGGGAAACTAAAGGAGTGAAAGTAAATGGAGATTTATTTAAGTCATTTAGATTTCGCAGATGATGTAGTTGTTTTTGCAAATAATGCTTCAGAGCTGCAGGAAATGTTGTAGGAGTTATCAGATGAAAGTAGGAAAGTAGGACTAAAGATAAATGTTAAAAAGACTAAAGTAATGTTTAATCGGTTTGCTCAAAATATGAAAATAAAGATTGATTATGATGAATTAGAAGAAGTTAACAGTTACAAATACCTTGGTCAGATTATTAATACAGATGGAAACATAATGGAGGAAATTAATCATAGAATTAAACTTGGTTGGAGTGCTTTTGGTAGAAATAACTTGATACTAAAAGGAAATATGTCTATGGGTTTGAAAAGGAAGGTTTTTAACAAATGTGTTTTACCAGTTCTTACTTATGGATCTGAGACTTGGACACTCAATAGAAGAGCAATACAGATACTTCAGACCACTCAAAGAAGTATGGAGAGGTGTATGTTGGGAGTAACAAGAAGAGATCGAAAACGCAATGTATGGGTAAGAGAACAAACAGGTGTTAGTGACATCATTGAAAAAATTAAAAGATTGAAGTGGAGTTGGGCTGGACATATTGCTAGAAGAGATGATAATAAATGGACAATTGAAATTTTAAACTGGATTCCAAGAGATTGTAAAAGACCCAGAAAGAGACCACATGTGAGATGGATGGATGAAATAAGAAAGGGTGCAGGGGTGATGTGGAGAAGAGAAGCTAAAGATTGGAGAAGATGGATTAAACTTGGAGAGACCTTCATCCTGCAGTGGATTGATAATGGTTGATAATGATAAGAAGGTGGAATTGATATATGTAAAACATTTGATTATTGTTTTTTCATTTCTGTTTTGTGATTTCGAATGTATTGATTATTACATCATTTAAACAAAATGTTATGAAAATTTTAAAATATATATTAAGAAAACACCAATATAGTATCAAAATAAGATCAATGTTGAAGCTGACAATAGACAAATGATATATTAAAACAAAAGAACATATTAAGAAGTGAAGAAAAGATTTCAAATTGTCATGTGATTATGCAAGTTAGAAACTGAAATGCTGAGCGTTTATTTACTAGAATATAACAGATTTTGTAAAAATAGAGAAGAGATAATGGAAGTGAAGGATATATATAATAAGGTGGAAGTTTATGATAAAATGTGTTGATGGATTTTTTGTTTAGATGGATGAGAAATAGAGAATATAAAGATTTTTGAAAAATAGGATAGATGAAGCAGTAATTGAAGATAAAGGGTAATGGGAAAAGAGAGTAGATACATTTTGAAAATTTATATAATTTAATAATAGTTAACATCTTAAGAGTACCCTTGGACAAATACATCACATCACATACTGTTCATAATTGTACGGAATGGGAAAAGAGAGTAGATAAATTTTGGAAACGTATATAATTTAATAATAGTTAACATCTTAAGAGTACCCTTGGACAAATACATCACATCACATACAGGTTCATAATTATAATGAATGGGAAAAGAGAGTAGATAAATTTTGGGCAACAAAGGTGGAATCAAGAAAAATGAATGAAAAAATAACATAGAGTTATATAAGAATAAAAGAAAAAGTAAAGCATGAAGGAGCATATGATAACACTATAGGGAATTTAATGTTATTTGTCATAAGAATAGAAGTTAAATCTTTAAATGTCACATGATTATTGTTATACATTAGTGCTAAAGAGAATGTTAAACATTTGTTTTTGATATGTAAGTTTTTGAAAGAACATCAAGATAAATTTTACGGAGAATGGGAGAAACATAAAAGGGGAATAAAAGAGATAAATATTTTTAATTTAAGAATATGAGGATAGGATATTGGATTTAACAAAGCAAATGTTTATTAAAATAGGATAGGATGAGGTTTAAAAATGAGTCATTGCTTGATGAATGATTTGGTAATGGTTTGAAAGTTTGTGATAATGATGTTTTGGTAATAATTATATATTGGATTATTTCCATTGTCTAATATATAATTGTTAAATGCCTTTAAAAAAATTCAACACACTTAAACTTTTCAAATACATTCAACTGTTAGGAATAGCCCATAGATTAGTATATATCATAATGCTCAAGTGGTACTATTCTTTTCTGTTCTTCTGATGGTGCTGCCCTGACCAGTAGCAGTATAGGAATTGAACCTTGACCCTTAGATTCTTGAATATTGAGTTTTAAGGTAACGCTGTAACCAACTGAGCATCCTACCAAAGGCAGCAATCAGAAGAAATTTCATTTACGTATTTATGAGATTTCTACTGATTTCTCCACTTTTTCCAAAGAAAAGGTTGAGGAATGGCTACAACACATTATGAATTATCAATTGATTTATGAAGTTATTTATCATTGTTGATACTGATTTAACAATGAGTAAAATCACTTGAAATATTATATTATATCCTAATCTGAGATGAGGACATTTAATAGAAGAGCAACACAGAGACTTCGGACCACTCAAAGAAGTTTGGAGAGATGCATGTTGGGAGTAACAAGAAGAGATCGAAAACACATTATATGGGTAAGAGAACAAACAGATGTTACTGACCTCATTGAAAAAATTAAAAGACTGAAGTGGAGTTGGACTGGACATATTGCTAGAAGAGGTGATAATAGATGGACAATTGAAATCTTAAACTAGATTCCAAGAGATTGTAAAAGATCCATAAAGAGACCACAGGTGAGATGGATGGATGAAATAAGAAAGGGTGCAGGGGTTATGTGGAGAAGAAAAGCTAAAGATCGGAGAAGATGGTTTGAACTTGGAGAGACTTTCATCCTGCAGTGTATTGATAATGGTTGATGATGATGATCCTAATCTGTGTACTATTCCTAACAATTGAATGTATGGAAATTGTCCTATTTATTAAAAATAAATACGTATATCCATACGTTATGTTTTCCTTTTGTACTTACAGTATTTATTAATATTTAGGTACGGTGGAGCTGAACCAGGCGATAGAACTATGGTAAGTCTATTTTCAGATAATACTTCTTTGTTTTATTGGAATAAAATGTATTTAATCTGAAATCAAAACAAAAATAAAGTAATTTGAAACAAACAATTGTTCAAGTGTTTCAATACTTATATTAATTCAAAAGCAAGATGTTAAAACAAATAAATTGAATGAAATTAATATATTCCATGATAGAACTTACAGCAGAAATGCACCGGCCTGCCATGATTGTGGCCTGGATTTGATTTCAGATTGGGTAGGTAGCTATTATCAGCTCATAGTCAATCTAGCCAGCCACTCAGTATTGGTTGGGAAATGATTATTTTGTTAATCTTAACTAAAGGTTAAAAACAACAATGGGAACATCACTTAAACAATATTGTGCAGCAGTTGGAAAACCTATTAATACTTTTTTATTCACTGTTCATCAATGAGGGAGTGTGACAGAGTTTTTTACCCCACAGTGAGGTATTTAAATATGATTTTTTCACTTAGTACATTCCATTCAATTTTTCATCTGTTTTTTTTGTTTTGTTTTAAATATTCATTACGAATATTCACTCATTTATTTCACAGACTGCACTCACATCATCAAATAATTTAAAATTTTAGATAAGAATAGTAACTTCTATTTATAAACTAATTGTAATATAAGTAAAAGATGCAAACAACATATTGAGAGCAAAGCTTTATTAGTGCAGACAATTATGAAGTGTTAAGCATCCTTTTGACTGTATTGTAGTGTTGCCTTGACAACATGTGGCTTATTTTCCATTGAACTACTAAACATCACATGATTACCATTCTTTATGCTTACACATGTTTACATAGAGGCAAAACTCTCCATACATTAGCACCACTCTGCAAGCTAGAGTAATCAATGGATGCAGGAAGGTTTGTGCATAAAATCCCTATCTAGTGCATATTCATCCAATATCTCCAGACTAGTTTCTAGCTTGTGGCTTTCATCAGTGAGGATTCTTGGATTTGGGACCAGCGCATCTAGATTTTAGGATCTAATGCACTCCAGCAACCACCTTTTACCTTTTTATTATTATTATTGGATGAGTAGGCACTAGATAGGGATTTTACGCGCAAATCTTCTTGCGTCCATTGATTTCTCTGGCTTGCACTGAGTGGCGCTACTGTATGGAGAGTTTTTTGCCTCTGTGTTATATTCTGTTAGTTTATTTAAATTGAAATAATCCCTACATGCATATATAATAAATTCTCTTCCTGAAGGTAAATGGATATAATTACTTTATCGTTGACCATGATTGTCATTTCTTTATTTTAGTATTTAAAGATTCATTTATAAACTTTAAGGAGTCTAATAGAACATTAGAATGCATACCATATTTTTATTTTTAAATGTTTTTATTTGATGGAAAATTTCTGTTTGTTTGTTTGGGTCAAATCTTGTAATCTATTTTTAACATATTTATATTGATCTGTTTTTCTTCAAATTTTATAAATATGTTAGTGATCCATGACTATGTAATATCTCAGGGTAGTCTAGTCAACAGTGCTGACAGGCTGCATTTCAAACGGCATTATAATTGGTTCAGTAAGTTTTCAGTGATGCACAGTAGGTGGCGGTATATTTATTCAAAATATACTTTCATAAAATTTACAATTAATTAAAATTGAAAGAAAAGAAAATGAAGGATGAAATCTTAATTTCTTTTGATGTTTAACTAAGAATTGTTTTTAAAAAACGCTGCCTTCGTAAATACAGAAATCTTTTAAACGATTTTTAAAATGCAAATTTCATTTCAAATATTGGAAATATAACAACATTGATTCGATTCTCAGTGTTTAAAATTGAATATGAATAGTTACAAAAAATCATACCAAAATTATGCATGAAAAATAAATATTTTTTTGTTTTTAATGCATTACTCATCAAATTAAATAAAATCATTTTTATAAAGTATTTCTTATATATATATATTATTTTTTCTTAAAAAATAAAAATTTTATAGTCATGTTTTCAAGGTCTAATATGAAAGAACTTTTTTAAATCTGTCAATATTTTGCTCTGATGAGAATTTCTTCGCTTTTTTCCCGATGTAACATTAGCGGCATTTAAAACTAAAAGAATGTTTTTAGGAATGTACTTATGAATAAATCTGTCTGATTAGTATTACTGTAAGTTTTTTTAAGCTTCATATGGTTAATATTAATTACTGCTCATTAATATCTTAAAAAATGTAACAATTTTCTATTTAAATTTTTTTACAACCCGATTTCTATAAATATTTTGTTTAGCCAAATATTAACATAATCCGCATTCATATATATTCATAATTTTTTTATATTTTTCTGCCAATATTAATCTATTTATCGAATATACTAAAATATTATTTGAATCAATTCTGTAGTTTTTTGGGGCATCTGCTTTTTGGTTTTTTTTTTTTCAACCAGCAATCATTGAAGGAGAGAGAATAATACTACTCGAAATGCTGTGTTATATACTAATCTGTGCAAACTATTATTAACAATTGGATATATTTAAAAAGTTTAAATGAAGTTTGAATTGTTCCAAAAATATTTAACAATTAATTCTAGATGATAGAAGTAATCCAGTATATAATTACAAATAAAATGCCACTATCACAAACGTTCAGACAAACCATACATATATATATATAGTAATAAGAAAACCAAATCATACATCACGTGACTTATGTAGTGTGCATTTACAAATGTAATATAACGACCATGCTAATAGCTCTAAACAAGCTTTTTTTTATTGATAAATGCCACAAGAGAAAGCATTCAAAATCTCTATTTAGAATTATCCCTATTCCAAACCAGTTTCGAGCTAATGGCTCTCGTCAGTGAGGTGCTAGGATATTCAGACACTAGATGCAAAATACAAACTCAAGCCCAGTATTTATCGAATACTTAACTATTAAGTAGAAATCTGAAATTTTCAGACATCTATATGTCTTCAAATCCAGTTATCTAACTTAAATAACTGTATGGGACTGAACCAAATTTAGATACACCATATATTAATAGCCTTAACAATATAACATCACCAAAGCCTTCACAGTCAACCTATAGCATGCTCGTTATATTATATTTGTAAATGCAAGATACATAAGTCTTGATGTATGACTTGGTTTTCTTCTTATTATGATTTGAGTTTGTATTTTGGATCTAGTGTCTGAATATTCTAGCGCCTCACTGATGAGAGATATTAGCTCGAAATCGATTTGGGGATAGGGATAATTCTTGATAGAGATTTTTAATGCTTTTTCTTGCGGCATTTATCAAGAAGCTTGTTTAGAGCTATTAGCATGTTTGTTATAATATATATATATATATATATATATATAAATATTGAAAGCCTAAAGCTAAATTAGTCAATAAAATAATCAAAATTATCCCATTGATGTATGACTTGGTTTTCTTCTTATTATGATTTGAGTTTGTATTTTGGATCTAGTGTCTGAATATTCTAGCGCCTCACTGATGAGAGATATTAGCTCGAAATCGATTTGGGGATAGGGATAATTCTTGATAGAGATTTTTAATGCTTTTTCTTGCGGCATTTATCAAGAAGCTTGTTTAGAGCTATTAGCATGTTTGTTATAATATATAAATATTGAAAGCCTAAAGCTAAATTAGTCAATAAAATAATCAAAATTATCCCAAACTCGCAACTCAACCAGACTAGTCAAAGAAAATAAACTCTAAAATACAACCAGTGGTTTCACTACTTCTCAAGTATAAAGAACTAAGAGATAGCAATGAATGTATACTAAATATTACCCACAATTCCACTTACCTCCCATATGCCCTTAATATTAAAAGAACTTTTAAATAAATTAATTGCTCCAGAACCATACATTTTTAATAATAAAGATTCTTTAATTTTTTTTAATTTCATTTCTCTCAAAGAAGGCAACCTTAGCTTCCTCAAAATTAATCGTGTGGCCTGTGTCTTTTTCACGGTTATATAAAGCAGAACTGAAATACTTATTTCTAACCCTACTTTCATGTACCTTTATTCTTTCATAATGTTTAGTATAAATATGTTATCTTGTAGTCCTTTATACTTGAGAAGTCTGCTTGTAGCAGTGAAACCCTTGGTTGGGTTTTCAGTTGTTTTTTTTTTTGGCTAATCTGGTTGAGTTGTGAATCAGGGCTAATTTTGATTATATATATCATTAAAAGCCAGTCAACACTTAGACAATCCCAATATCAATAATAATCAACAATTTCAAATTGTTGGCATGGCAACCTCCTTTTAACAATAAAGATGATATATATACATACACACATATATATAGCAAAAAAAAAACAGCCTTTGAATAATCTACTGCCGGGCCAAGGCCTTTCTAACATCCTCCACAGGGGACCATTGAATAAGAATACATTACTCATCAGGGTTTTTAATTGCAGAATAATGTGTGTTAGATTATTTTACCATTCCTGTTTTATTCTCTATCTAAAAATAGATAAATAATCATTTACCAATTAATATTTGATGATTATTTAGATATCACAAACAAAACATTGAAATCATTGGAAGAATTAAGAGACTGAGATGAACAAGGCTGTCCATATTGCTAGAAGACTTGATAATAGATGGACAGTTGGAGTTTTAAATTGGATCACAAGAAATTGTAAAATACCACATACAAGATCGATAGATGATATAAAGAACAAGACTTGGAAAAAGGCCATATATGCACGAGGGACGGACAAAATAAGTTTGTTGGTGCGATGTTGTGAAGAGAGACTGTGGATCAGAGAAACTGGCTTAAACTTGTCATCTTTATCCGGCAGTGGATCAGTAACGATTTAAAATGAAGATGATGATGATTTAGGTTAGCTATGAACAAGAAAATTTGTAAGTTTAACTAGAACTTTTTTTTCAAATTCTCAACCCATATTCAAACCCAGGTCCTGGTCATAACAGTCAGTCACAGTATATATACGCATTAATGTAAAAGATGCTAAAACAGAGTTTAATATAAAATTTGGTAAGATTTATTATATCAAGGATATTTTCAATGCTTTCGCGTCATGTAAAAGCATTGAAAGTATACTTACTATAATAAATCTCACTAAATTTTATATTTGAACTCTGTTTTAATATTTTTTACATTAATAGGTAAAATAAGTATCAAAATATAATTATATATATATACACACATATATTGTAACAATCCTGAATTTTGGAAACGAGTGCACCAATTATAACGTAAAAAAGTAACTTTTTGTGATTTTATACTTAGCTCTAAATAACTCGGAGATAATACAAGATAGGATGGAAATATAACTTAGTTTAATTGTAAATTATATTAATGGTCAGACTTAGCAATATTCATAAAAATATTATAGGCCACGGGCACCTTTCCAGACCATTACACCACTCCTAATTAAACAAAGCAAAGCAAAACTCCATATAGTAGTGCCACCTGTGCTAAACAGAGTAATCAATGGATGCCAGAAGGCTTGTGCATAAAATCCCTATCTAATGCCTACTCATCCAATATCCCCAGACTAGTTTCTGGCTTGTTTATAAACAATTATGTGCTAGTATTGGAGATGTGATCATGTGATGCTTGCTGGTTTAACACTCCTAATTAACTAAAGGGAAATTAGATTCACTATAGGTTAAGAATTTATATTAGGCTTAAACCAGAATACCACCCGATTCAGGGAAATACAAGGAGGATATTCAACTCCATCAGCATTATTAAACCATATCACGACTAATTTGGTAGAGTATGAACTCTTATCTCACAAGCTATAACAAATTGATTTATTATTTTAATCAAATAATATTAATACAAGCAATTCACATTACAGTTTATAATTAATTAATATTCGAACGGTAAGAATTTATGAGAAGAGAGCCAGGAGGCTAGATTATAAATAACGAGATATTTATTATGCAATAATATTCATTGATTAAACTGGCCTGCATTTTTTATAATAAACTTAATAATGCTATACATTAAGACAAAAATTAAGCACTATTACTTTAAATTATAGAATGTAATTAAATAAAGTGTATGAGTAAAATTATTATAAATGATACCATTTTTCATGTGATCACACTTTCAATGTTAGAAGTTTTATTATAATCTCCGGCTACAAATCTTTTTTTTTTGTTAAACTTAACATTTGTCAATTCCTATTTATTTTCTTTCATTTGTTTTATTTTTATATTATGGAGTCTATTCTGGTATTTTAGACGCTATAGAATTCATTCTTGAAGATTTAGAAATATTAAGGCTTTCAACTTCTTTAGCTGCTTTATATTTTAAATTATTTAGGTATTTCTTCATTTCTCTAAAGACACAAATATTCCATGTGAGAGGATCATTATTTAACATATATATGTGCAAGCATAATTTTAATGTAAGTTAAACACAACTCGGAAATGGTAGTTCAAGCTTGATCACATATTGGGCTTTAAGCAGATAATTAATTTGGGTTACGTTGTGTCCATGACATGATACATACACTGCAAATTCAGCAATGCGCCATCAGGATCATTTACAATGTTGATTTTTATTCGTAACTTGGCTGCTAAATAAAAAAAAAACTTAGAAGTTTTTATGAGCAGCTACTGATGATAGTTGAATAAAGAAAGAATGAAGATGCTGGAGAGAGCTTGAGCTTTTAATAAAAATTTTAATTACACTTATATTTGAACTGACTATTGTTTAAAAATAAATAAATTGTATTTTATTACCTTCCTCATTTTTTTAAAATTAATTTTAATAATTACAACAACAAAAAAATATTTATTACAGTACAAAAATCTTTTTTTATAAACTTGATATTCTAATTAGTTAAAACTTGAATCTTGTTTTAAAATCATATTTTAACTTCAAACTTTGAATAATTGAATTTTAAACTTTGAACTCTGAATGTTAAATTTAGACTCAGTACAAGCAAATTTTAAATCAATGAACGAAAAGATTTTTCCTCTCTTTTTTTAACCTACTTGTCTACCCTTTTTTATTATCATTATTATTAAAACTGGAGGTTGCCTTGGCAACAGTTTGAAATTGTTATTGATATTGGCATTGTATGTGTTGATTGGTTTTTAATGATATATATATATATACAAACAAAATGTCCGTTAATTAAAAAACTATTGTAATAACAATAAAAATAATAAATATAAAATAATTAACTATTACATACAGTCTTTCAACCTACAAAATTACTTTCGGTTAATTCCTTAACCCTTCTCAACTGCCATTAAATTCAAAAAACATAATGGAGACATGTGTTGATAATGTAGCCTTAAATACCCATGACAGGCAAAAGTATTTCCAGAATTTTGTTATTCATTCCACAAATTAATCACCAGTTAATAGTGGGATTGTTGATGGATTTCTTTTATTGTTTTGTCTTCTAATAGAGAGAATTATATTATGCTCAAGAATATTGAGTAATTAGCAGTAAAGTAATTACCTGAACAAAATGGCGATTTGAATCCAGATTATAGGTGTGGTAAACAGATCTGATAACTATTAGATTATTTATATCAATAGTTTATATTACACACATATATATATATATGTATCATTGGTGATTAATTAAATGATTTTATTTGACTTATTGTTAACTTTTTATTGTATTTAATTTTAGCTGGATCCATTACACGATGCTTTAATTCAAATTAAAACTGGATTGAACAAAAACATGTCGCATTCTGAGATTTTAGAAATGGCGGTTGTAGTAAGATACTTTTTGAAATATTTAGTCTGTTTTTTTATTATATATACATCGTTAATTTTTTGTCTATAAAATTTTGTTAGATTTTTATAATCAATTATATCTATAGGAAACTGATTCGGATACCCTTTTATATTCATGAAGCCACTTTTTATTATGGAGATTTAACTTATCATCATACATGGAAGAGATAGTTGCCTCAGTTAATATACAGAATGTATCGCACTATATTCAATATAGTGTCGATATTAAAATTAATAATTGTTATACATTTAAAGTTTCAGCACCATAAAAATGCTTTACAAAATTTGGTCGGTTTACATTGAGGAGGTAAGGGGTGTAACCCAGCAAATTCATTATTATAGAAAGTTTAGAGGGCTAAAAGAGCTGCCATCAATGATTTCTCATCTATATGTATCATAACGGTCGACGGAACCTCCCTAACTTAATCTGCTATACAGGGCCCACTAAGCTATTCAAACCTAGAAAATTTATATATTAAGCAGGCTTTCAGTTATAAATTTTCTAGGTTCGAATAGCCTAGTGGCGCCCAGGTGGATTGTGGGTGTAAGATGCCTCACATCTAAATTAGAAGGATAAATCAGTTAAACTGGTCTTTAATTTGAAATAACTGGTCTACAATTTATTTTATTTCACGTATTAAAATACAAAAGTAAATCATTTTAAATGAAAACCAATATTAAATACAGACTGATAAATGAATTTATAAGTATTATTAACTTATTGAGTAGTTCTAAAATGAACAGTTTTTTGTATACTGATAACATCACCTGCCCAGGGATTCTGGAGATTTGCACTTTATAGCATCACACTATTTGGTGTCCATTGATTACTCAAGTTCCCAGTAGATGACTCGAGAATAGGATTTAATATAACAGCTCTGGGAAGTTCTTTGTACGCCGTTAATAAGAATGTTCTCATTGTTTTGTCAAATAAAAGAATATTTCATTTTGAAATTGTATGTCCATTTGTACAGATTTTGATTGAATAAAAGATGAGTGAAAATTATCTATTTAAGTTAATTCAGAAATTATTTACAACTAAATTAATGATTACTATTTTTCATCTCGTTCTTGTTGTGACTTTTTTTTATCGTACTATCCTCAGTCATTTAAGTTAGCATTGCGTCCAGACCATCTGCCATCTCTCTTCATCGACCGTAATAATGTAATTGCGCAGCCCACATTTTCATATTTTAATTACACATACAAGAATTTTTATTCTAATCATTTTTCTTTTATTCTTTATTTTTCACTTTATTCTTTTCCTTCTCGAGTTAGATATATTCATTGTATTTATTTGGATTAAATGACTGGCTGGTTGATATAATTTACATTTTTACATTCACTTTTATATTTTTATTTAATGTTTGCAATTCAGATATATTATGAATATTATTTATTAGGATTTCCTTGTGAAATAATTGTTAATTTAGGGGTTTCTAACTTGAGGTACTCTTACCCCCTGAGCTTACAGGAAGTTTGTCCAGGGGATATAGTGAATAGCGGGTAAGTAAGTATATTATGCTATTAATATATCTTAAAAATTGTTACGTTATCAATATTTCTGGCTTATTTCACATTTGGTACTGTCTGTCAGCCATACCTGCAACATTTTAGGGCTTCTTTTGGACATGAACACAGTGAGATTGTATAGTTTTTTTTTACTGCAGGGTCTGATTAAGAATCAAGATAGCTAGTGAAATTACTAGAGCAGTGCCACCTCAAGGCTGGTCTCCATGACACCTGTGCATGACTTACTGCATGGTACATTCTCCGTTTGCTTATTTCTTATTGTGAGTAGGGGGTATCGGATAATTTTCTAAAAGCCAAGGGGATATGGGTACCAAAGAAGGTTGGGAACCCCTCATTTAAATTGTATCTTTATTGTTACATATATGAAAAAAGAAAAAGAAAAAAAACCTTTAAATAGCCCATTGAAGGATAAAGACTCCTTCAAACAGCTCCTTGTAGAGGAATCATGAAAGAGAGGTTAACAATTTTTGTGCAGTTAAGGTATGAGCTGTTTTCCATCCTTGTTTTATACTAGCTGAGAATAACTGGATACTCATTTAGCTATGGATATATTTAACATCTCCTTTAATTATATCTAAGTTAAGTATATACATTATAGTTGCATTTTAATATTAGAATACTCAGCCTGTATTCTGTCCATTCCTCTTCTGTCTATTTAAATGGACCTATTAAGGTCCTAAATATGAAGGCTAAGATTAACTTAAGATCAATATGCATATGACTAATACTAGCATTATCAAGGCATTGAACATTCCATCATCAGATTTTCAGTGATATGGATGGCTGAAGAGTTGAAGAATGCAGAGGATTGAAACCTGTCCACTAAAATTTGTAGATTTGTTATCTTAATATAAAACCAAGCACTCGTTATGTATATGTGTGGGAGATGATGATCCGGATCAACTGATGAGTGCTGGTTCAGCACAAAATACTAATATTGGAGATCATTTATCTTTTTTACATGTATGTGGTCATGTGTATTGGTTATATTGGATAGGGTGGATGGCTGTACGGAGCTTGAAAGTCTGTGTTCCTATCCCCTTTAATTACATTTATATGTCAGAAAATGATAAGGAATAGAGGGACCCACTTATTCGTTAAGCTTGTGATGGTTATAAGCTATCGTTTATTGACTTTTCTGAAAATAAAGAATGGGAATTATAAATTAACCTGATTTAAATACCGAATAAATTATTCTGAAATTACAATTGAACATATGGGTGATTAAAATGGAGTCATATTTTTTTAACCATCTCATTACATTAATGACACGTGTATTAATATTTTGCCATCTTTTCACATTTAAAATTAACCAATTCAATTTGATTACTAAGCACATACGTCAAACAATCAATGCATTAATTATGCATGAGCAATATGGATGAATTCTACAAAAGTCAGTCAAATAGATTGCAACCTTCGCTTTACTTAGGAAAAACGTATAGTCAAGTTGATTTTGAAAGAGATTATAAAATATTTAATTGCAGAATTTGAATAAAACTGGAAAACAATCTCGAGTTTATCCAATATTGAAAAATAACCTAGAAAAGATAATTATCACTTTTAGAGGAAAAAACATAAGAAATAATTTGACATATTGGACGTAATATTGAAGGTCCTGATGAAATTTAGTTGTAAATCAAAGTATGATCTAAAAATAAATCTGAACGTTGGCTAAGATGGAGCGCCATAGAAAACAAAATGACTGTTAGAAGATATAGCAATAAAATGAGAGGGAAAAAAGCCAGACATAAGAGGTAGAGATTTTTAAAGAGAATTGAACTGGAAAACTCAAAGAACATAAAGGAAAGATTAGTACCAATTTCACAGCAGCAGTTGTAAAGTTTTGAAAATGGAATAAGTTTTAAAAATAAGAGCTGTCTTTCCGAAAGGTTTACGAGATCAAAAGGAAGTTTTAGTTTTGAATGTGTTCAACAAAAAATATTCACAGATCAGTTGCAATCAAAGATCCAATTTATATAATAAATATATATAGAAAATCTATATCATCAAAATAATCACTGTACTTTTGATGAAGTTATATAGATTTTGGATAGATTCACAATACTAAATGATTAGATCATAGTAACAAATGCTAAGGTATAAGGAATTATTAAAATTGCAACACAAATTTCAGAGAAAATTGAAATGTTGCTAAAATTATGTTTATTAATTTGGAAAACTACTCAGCTGTCAGAAGTTTAGAAGAAATCAATTTAAATTTCTATCCCCCAAGAAGCCTTGCCTTAAAATTCAATATTCAAGAATCTAAAGGTGTAGGTTCGATTCCTATGTTAGTATTTCACTGGTTAGGCCAGAAATACTTGAAGAGGAGTGGAGAATAATGTCCACTAAATTTGTGTTGTCTATTTGTGTGTTATTACTAACAGTTGTTTGTATTTCAAAAGTTTAAAATTTTCTAGACATTCAACATTTAATGACAGATTATGGAAATAGTCCAGCATATTATATTATAAAATATCTCTTAAGAGTCCATATGAGTAAGATTGTATTGTGAAATTTTCAGCACATATCAATGCCTCACATTATTAGAGATGTGCTATATGTAAAAACAGATTTTAAGAAAGGTTAAAGAACCAGAAATATTATTTCTCTTGAAAACTGGATAATTGAAAAGGCCAGAAAATGCAAGAAAAAATATGGTTCCATTGAACATGCTAAATTGTAGAATGTTTTTCAAGAACGTGACTATATCAGTGATTCTTATGAGGAAGGTATATAGGACACAAGGGTAAAACTCTCCATACAGTAGCACCACTCAGTGAAAGCCAGAGTAATCAATGGATGCAGGAAAGTTTGTATATAGAATCCCTATCTAGTGCCAACATACAATATCCCCAGACTAGTTTCTAGCATGTGACTTTCATCAATGAGGAGCCTTGGATCTGAGAGCACTGCAGCTAGATCTTAGGATCCAATGCAATCCTCCAGCAGCTACCTTTTATCCTTATATAAAAACAGTTTCAACTACTGGTAAAAACATTGAAAGTTAACAGAAATTCCATACAAAAAATAATGAATTTGAATCGTTTATTTATTTTTTTTTATGTTTGTCAAAATAATTTAGAAAAAAATATGGAAATCTTTTATCTGTTAATCAGACCATCATTAGTTTAAGTATAGATAATACATTATCAAGATATTCCAAATGCTTTTAACATTCTTAAGTTTTAACTTTAAATTACATTTTAGCATTGTTTGAACGTCTTATAATCAATGAATAAAGCGATGGTCAAACTCATTATTTGCCTTATATAAAAACAATTCAACTATTGGTAAAAAAATTGAAAATCAACAGAAATTCCATACAAAAAATAATGAGTTTGAATTTTTTAGTCTTCTTTTTTTATGTTTAGCAAAATAGTTTAGAGGATTTTTTTTTTATGTTTGTATGTGCAACTTGTTGGATCGATTTTGTGAGGTTGAATATGTATATATTTTAGTGCATTTTTAAAATTGAATTTTAGTTAAAACTTTTTAGGGAATTCTTTTACGGAAGCATTCATTCCGTTCAATACATAAAGCCTTCATCCCTGGACAAATATAAGAATGGAGAATGAATCTCACTTTAAATGATCTTATTCTAATAATTAAACTAAACTTAGTAATTGTAAACATTAAATTAGCAAAACTAAATGTATATATAATTAATGGAGTATACCACCCACCCCCTTCAGGCTATGAGGAAATAATATTTTAGTGAAAGGACGAAGAATAGAATGGAAAAGCACATTAAGTGGATAATTTCTAGCTTAATGAATGAATAATTAAAATTATTAATATACTTCCATTAAGTGATTTGTGTCAAACGTTTGAGGGCAGTAAATTGGAAACCTATCAAGGCTATCTATATATACTGAACAATGATAAAGATATGTGTCAGAGATTGTGAACTGGGCTAACTGATGAGTCCTGGTTCAGCACAAAATATGCATCTTAGGATCACATATCTTTTTCACATATCTTTGGTCATATGTTTATGATTACATCCTTTCCACAAGGGGTTTAAAAGTGGATAGAAACCATTGCCTTACTTGCATGAGATTGCAGTAGTGAAAATTACATTACAGAAATATTAAGTCTAGACAATGTTTAGTTTAATATTAATATTATTTATGTTCTTTATTATTTTTTTACAATGCTTTGTAAAAAGTAAATAAAGAACATAAATGTTATTATTATATGGATTTGTCAATGCAATAAGAAAGATAACGTTATAATATTTAGTTTGCAGCAATATTTTTCTTTATCTTATGTATAAATGCACAAAATAAAGGTGTGCTGAATTTTTGTTTCAGGATATATATATATAATATGAAGTAGTATAAATATAATAAACAAAATACGCTAGAATAACTCTACAAAATTAAAAAAATTGCCTATATAAAATTAACACATAATTTCTTTGCTATAGCCAGCTTATGGCCTTTTCTGCCATCTTGAGTAGCTGTAAACCATTATTATTTAAATCTCCTTAAACTCACATATCAGTAACGTTCTCACTCGAGATTGTGGAAGAAGCTGTAAGCTGGCTATAGCAAAGAAATTATGTGTTAATTTTATATAGGCATTTTTTAATTTTGTACAGTTATTCTAGTGTATTTTGTTTATTATATGAAGAGATGCATGTTAGGAGTAACAAGAAGAGATTGAAAACGCAATATATGGGTAAGAGAACAAACAGGTGTTACTGACCTCATTGAAAAAATTAAAAGACAAATGGAGTTGGGCTGGACATTTTGCCAGAAGAGTTGATAATAGATGGACAATTGAAATCTTAAACTGGATTTCAAGTGATTGTAAAAGACCCAGAAAGAGACTACATGTGAGATGGATGGATGAAATAAGAAAGTGTGCAGGGGTGATGTGGAGAAGCTAAAGATCGGAGAAGATGGATTGAACTTGGAAGGGTGATGAAATGATTTCTATCGCAAAAAGCATTAAGCTTATGAAATGAATTTTTATTTTGTCTAGACTAGCCATTTTCTAACATGCAAAAAGTTTTAATTAAGAAATATACTAGGCATATATTTTTATTAATGCATTTGTTCCTGGAGATATTTTGATTTTTGGACTTTACTGCAGTATTATATATAATTTTTTTTTTATATGTTTGTTTAACATCATTTGGCTACTTTGAATGTTTTGTACCCACTTCAAGTTTTCTTATAGTAAGGAAAAGTAAAACGGCCGCAGCGATAGGACTAATAATACATTTTAAGAAATAAAATAAATTTGAAAAAATTATTCTTTTCATATTTGTTAAAACATTTTTATTAAATAAAAGTTTATAATCATCAGATTTTTCAGTAATATGGATGGCTGAAAAGTTGGAGAATTGAAAAGACTGAAGCCTATCCATTTACATTTGAAGATATGTGGGCGATGATGATGTGGACCAACTGATGAGTACTGGTTCAGCACGAAATACGTATATTGAAGATCATTTATGTTTTTCACATGTATGTGGTCATATCCTGATTGTGCAACTTACATTTTTATTTATCAGTAATTAAGATGGAGAAATTTTATAACATCATGTGATGGACAAAGATTATGTAATTATAGAAGTTAGATTCAGTTCAAAACCTTATGATGCTTTTTTAATTTTAGGCCATTAGTTTGATCTTATAAAAGAATTAAAAGATGGCCGCTTAATGTAGTGTAGGTCTAACATTTTTATTGACAAAGACCATATCTCAAAAAGATTCGTCCGGAAATGTGGATGTGATAACATTTCCATCTTGTATCCATTAATTACTGAAGTTTGCAATAGATGGCTCTGGAGAAAAAGGAGAAAAACTATTTCTAAAATCATATATATTAGTAAATTAGTATAAAGCATAAATTAGATCTTGCATGTATATATATATATATCATCATTTTCAACCATTATCGATTCGCAGGATGGTCTTTCCAAGTTCAATCCATCTTCTCTGATCTCTAACCTCTCTTTCCCACATCATTCCAGCATACTTCCTTATATCACCATCCATCTTACACATGATCTTTTTCTAGGTCTTTTGCAATCTCCTGTAATATATGCAAAGAGAGAACAGACAAGTATCATTGACAACACTAAAAGAATTAAAAGACTGTAATGGAGCTAGACTAGACACATGGTTAGAAGACATGATAATAGATTGATAGATGAAATCTTAAACTAATACCCAAGAGATTGTAAAATATATAGAAAGAGGTCACATGCAGAATAGATGGATAAAAAGAGAGGTTATGGATTGGAATGGTTGCCAATAATGATGATTATACAAAGAAATCAAAAGCCGTATATAAGTAGATTTTATCAACAAATATGTAGATTTTAAAAATACATATTATTTATATAATGCTATCACTAATATTCATTTATGTATATATACAACTAAATATTGTTATTAATTTTAGGCGGCTGAAAAGAAAGCAGAAGCTACTGCCGGAATGAGAGCTCATGCTGGAAGAGCAAGTTACGTTAGCACAGAGTTATTGTCTCAGCCAGATGCTGGAGCTACTGGTGTGGCATTGTGGATGAGAGCGATGTTTAACGTTATTAAGAAAGCATAAATTAAGGGATATACAAAAAAAATCATATACATATGTACACATTTATATATATATATATTTCAATTTCTGTGACCTAGTGTTTATATAAATATACTGAAACATTAATAAATTTCGATGGGATTCCATTTTTATTGACAAAAGGAGGTTGCCTTGACAACAGTTTGAAATTGTTATTGATATTGGGATTGTCTAAGTGTTGACTGGTTTTTAATGATATATATTATATACACATATATATTAAGAAATACACATATTTTTAAACATGCTTTTTATTATAAAATGATTTAAAATCAGTAGTATGTCTCATGGATTATATCTCGTTTGATAATGGATGTTTGATATATTCCATATTACAATAATCAGCATAATCAAATGCCTGTATTTTATGTATGTTAATAAAACACTCATTATTTTTGCACTGTTTACATCGTGTATGAACTATTTTTTTGGCTTTAAACCTGGACTTAAGACTCTGAAAAAGACCTATCTTGAATAGCAGGCCTATCTTAAGTGGATAGTAGCAAATGTAAGTAAATTTTAGAAGTCAACTTCCCAGGGCCATATGAGATTGATTGATAATTATCTGACTGCTTCTCGAGTAATGATATCTCTAGTCTGACAACATACACAAAAATGTAGGGTTAAAAAGATTAATAAAGTTGATGTATTTTCTGCATGAAGTACATGACTGGAGTTTCATCTAATGATAGATATTTATTTATCACACATTAAAATAAATGAATATTTATATGGTCAGTTGCTCAAGAAGTCATATGACGTTGAGCATTGAAGTAATAGGTTGATCGGAACAGTTCTATTCCTTTGCCCAAATTTAATCCCCCTCCCCCTTCAACTGGGAATCAATTCTGGAATCTTGTTTTTGAGTTCATCTTTCTACCACTATGTTAAATTATGCATAAATTATGCAGATTGGATAATAATTGCATGATCAGTTGCTCAGAATGCTAAATGACATTCATGCATGAAAGGAGAGACTGACCAAAATTTTTTGTTCAATTGATTAAGCAAGTTTTTTTTTTTTTACTTTATTCAATTAGTAATCAATCCAGGATTTTTTAGCTTTTAAGTTTGTCATTCTTATTACTGTATAAATCACAGGCATTAAACTGACTGAACTTAGAGATTACACTTGATCGGCATTTCACCGAAATTTACCTCTTCCGCCACAATGGAACTACTTTGAAACTACAAAGGCACTTGGATTGAAGTATTGGAATCTAGCCTATTTCTAATGTTTACACAAATTCATTAAAGTTCAAGTAACGATAATAAAAGATAAAATAATACCAATTGTTTCCCATCGTAACTTTCTACCCAACATCCACCATCATCCCAATTAAGAATCTTTTAATTAAATATAAAATAATGGTGAAAACAAAAAGGTGAGATTGAGTATACTTCCAGATACAAATAATATATATATATGATCATTATTAAAAGACTTTGAAGTCAAAAGTATATAATAAAACATTGAGCCCTGAATAAAGTCATATCTTCAGGATTTATTTATTGCAAAGATTAACATTACCATGTAATAATTGCATTCTATTCTCTTAGTGAATTAAATCATTACACACACACAAGTCTGTGTGTCTCTTAATAATAAACAGTAGGTACTGATAGAGTCAGGCATCTACATCCACTTTATGCTTAACCAAATTCTTTAAACATTGCATCGACATTATGAAACAATACTGGAATAACTAATGGATAAATTTAATATTCAATGTACTTTACATATGTACTTCAATATTTAAAAAATAAGAGAAAATAACATATAAAAATGAAACATTTATGCATGCTACAATAAATAAATACTTTTTAACTTTTTACAAATTAATCTAAAAATAAACTTTGTATTCTTCACTTTTGTCACTAGAATGCCTTTTTTGATAAAGAAATGAACAAGTACAACTTCTCTGAAATTTATTTATCAAGCACATAGTACGTATGTAATTAAAAAAAATTTTTTTAACACATGCACTGTACGAATTTATATAAGCTTAATGATGATATGTTAAGTATATTAATATCAGAAAGAAACTAACAAGTGTAAAAGTGAACAGAGTAATATCTTCATTCTCAAACCAAGATGCTTCGGATTGACCTAAATAAATCAGAATTTAGGTTAAAGGTAAGAAAGCCACTCATCTTTATAGAGGATCTTTTGTTCAAGTTTGAGAGTTTTTGCCCTCAACACAGCATCGTTGATTTTATATAAATTAGTACAGTACATATGTGAAATGGTGAAAATTCTTTCTATTTAATTAAATACAACTTTTGTTATTCATTGATAGTCTTTTATTGTTTTCATATTTTTTTAATATCAAAATAAACCTGGTGTTTTTCACTTAGATCTTGTGATCTCAGAATGGTCATTTTGATTCTAAGAAAGTTGCTCACTATTATACCATTATTTGAAAGAAATACATTTTAAAAAAAGAAATCGCTAGTGGAAAAAGTGCATGGGAATTTTTATGCTACAATAATTATCTTAACGATGTTGAAGTTAAACTACATTGGTTCAAATATGGTTCTCAAGAAAATGGGAGACCTTACTCTTGAACTATTGCAATCTCATCTGAATCACACATACTGGAACATGTCTTGACAAACGAATTTGTCTGGTGGTTTTTTGGGACATGCAAACAGTTTATTGGCTGACAGTAATCAAAATAAATACTTTTCACTTAAAACTTTTTATTTGTTGTTAGAAATCTGGTTCATTTTTATTTTGATTATTTTATTGTAATTTGTATTGAATAAAAAAAAAGATAGAATTTCTTAGGTGAAAAATAAGACTTACTTTGTTTGGTTCTTTAGTTTTATGTTCATAAAAGTCAACAACCTTTTTCCACTTTTTTAAAACCAACAAGGAAATTTAAAAATTTTAAAGACAAATAATACTAGTAAAACAAACCTGTCATTTACAAGTAATAAGAGGTTTGAAATTATATATTTAATGTATAAAATAATTTATAAGTCAAGGGACTATATTTTTTATCTCTCCCTACCTATCCCTTCTCCTCCTTTGTTTCAAATGAAATTAGAAATTGAAAATACAAATAATACTAAACATGAAACAAATCTCTTAATTTACAAATAATAAGAGGTTTAAAATTACACATTTAATTTATAAATTAATTTGTAAATCGTATTATATAGTATTATGAGAAATCATTTCCAAATAAAAATGATTTCATATTTATTGATTAGTTATGTCAGTATTATTTCATGATGATAATGCAGTATTTAAAGATTCAATAAATGTAAAATGGAATGTAGTATTATGAGAAATCATTCTTACAAATAAAAATCTTAAATTTATTGATTAGTTATGTCAGTATTGTTTCTATGATAAAGCAGTATTTAAAAATTCAATAAATGTAAATGGGAATGTAATATGAGAAATCACTTTTCCAAATATTAAATTTTTTGATTAGTTATGTCAGTATTGTTTCATGATGACAATGCATTATTTAAAGATTCAATAAATGTAAAATGGAATGTAGTATTATTGGTACCTAAACATTGTGCAATCAGTAAGAAAATGCTTGATCTTGTATATAGATTATTTCATATTTAGTTTCACAACTGGGAATTTTGTAATATCTTGAATGATTGCACTTTTTAAATTATGTATAGTAGCAATTAGATTCGTTTATATGTTCGACAGCTGATGATGAAGTTTCCTGAAACTAGAACTTTTGTCCTATTCTCTTGCATTCCATTGCTTTTTTTTTTTTTTTTAGGAATTGAAAGCTATGATAATATTTAAATGAAGTTTGGTTTGATTACTAGCTAAATAGAATACTTTAATTAAATTGTGTATATGTTAAAAGAAATATTTTCATGGACAACAGATGTAAATGATATATCTAGATTCCTCCATATATGGTTGGATTGCATTTGCCAACAACTGGATAATGAATATTATAAGATATAGAGGCACTGAAAGCATTGGCATATAAGATCGATAGTTCAACAATAGAAAAAATATATAAACATTTTTAAATATAAAAAGGATGGGGTGATAGTAGATTAGAAAATCAATATAAAAAATGTCTATTTTAATTAACAGGCTTTACATTTTTTTTTCCAAATATAAGATAGTTTATAAGTATTATCATGTTGGTTGATACAATCTGAATTCTTAAGAATCTTTATAGTTTCTCTGATTTTTTTCTTGGATTGAGAGTGTCACATTTGGACAGGACTTGATTGAGAAATCTATATTATTAGAATCATGGCACAGAGTGAGTGATGATGATAATATTGTGTTACTACATTATCATGTTCATCTCTCCTACCATTGATCCATGATTGCTTATACCCATATAAGACATTATAAGATCTACATGGGATTTCATACATTTTCATGGACCTCGGGTAAGAATGAGACCTTAGACCTAGACAGAATGTTAATAATCTTTTGATTAGTGTTATGTAACATGTTTATGTTCTATCATTTTGGAATATATCCAATGCTATCTGTAGCTTATTGTTTTGTTTCTTTTTTGTTATGACTATTTTGAGCCTGATTTAAGGTTTTGCTATTAGCTAATAAAATATTCGATATGATAATACTATTAATTGTATATGAATGAATCCAGATATCATTTATATACATCAAGATAAATACTCTCATGGGTAAAATATATCAAATGTTCTTTCAACAAGTGCAAGTACATGTGATATACTTACTTTCCAATTAATTTCTTTATGCAGTGCATGTCTGTCAGTACTGCCTTGGAAAAAAATATTGGAAACTATCAAGCGTTGGTGGTCGAGAGGTCAGCACAGCTGCCTTGCAAGCATTTGTCCCAGGTTAGCGGGTTCGCTTCCTGGTCTATGCTATGACACATGGAAAAAAAAACTATCAAATATTGGACGTTTAGCTCTTTACACACACAAAGACAACAGACGTGATGCATGAACGCCTAGGTACCTACACACATATCTAATTATTAATAAATACAACACTTTCTAATTAAATATAAGACCATGACAAAGTCTTTATTTTCTTTATTCCGTTCAGACTTGTTTTTTTTTTTGTCAGAATGTGTGTACATAGAAGAAAGTGGTTGTTTATATTCATCTCAGATATTAAAGAGATAAGCTCTCTGTCAAGTTCGTACTCATTTAATACAATCAACATAAGGCTAGAGTCACCCATTTCTTTTTGTTTTAAAACCGTATGATTAATTAACAATAAGGCAAATAAGTTTCTATATAGTCACTTTTAATTTGAAAGTGTTACATTTATGAATAATTGGATATGTGGCCTATCATTAATTATCATAAGGAATTTAAAATGAGGTGACATGATTTATGCTGATTAGTTTTGGTTGTATTAAATGCGTTGCTTTCTAGAGGGAATTTAAATTTGATTCTTAGTATCACTTGTCAGAAAACATCTTTTTTAATGTCTGAGATGGTAGGTGTAAATAACGTCTTTAAACTTGCAGGCGTTCTGATCAAAAACCGCTATTATTAGCAGACAGAACCAGTTATTTTCATTGTATACATACATATATATATGAATACGCATTTTTATGTTTATTTTTAATTACAACACCTAGATAATTTTTTTCTGTCAATTTACTTGTTCTGTATGGTTTAACATATTGATAAAGTGGCAGTCTTAAAAATGAAAGGGTTTTGGATTAAAACTCAACGTATTACTTCAGCTGTTTGAGTATCATATGACCGCTTGAGCAACTAATTCAAATATTAGCTAACTTAATTTAGAAGATTATTTAACACGTGGTGAAATATCTTTATTGAAATAGTTTAGTGTGTTCTAGTGAAATGGTGATTTAGGATTGGTTCTCTCTCCTTGTAGCCCTGAACGTGTGCTTGAGTTAAATAGTAGCATGGTTTAGCTATTTAACCAAACCATTGAATGTGTCTGAATCATAAGTTATAAAATGTGACGATGTGTTTTTTACCTTAAACCATAATCAAACTGCGCTAAAACCAGGTTTGCTTTAAATTAGACAAAACTGGTACTAAAACGTGAAATGATTTAGATTGTGTATGTAATGAAGCCATGTGTTGCGGAAAATTTTTTTTGAGTGTTTTTCAAGATTTCATGATGGCAGGAAGAGAACTGAAGAAAATCTGAGGTATGAAACATTTTCCACAACCCATGATAAGACATGCTAACACCTTAATTTTTTTATGACGAACAACTAAACATAACATCTGTATTGATTTGGAGATAATACTTCAGACAATTGGAGAAAGAACCAATAACTTTACATAAATATATTCATACAACTTATCAAATATTTCTGAGAATGTATATTTTTCCTTGAAGTTTTTAATACATGATGTACTCTATTTTTATACACTTTCAATGTGCACTATTTTTTTAAAGGTGTAATAAATGATGTAATTTTTATATACTAATGTTTATATATAATTTTGTTGAATGCTAAATGTAAAAATAAATAAAATAAAATTTCACTATTACTGAATTGAATACTGCATTTGTTTTTGCTTAATAAAAGCTACTTAGAAACTCAATTAAAATTCAAAGAACAGTAGTATATAATAAAATAGAAAAGTTTTAATAAAAAGTACATGCAGTCTAATAAATGCTAAACTCCCCATACAGTAGTGCCACTCAGGGTAAGCTAGAGTAATCAATGGATGCAAAAAGGTTTATGCATAAAATCCCTATATAGTTCTTATTTATCCAATATACCCGGACTAGTTTCTAGGTGTAATGCTATCAGATCCAAGTTTCCTCACTGATGAGAGCCACAAGCTATAAATTAGTCGGGGGATACTGGTAGGCACTAGGTAGGGATTTTATGCATAAACATGCATCCATTGATTACTCTGGCTTGCACTGAGTGGCATTACTGTATAGAGATTTTAGTCTCTGTGTAAGCATAAAGAACAGTGATCATGTGATGTTTAGTGGTTTAAGCCTAATAAAGGAGTAGATAATTATAGTTATTAATGTAAAATCTAAAGAGCATGTTGCCAAGGACATTAGATATTTATAAATCAAATTATAGTAATTAAATAAATATATAATGAATGTGACAATATATTTTATTTAAATCCACTGTTAGTAAGTACTTTGTAATTGACAATTATTGAGCAATTTATGCATCTGTATACATAAACTGGTCTGGGTATATTGCTTAAAGAGATGATAATATATGGACAATTTAAAATATAAATTGAATCCCAAGAGATTGTAAAAGACCTAGAAAGAGACTGTGTGTGAGATGTGTAGATGAAATAAGAAAATTTTCTGGTTTAATGTAGAGAAGAGAGGCTAGAAATGAGAGAAACTGGATTAAATTTGAAAACATTTTGCACTGGATTGATAATAGTTGAAAATACTGATGATGACAACACATTATAATAGGCAAAAATCTCCACTCACTGATGAAGGCCAAAAGTCAGAGACTAGTCAGGATATTGAATAAGTAGGAACTAGATAGGGGATTTTATGCACAAGTCTTCTGGCATCCATTGATTACTCTTGCTTGTATTGAGTGGCACTACTGTATGGAGAATTTTGCCTGTTTTAATAACAGTTATGAGCAAGCATAAGAAATGGTGATAATGTAATGTTTAGTGATTTAATTAACATTATTATGCCGTATCACTGAATTTAACTCAGTCATTTTACTATTTTAACTTACATTCTCATCATTAACACATTTTGTCTCTAGTCAGCTCTTTTAGCTCACTTGTTTATGCCATATAACTTTAGATTACATATCTCCCTTCATATCATGTTAAAATATATTTCATAACACTTCTGTATTCAGTCCAATGTTATCTTTCAACAATTTTATATCAATTTTAATTTGTCCAACAATTCAGTATTTGTAACATTTAACTCATATTTATGATCCTGATTCAAAAAATGCCATATACTGAATTAAAATTTTTACTAGTTTTGTCTCATTCTACTGACTATTATATAAAACATTTTCAATTAAAGATGAAACAATAATGAAAGAAGAAAATGAACATGCTTCCAAACACAAACTTCATAAAACCTTATGTAGTCATTGCAATCCTACATTCGATTTTATTTTCTATCCAGTTAGCAAAACATTTAAAACTTGTAATATGAGTTGTATTTATATATCGGACTATTTCCATCGTCTGTCTTTAGAAAAATTTAACTTTATTTAAGTATTTCAAATACATTCAACTGTTAGTAATAGCACATCAAACAGATTAGTATATGCACTTTGAAATATGGGCTATCATTTTATTCTCTTCAAATTATTCACTACGTTTCTCTATTTTCAGATGTTTTGGTTTCTTTTTATACGTATTTTTATTCTAAATACTTACTACTTTTTCTATATATTTTCTAATTTGAAGCAGAATTAGCATTGAATCTGTATTCCATTATTTAGACTAATGTTTTTCTAACAACTATCTCTGATTTTGAATTTTTTTAAAATAAATATAAATTTGTCAAAAATGATGGATTAAAGTAAATGAAAGTGATAAGCGCTAGTTCAGGCAGAAATGCATTTTGGAAGCCATTTGTCCTTTATTGGGTCGTTATTTATATGTTTTCAAAAGAATGTTATTTAATACAAATATGTCAAAGCATTGACCAGGAAGCAAACCCCGGCCAGCTGCTTGGAAGGCAGCTAGTCTAACCGCTAGGCCACCAATGCTTGAGGTTATTTAATACATTTATAAAGAAAAATAATACAAAATTTTAATGATTTAAATGTTTAGAAATTAAAAGATTAAAATTGAAGTACTTTTTATTTTTTAAAATTCAGTTAACTTTAAGTTGTTTACTAACAGTATACAATGTAATTGAAAAGCGGAAATAATATCCTTGATTGAGTTACATAATGTCAAAAACCATATAAAGAGAGAATAATACAATTATATCTTTAGGCTCTATCTTTGTAACTTAGAAGTAATTTGGTTGGGTGTTGTCTAAACAGGATCATTAAACTTTGGTTATGATTTTCATTCAAGATTCTAACAAACATTAGTTTTTCTCAAACTATATTTAAATAAAGAAATTTAATTAAATAACTAATTACTTTTTAATTAAAATTATTATATAGACTGCTTATTTATTATTAAAATTCAATATTTATGTTAGTAAATGAATTAAGAAATTTGGGGGTACTTGTGAGTTTTCCAGTAAACCAAGATGGCAGACTGTATTTTTGAAAAATATACAGGTTCAAGGGCATGCAATCTCCCCAAGATGTGTTAATTGTTAAATTTAAAAAAAACAGTCTGCCTGTATACATAGACACATTCAAGCTGGCGTAAATAATACTTATACATATAAATACAACTTTTTTTGCTTCTTAACATTTTATGGAGACTTGCAAATACAAGAGATGAAAAAACATAGCTTCAACAATATGATGCAGTAACACAAATAGTTAAAGAAATAGTGACTTTGGAGTCAATTTCTTACCGATGTCTCAAGAAATGTGGATTTGTGGTGGCATGTTTTCCTGATTTGATGATGGCAGATTTTTTGAATAAAAATAAATATTCAACACAAAATTATCCAGATAACGTGTGAAACATTGAGCTAAGTTATAGAACATATATGATTGAAGGTATTATTTAAATCACAGTATTTTTCACACTTAATAGAAAAAATCTGAATAAAATTTTATGTTTTTTAATTTTTTGTTTATCTTGTGTTATCCCTAGGAATTTCAAAACCACCTTTATAAAGCATGTTTGTATTTAAACATACTATGTTTAACAATAAAGGAGTGGGATAGTAACACATTTTCTTAATTCATCACAAAAAATTAAATGTTCTAACATGTCTGGATTACAGCTTATGACAAGAAATGTGACCATGTATAGTATTTACCTAAACCCATGATAGAAAAAAGTCTGCCCATCAAATTTTGTTTTAAATCAATCAAAACTGCTACTGAACTGTTTGAAATGATCCAAACTGTAAGAGTAAAGCTATGTGTTACAAGACTTTTCAAATCATTTGTAAGATTTCATTATGATAGGGAGAGAATTGAATTTTATCTATGAAGGTATGAAACACTCTGCCACATATTATATCACAATTTGTAATTCAAACATGTTAGCATCTTAAAATGTTTGTGGTGAATAGCTAAACTATATCCTACATAATGTGTACTGGTGTTGTATATAGTTTGAAGAGAAGATCAGTTTACTCGGGACTTTGTGCAACCAAACAAATTAAATCAATGCTACTGGATTATATTCTATAGTTTCATAAACTAATTGGAATACTGTGAATTAATTTTACTGATTACATATATGCCTTCACTATAGTGCTTTATCATTACACATATTATTTAATAACGTTGGAATTTAAAATTCCAAAACGCAACCATCCAATTTTTTTTAATCCAAGTTTTTAAAATTCATAATTTTCTTTAATCCATCTTTTCAAACTTCATATAAATATTACAAAATTTAAATATTATAATGTAATATTTATGTGAATTCAATGAAATAAAACAAGTTTCGAAAATAAAATCATAGATTAGAAAGTAATTACAAAGAACAAACTCAGAGTATTAATAAACAATAATATGAGACAATACAATTTTTCTATCTTAAATTACCCACCATGCACTCTTGTAATAGCCACAGAAGTTACGTTAGTGATAAAAAAGATCTATGCATCGGCAGTTTGCATTTCCAGAAATTGAATTCAAATTTATTATTAAGTGATTTATTTGTATAAACATTTTATTCCATTGCATTTCATCTTTAATATTACTTTTAATTTTGGGATTAATTGTTGGCCTAGTCGTTAGCATAGCTAAACTCTCCATATAGTAATGCCACTCCATGCAAGCTAGAAGGTTTGTGCATAAAATCCCTATCTAGTGCCTCTCAAAATAATATCCCCAGACTAGTTTCTGGCTTGTTGCCTTTGTCAGTGAGGAACCTTGGATCTGAGAGCACTGCACCTAGATCTTAGGATCTAATGCAACCCTCCAGCAGCCATCTTTTATCTTTACTTAACTACAAAACTATGAGTCTAAAATTGAATACACAATAATATTTTCAATCCAAGCTCATTAGCCTATATAGTCATATAGGTCTGAACTCACTTCAATACCCATATATTTTGGTGTCTTTGGTTCTTTAATAACCATAGCCACCACTATCCTATTAGGCAGAATTGGTGCAAGCTTGAATTGAAAATATTGTATTTTCAATTTTAGACTCAATAGTTTTGTAGCTGGAGGGTTGCATTAGATCCTAAGGTTTAGGTGCAGTACTCTCAGATCCAAGGCTCCTCACTGATGAAAGCTAGAAACTAGTCTGGGGATATTGGATAAGTAAGCACTAGATAGGGATTTTATGCACAAGTCTTCTGGCATCCATTGATTACTCTGGCTTGCACTGAGTGGCACTACTATATGGAAAGTTTTGCTTGTTTTAATAAGTTATGAGCAAGCATAATAAATGGTGATCATGTGATGAATATTAAAAGTAGATACAACTTATCATGAAGTATTATGGAATATGAGTACTTAAAAATGTATAAACTGAATATTCTAATATGTATGATATTCTAGAAACATTCAATTTTGAAATTCAAACTGGTTGTAATTAAATATATAATTGAATGGTTTTATTGTTTGAGAATTAATGAAGTGCTGGATGTTCCAGACTGGGAATCAATCCAAGGACTTTACATTCCGTAATCAGGTACTCTATTCACTGAGATAAACCACAATTATGTGTGGGCATTTAGGTGTTGCAAATTTCGTTTCAACTGACGAGCATTAGTTTGTTATATAAAATACGTTCATAGTTAGAGAGATTGGTGTCAAAATCTTTCACAAGATGGCAGCTCAGATTTATAAAAGTTTTAGTGAGAGTTGGGCAAATCTGAATGATTTGATTGGTTTATTATTTCATTTCATCAAGTAATGAATTTTTTTTTTTCAAATTTTCTATTTTATTTATTCTTTAAAAAATTATTTTTTCTAACAATAATTTTAATAATAAATGAGATGAGTTTATATTTTGTAGTGATATAACAATGTTGACCTTATTCTAAATATATATGTATATATCTGCTACGTATAGGGTATGTGGGTGCGCACTAGTGGTGATTAATTAATTATAGTTCATGAGGATTTAAAAAAAAAAAATTATTAAAATTTAAAATACTTTGAATTGTATCCCTATATTAGGATATATAAAATAGTATGCTAGACAATACTGAGAGCAAAGTATAGAAGGCGGAGGAGGGAGTTTAGATAAGTTTATGCAGATCATTATATATTATTTAGTTAACTCAAACCCCCCCCCCCCTAAAAAAAAAAAAAAAAAAAAAGAACTTAGCATAGATACTCAGTTTATACTGGGCAAATTGAAGAGTATTAAAATTAAGTACTTTTTGGTAAAAAAAATATTTGTTTGACATTGTTAAAAGTAATTTTTTAAGATAACCTTTCAATGATCTATACTGATAAAATTATTTTGAAGCATGGGAGATTTATAATGATTATAAAAATTGTTGTATATATGTTTGTACGTGCAATGTTTGTGGAGATTAACAAAAAGGCAATCATTATTAAACTTTTTTATAGGATTATGCATTAGATCAATTGAAACAATACTTTTAAATTGGTCTCATATATAGTAAGGGAGTACTGAACTTTACCGGTAACTTAATCTCTATATTATATTGTAATTTTCACAAAGTTATTTCATATTCATTCAAAATTTAAAATGATATTGATTCTTTTCAATTATATTCAAATATTAATTTTTTACAGGTTTTAAAGTATTTATTCTAATCATTATCAATTTTTTTTAACCAACTATATTTTTATTATTAAAAATCATTTCATATCTTATTGTCTATATTGTTTTTATAGTTTGCGGCAAAACAATTGCTTGTGACGAAGCATTTTAGTACTCTTATTTCTCTTTTTAAATTTATGTATATAGCATGAAAAAATTAAAAGACTGAAGTGAAGTTGGGCTGGACATATTGCTAGAAGAGATGATAATAGATGGACAACTGAAATCTTAAACTGGATTCCAAGAGATTGTAAAAGACCCAGAAAGAGACCACATAGATGGATGAAATAAGAAAGTGTGCAAGGGTGATGTGGAGAAGAGATGCTACAGATCGGAGAAGATGGATTGAACTTGGAAAGACCTTCATCCTGTAGTGGATTGATAATGGTTGATGATGATGTTGATAGAGCATGAAAAACTTTTGATCTCTAAAGTTTAATGCTATGCATTTTTCTTTTATTTTACAAAAAAAAAAAAAAAGATTAAAAACTCCAAGTTCATATTTAGTCAACCATTTAAATAAACATTTGTTAGTGGGAAGCATTTTATTATTTGAAACTGAGTTTGATTTAAGATTGTGGAACGTTATTTTGTAAAGATTCTTCTAAACCTTAATTACTAACACTTCTGTCTTAGAGTATTGAACACTGCTTGTTAGTATTTTTAGATTGTTATATTTAATGTTAACCAAACTATTTAAGTTTATATTATTCTGCAGCTTTTATATGCTATAAATTAATCACCATAAAACGATCTTTTATCTTTTTCGATTTTATTAACTATACTAGCATCTGGTGATGGTGGATTATAACATTCATCTAGTATTATATTAAACTATATCTGTGCTTTTATATATGATACATACAATCTTGAATCAATAAACTTGAAGCCTCCTTGACCAATTGACATTTGTAATATTGAAATTAGTAGCAAGTGAAAATTTTACCACAAAAATATGTGATAGCATCGTCTGGGAGGTGAACCCATAACAACCACCTGCAGCCAACTGCTTGCTTGCAAGGTCGCTGTGCTGACCTCTTGGCTAACCACCCTTGACAAAAAATATTGAAATACTCATCCATAGAGCATAATAACCTATGATTTCCATAGCAATGACATTAAAAATTCTTGTTTTAGTAATATCGTAAAGTTTTATTGATGAGAAGGATTTAATCTTTTTCTTAATTTTATTAATCACTATCTCATTTAAGTATTTGTTCATATCGGTTTTGCGATATAAAGCAGGATCTCCAAAAATAGTGCTGGAGTTGCCCTATTATTAGATGGTATTTTTCTATCTATAACCAGTTGCCAAGTTACAGATTTTAATGACTGTATATAGGATCCAGTTTCTGTCTCAAAACTATTCAGGAAATTCACAACAATTTGAATATTGTGGATATTCTGAAAAATTATTATTAGACCATCAATAGAAACTACTACTGCCCACAAGCTTCACATCTAAATGAGGAAGATAAAGACCTGACACCTGTTTTTCAATATCTTTGCCTATCCAATCTATGTATACTGCAAAGATCAGTGCAGCTAATAGTGATCCTTATGGTATTTCTTTATCTGGAGTAAAAAATCCAAGTATCCCATAATTTTTGAGATTTTAATATTTTTAATATAATTTTCTATTACCTGAATTAAATATTTGTGTTCTGGTAACAATTGCTTTGGGGTTTTAAATAGATATGGTTAATTTACAGAATCAAAAGCTGATTTAAAATCAATTTTTATTGCAAAGTATTCTATCAATTTTAATTCTCTGCCATACTTAATTGCTTCTTGAATCTTCAAAACTGTACTCGCTGCTCTTCTCCTTTGATACCATGTTGTGGTGCTGTCAGTTTTTCTTTATCAATCTTTTCATTTTAGCTAATATTTTGTATTCAATATCTTTAATTAAGTTGTTTTAAGTCTTGCATGATTGGTGTCTGTTTAGATCTTTTTTTATTATACTAAACAATTCTTTTATTTATGTATAGTCAATCAACCTTTTTACAATATATATAGCCGGTATCAAGGCATAATCTAAACATTTATAAATAGATGGGTCACCATATGCAAGAGTTGTTTTCATCTTTAGTTTATTTATCTCTTTCTCTTTTTTCTTTAATTGTATATTATTTATGCTCATAGTATTGCTTTCATATGTTTTTATTTCACTTTGAGCCTGACCAAAAATATATTCATCAATATATCAACCAGATACAAGCTTGTTTTGATCTTTTAGTATTGTAAAAATGCCTTTCGTATGAGGCATATAAGTTTTGGCATAATTGATCATTGATTTTGATAGCAATTACAAGTTAGGGATTAGCATTTTTTTTATTAGGTTACTCTGCTGGATTTGTTGACATAATTAATCATATTCCTTTGGTAAATTATTAATTAATTTGCAATCTGACTTAAAAGAGGAAAATAATTGAAGCATTTTCTGTATACACTAAATCTTTTGTTTCATTTGATTTTGTGACATTTTTATTATTATTGTGTCAATGCGTCGGTCAAGAAGTTAACTCCGGGATAACTAAGGCAGCTGTGCTAACCACTCGGCCACCCACGCTTGACTATTTTTTTTACTCTATTCCTATGTGATTTGTTTAGCTCCTTTTTAATTTTATACCATGCTACACAAGGTGATAGAGTATTAGATAATTGATCTCTGTTACATTTTATATGTAATATTTGTAAATGCTACCACATTCCTCATAACTAACAATTTCTGGTTGTATACTTAGAAGTAAATCCCATTAATGATTTAGTTATTTTAGCATTATTTAGTTTATGCCCTGAAATAAAAAATAAATCAATGTGTGATGAAGATCTGTTGTTAAAAAATAAGTATGCATTAGTCGGATACTAATTTTTCTGGAAGATCACAGAGACTTATTCTCCATATACTATCGACACTCAATGCAACCCAGAGTAATCAATGGATGCAGGAAGGTTTGAGCATAAACTTCCTAGGTAGTACCTCATCCAATATCTCCAGACTAGTTTTTAGCTTGTGGCTTTCATCAATGGCTTGGATCTGAGAGCCCTGCACCTAGATCTTTGGATTTTATGCAACCCTCCAGCAGCCATCTTTTATCTTATTAGCTAACTATAAAGCTTTGAGTCCAAAATGAAAACACAATAATGTTTCAATTCCAGCTCATTTGCTTGTATAGGCATATAGATCTGAACTCAGTTTAGCATCCATACTTTTTGGTGTCTTTTGTTCTTTAATAACCACAGTATGGTGATCATGTGATGTTCTTCTGGAAGATCTTCATATTTTATATTTAAGATTGTCACCCAATATCACCATATTTGGGTGTTGAGGCTAATTGTTTTGATCATTATGTAGAACATTGACAATATCTTTTCTCTTTGCTATGGAATAAACTGCAATTACAAAATGCAACACTTATTGAAAATGAAAGAACAATTACATAAGTTGCTTGGTGAAACGCTATTACAAACATTGTGGACATATATTAATATATCCCATTCAATTAAATTCACAATAGAATTAGAACAAAAAACATAAATTGGAATTCTTGGCTGTTCTTGTGACAAGTCTCCCTCATGATAAAATCAAATCTACAGACTACAGAAAATTCACACAGATAGGAAAATACTTAGCATATAAAACTAAGCGCACTAGAAACTTAAAACATTGAGTTATGCAATCATTATTGGAACAGAGCAAAAGGAGTTTATTAAGAAAACAGTGATCTGGAAAAAGAAAAGATTTACACAGAACACACTCCCATGAAAAAAAGTATCCATTAGCCATCATTAAGAAAATCTTAAATAGACAACAAAAAGAAACATCAAAAGAGAAAACCATAATTGGCACTGCAATATATCCATACACACCAGGAATAACAGAGAAACTACAGAAAATATGCACTGAATATAACATCAGAATAGCATTCCAAAGCCATATCACGCTAAAAAGAATTCTAACATCTACAAAACAAACATGAAATGCTGAAAAACTGCAACTGCAGAGTATCATGCAAATATGGGAAATGTATATTGGTGAGACCAGTCATCCTATTGAACTGTGATTGAAAGAGCACAAACTGATAATGAGAAAAAAAATGAATGGACATATCCAAAGTAGCAGAACATGCATATACCAATGAACATATGTTCAGTTGGGAAAATACAAAAGTATTGGATAGAAAAGAAGAAAATTCAAAGAAGCTCTTCACATGATTATGGCAAATAATACCAGAAGTCAACCCAATATAATGTCTCTGGAAGCCACTAATTACTCTCACTCTCAAGAAAAAAATGGTGAAATCAAAACAATCCTCATAGATAAGTATATGACATTTGTACTGACTTGCCTTTGCAGAATAGCTCACCTGGTTAGAGCATTAGCATGAAATTAATTTAATATTCAAGAATCTAAAGGTCCAGGCTTGATTTTCATACTAGTAGTAATGAGGCCAATATCTGAGGAAGAGAGGAAATAATATCACTCAAAACATTGTGTTAAATACTAATCTGTGTTTTATTACTAACAATGGAATGTATTTAAAAAGTTTAATTTTTTTTTTAAAGACATTGAATTCTTAATATTATGATGAAAATAGTACATCAAATAATTAGTGCTAAAATGCCGCCATCACACACCTTCACACAAGCATGAGTATCTGACTCCTTTCACCATCACACACACCTTCACACAAGTGCTAGTATCTGACTCCTTTCTAAATCTAGATGAATATCTTGACTTGGCCTATTATTAGGTTTGTATAAAGCAATATAGCTTTTAGCAGGCAAACTGTTATATAAATATACTAATATAGTTATTTTTGTTTCTGTGAGTATATCATTTTTGTTTCTGTATATAGTCTAAAGTTTTATTTACTTTATTCGGACTATTAATTCCTCTGATATTTAATATCATTATTAATTTTAATTTTATATTGACAAATTTTTTGAATATAGTTACAATTAGTTTTACTTTATCTTTAAGAACAATACCTACAATTAATTGTTTGTTATCATTAATGTGTTGAACCATCAACTAAAACAATTTTTGCTTATTTATTGTTTTGTTTTTGACTCACAACCCCCCCCCCCCCCAGTATCTTGTTTGCATTATTGACTTTCTAGTACACTAAGTACCATGTTAGTGTGACCTGTTTGATTTTGATCATTTTCAGTTTGACTAATTATTTCATTATTACTAGTGTTATCTTTTCTTTCATGTATTTAAATGGGCTTAAGGTCCTGCATATGAGGGGTCAGAATGGCTTACGGTCAACATGGGTATGACAACTAAATTAGCAAACAAGGGCTTTGAATGCGCAATCATCAAATTATCAATGATATGGACAACTGAAGAATTGAAGAGTGGAGAAGATTGAAACCTGTCCAGTAAAGTTAGGAGATTTGCAATCTTAGTATAAACTGAGAACTGATTATATATATGTGTGTGTGTAGTAGATAATGATCTGGACTAACTGATGAGTGCTTAGTTGAGCACAAAATATGTTTATTAGAGATCATTTACCTTTTTCGCATGTATGTGGTTGTGTGTGTTGATAGTATAAGATGGAGTGGATGACTAAAGGAAGTTTGAAAGTCTGGGTTCAAATCCCCTCTGATTACCCTAATGATTGAAAATTACTGCTTATTGGTAAAATTGAAGTTAGAAAAATGAATCTTAAATTTTAATTTAAAATAAAGTTTGATGTATTTGAATCACCTGACTTTTAATATAGTTCTTATGCACTTTATTTTATTTTTGTCTACAAGTTCTATCTGTTTGAAGTATATAGAAATTGTCGTCTGGTATCCAAAATACTTACTGCCTATCTTAAATAAATTACAAGAAAGATAGTTATCACTACTGAATATTGCTATAGACCAGTGATTGCGAACCTTTTTGAGAAGTGGGTCAAATTTTGTTCATTATTTCTTTTAGTACTAGCTCGTGGGTCACTAAGTCAGTGACGTCACTTGGAAAGGGGGAGGGGAGGATGGTTTAAAACTACTTTTTTTTTTTTGGTTCTCATTATTAAAATCCTCTAAACAGTTTACGTTTCCTTTTTATAAAAATCAACGCGTGGGTCATTTTAAAAAACCTGCGTGGGTCAGACACGGTCATAGGTTTGCCATCACCGCTATAGACAGACGATGGTCATTCCATATTTATCTTAGTCATATAAATGGCAGCTATGCAAACTGAATTTCACTATCTTATTACGGATAATTGTTCTTATTATGACAATAATACTTTTTTCCCCTCATGGGTCATAGCATCAGCCGGGAAGCGAACCCGCTAACCCGGAATAACTGCTTGTAAAGCAGCTGTCGCTGACCTCTCGACCACCAATAAGAAAAATAATAACTATGGAAGTTGTTCATTGATGTCTAGTGTTCTTTAGCATACTCAATATTTGATTGAGAGCGAAAGAGCAATTATTCCTTGATTTGTACAAATCGAAATAAGCTTATAATGAAAGATCACGCGAGACTTAGTGTTGGTAGCACATTGCTATACCTGTATAAATAAATGAATTATAATGGCTTTGATTATTACTTTAAAAGTGTGAAATATTGACTTAGTTTTAAAGATCAATCTTTAATCAGAGATTAATCGTATTGTGGTTAAAAATTAATCTTTAATCACATAGCAACATTTTAAGATCACTAAATAAAGTACACAGGTACGACAATATTTTTTTACGCACACACACACTCATTATATCTGGGTATTGTCAGAAATAATGCATATCAAGTTATTGTATTTTTGTGCATATAAATTTTAGTTTTGTATTATAATGGCTACTGCTTTTAAAAAATTGATAAACTCAGCCGAACATTGCGTAGAAGATAGTCTCAAAGGCTTCGTAGCAGTGCATTCTGGTCTTCAGCTTATTGAAGGACACCAAGTTGTTGTTCGGGGTGATTTGGAGATATTAAAGAAGCAAAGAAAAGTCACACTGCTGTCTGGTGGAGGATCAGGACATGAGCCAGCACAAATAGGTAAATATCGTCTGGTTTTGTTTTGTACATAGTCTTATAATTAAAAATGTGTAACAATAAAATACAATTCAATTAATTTGGTAAAATTAATAGTTTTAAGCATTACAAAAATTTCAGTTTTTTCATTTCTATCTGTAGATTATAAGCATTCAATATCAGTGTCATTCTTATTTTCAACCATTATTGATCCACTGCAGAATGAAAGATTTCTTCAATTTTAATCCTGTTTCTTTAATCCACATACTAACAACTTTTTTTATTTTATCCACCCATGTCACATGTTGTCTTTATTTGGGTCAGTTACTCTTTTTTTTTGAGGTTCAGTTCAAGACTATAACTATCCATCTGCTATTGTCTTTACTAGCAATATGTCCAATCTTATTCCATTTCATTGCCAATTCTTTCAATGTTATCAATGATGCATGTTTTTTGCCTCATTCAAATATTTGCTATCTATTCCTTCTTGTTATTCCCAGCTTATATCACTTTATACTTCATTGATTGATCAGAAGTTTCTATGTCTTTTACTAATGTCCAACTCTCATAACCCCATTTGTTGAACATTGTCTTTTTTGCCTATTTATATTAAATAATAGCTATAAATATGTTAACTATATATCCAGTGAAGCTTCCTTTAAATTAAAAATCTCCTATAACTAAGCGCTGTCAGGGAAATATTTAAACCCCATAATCATAGCTATTTAATTGATGATACATGGTAAGAAACACTTTTTAATTGCATGCAAATGTTCACGTAAAATATTCAAATATGCAAATCACTAAATATTCTATGCTTTGGAGAGAGTAAAAGAAGCCTCATCAAAAGCACACTACCCAAATTTAATTCTGTAATTACTTTTATCACTTACGTTGCAGCAGTATTAATAATATGATAAAGATGTTTAGAGTTATTAACGACATCTGATTTATGATTGTTTTTTATTTTTTCGACTAAATTAATTGACATTATTTTTTTTAGTATTTACTTTGACTTCTATTTTCTTACTTTCATTTGATAATTCTTGCAACATTATCTGAAGCTCTGAAGCATTATTTGCTATAACAACCATCTTATTTGCGGCACCTCCACTTAGCTTTCTATTTTAATCAGCAAAATACTTCTTGAAATTGCTATAAAAAGTTTTGGAAATATGAAATCGCTTTGTCACAAACCTCTATCGAAGGTCATGTGCTTCTATATATTAAAATTGTTGACGTTATATATTTTAAATAAAGTAAATCTTATTCTTAAATGAATTTCTGTTATTATTATGAATAAAATGCAATTTAAACAGGACTTTTATAGTATTTAAGCAAGTCATATATCATCATCATCATCATTGTCAACCATTATGAATCCACTGCAGGATGAAGGTCTCTCCAAGTTCAATCCATCTTCTCCAGTATTTAGCTTCTCCACATCACCCCTGCACACTTTCTTATTTCATCCACCCATCTCACATGTGGTCTCTTTCTGGGTCTTTCACAATCTTTTGGAATCCAGTTTAAGATTTCAATTGTCTATCTATTATCATCTCTTCTAGCACTATGTCCAGCCCAACTCCACTTCAATCTTTTAATTTTTTCAATGAGGTCAGTAACACTTGTTTGTTCTCTTACCCATATATTGCATTTTCAATCTCTTCTTGTTACTCCTAATATGCATCTCTCCATACTTCTTTGATATATAATGTTTGCTAATTGCATTAAACAACTTCGATTAACTAATGATAATTAGGATAAGAGCCCATCCATATATTTGAAAATTCATTCTCTAAATCATTGATATTAGAATTTTTACTGTGATGAATTTCCATATCTTTTTAACACATTCTGTCCAGTAGTTGATAGTTAAGTGGATATATATCACTTATTGTGAATGCCCAGTTTATACCATTTATCGCTAAATACTTTGTGATTTTAAGACTTTTTTGGAAGAAACTTCAGCACTTGATGATGTCCATCTATTATCATTTCTTCTAGAAAGATATTCAGTCCAGCACCACGTATTTTGTTTTTGATCTTTTCTTATGCTTGTAATATACATGTTATATAGAGCTTGCAAATAAGCTTTTAACAAGCTTTGCAGAATGCAAGCTTTGAATACAAGCTTATTAAATTAGGTCATGTGACATTTGACTTGATTTTTTTTGTAATATATATATCCATACTTTATTGAACATTATGGAGTCTCTGCATTGCCCTTCTATTGAATTCCCAAGTCTTAGATGCATAAATAAGAACTCTTAAAACACATTCATTAAAAACTTTTCAAACACATAGTTATATTCCCTTTTAATGTTAAGTTATTTCTACCAAAAGCAGTCAATTCAAGGGTAATTCTATGATTAATTTCATTCACTATGTTATTGTTTGTATTGATGCTATATATATTTTATTTACTCAATAAACCAGGATTGGGGAGTTAATCTACTTATTACATAATATTAACCACTGGGAAAAGTTTATATATATATATATAACAGTTTTATGAGAAGACGTAAAAGAAAAAAGAAAATTTAGATGTTATAATGTATAATGAGTTGTAAATGTTCTCACAATATTTTTCCAATAAATCTAATAAAATTACACGCAAAAAAGGTCTTGTATATTGAATAATACAATGTCTGGGTTTATTTATTTATTTATATGCAAAAATAAAAACAATATAAAGGATTATATTTTATTATAAGATAAGAATTAAATGTAAATTCTAATAGAGTAGTTATTAGTAAAAAAAGTTACAATATATATATACATAAACATTTTTAACAATATCTCAATGGCTTTGTATTCAATTTAAAATTCATTCAAGGATTGGATATAAAGTCCACAAGGGTCATATTTTATAGATCTTTAGTCTAGTTCATAAAGTGATCATGATTACAAAAGAAACAAGGAGTTTTATTATTATTATTCATTTCGGTACTTGAATACTAAAGCTGCAACACGGAGCATGTATTAGACTTACTGCCTGTTCACATTCATATCAATCCGCTGATAACTGTAACCTTGTGATCTGACCAAAATGTGTACAAAAATCTTGTACAGGCAGGGGACTATTTTATTTCAATTTGACTTCATGGTGACATTACACTTTTATCGTGGGTGTGAAAAGGCCTCCTATCTTTCCAAATTGCAGCTTTAGTACTCAAATATCTTTATTTCTTAATAATTATAATAATGGTACTGTTTTTTTACATTTTTAAAAATAATAACTTAAATTTTTTTTTCAAAAATGATTTAAATTATTGCTTGTTCAATAAATTAAGAACATAAAATAAAACAAACACATTATAAATTGAAATCAATAGGAAGAAAACATTTGTGTATATTTATAGAAATTATAAATGTTACTCTAAATAGATATTTGGAATACTTAAGGTGGTATTGAGATGTATATCTATTCAATCTAAAACATAATACAAAATTAAAGCATTTTAAAATTGACAATGGTATAAAATACTGCCTCTTAAATGGATCATGCATTATTTATGCATTTAAGATTAGCATAGCAGCAGATCATGTGTTATTTATGCATTTAACATTAGCATAGCAGTAGATCATGGTTATTTATGCATCTAAGATTAGAATAGCAAGTGGATCATGTATTATTTATGCATTTAAGATTAGCATAGCAGTGGATTATGGGTTTTTATGTATTTAAGATTAGCATAGCCATGGATCATGGTTATTTATGCATTTAAGATTAGCATAGCAGTGGATCATGTGTTATTTATGCATTTAAGATTAGCATAGCAGTGGGTCATGTGTTATTTATGCATTTAATATTAGCATAGCAGTGGATCATGTGTTATTTATGCATTTAAGATTAGCATAGCAGTGGATCATGTGTTATTTATGCATTTAAGATTAGCACAGCAGTGGACCATGTGTTGTTTATGCATTTAAGGTTAGCATAGCAATGGATCATGTGTTATTTATGCATTTAAGATTAGCATAGCCATGATCATGGTTATTTATGCATTTAAGATTAGCATAGCAGTGGATCATGTGTTATTTATGCATTTAATATTAGCATAGCAGTGGATCATGTGTTATTTATGCATTTAAGATTAGCATAGCAGTGGATCATGTGTTATTTATGCATTTAAGATTAGAAAAGCAGTGAAACATGTGTTATTTATGCATTTAAGATTAGAATAGCAGTGAAACGTGTTATTTATGCATTTAAGATTAGCACAACAGTGGACCATGTGTTATTTATGCATTTAAGATTTGCATAGTAGTGAATCATGTGTTATTTATGCATTTAAGATTAGCATAGCAATGGATCATGTGTTATTTATGCATTTAAGATTAGCATATTAGTGCATCATGTGTTATTTATGCATTTAAGATTAGCATAGCAGTTTTATTCAGTCGATGAAAGTGACTTTTTTCCTTAATGGAAAACTGATCTAAAAGCCTTTAGCATTAGAGTCCACCATTCAATCACTTTGTTAAACTGTGCAAAGAAAGAGATTTAATGTACTTAAAATATTAGTTATAACAATATAATAATTTCTTTTATCTTTTGCATCTTCTATCTGGAAATGAAATATGAGGATAACACGAAAGACCCTGTAGAACAATTTTGAATATGTTGTCATGTCTATACATTGAAAAGAATTAACTCTCTTTAATGTTAACAAAGTCTATAATTATATTTTGTTATAGGTAATATTTCAAAATTATTCTTCAGAATATTTGTTATTTTTTTATAGACCGTAAATGTTAATTAAATTTGTTCTCTTTAAGGTTATATTGGAAAAGGGATGCTTACTGCAACTGTAGCCGGTCGAGTTTTCACATCTCCTCCTCCCGCTAGTATTCTAGTTGCTTTAAGACTTTTGGGATATAATAATCCAGGTAAAAAGTCAATTGTTTTTAATATTTTTGTCTTTTTTTATTAATTGGAATTTTTATATCCTTAAATATTATGAAATAAATGAAAAGTTAGAATGTCATGTTGGCTACATAAGAGCAAAATTTTGGAAGAGTTCATCTCTTCAACACTTAGTCCACGTTTAAGCATTATTTATCAATTTATACCATAATACCAACTAAATTTTAAAGATCGCTATTACATATTTAGCATCTATTAAATATTTAAGTACAAATATATTATATATACTTTTAAACTAGATGTAATTAGAGGGGATTTGAACCCAGATTTTCAATCCCCCTTCAATCATCCACTCCATCAACCGACACACACAACCACATACATGTGAAAAAGATAAATGATCTCCAATTTACGTATTTCGTGCTGAACCAGCACATCAGTTGATCCAGATTATCATCTCCAACATAGACATATAATCAGTGCTCAGCTTATATTAAGATAGCAAATTTTCAAACTTTAATGGACAGGCTCAATCTTCTCTTTCCAATTCTTCAGCCATCCCTATTGGAAAATACGTGCTTTGAACATGTAATTATCAGATTTTCAATTATATGGATGGCTGAAGAGTTGGAGAATGGAGAATATCAAAACCTGTCCATTAAAGTTTGAAGATTTGCTATCTTAATATAAATTGAGCACTAATTATGTATATGTGTTGGAGATAATGATCTGGACCAACTGATGAGTGTTGGTTCAGCATGAAATCTGCATATTGGAGATCATTTATCTTTTTTACATGTATGTGGTCATGTGTGTCGGTTGTAAAAGATGGAGTGGATGCATGATTACATTATTTTATATTTAAAAGTAATCAGGATGAATTTTCAAATTGTTATTGATCATGAATTGAGAAGTGAAGTTTTGATGGATCAATAAAAAATTCTGACATTATTAGTCTGTTTGTGATCATTGCATTTAAACAACCATGAGTTTGGATGGGATTTTGATAAACTCATGATAAATATATAAATTGGAAATCTGCTATCTATTGTGGGTATAATAAATGGTCGAAACTTATTGTTACATATTATTTACTCTATTGTAAAAATGAGTTACTTTGCAGTATTTGTTTCATCAACACACCTCTGGTCAGCTGCATTATTACCACCACACAAAAAATAAAATAGGCCAATTTACAAGTGTTATATCCAGACAGCATCATTATCATCAGTGGTACATTTAAGACAGGTTCCTCTTGTCACTCATAATTACTTCTACAAGTTCCCAATATTTGTTCTATTGTAATAATGTGAAAGCTAAAGCCTTCCACAGATACGCCTTAAACATGCTAACATGACAGCCAATAAGATGGAATAATGACATCACATGGACCTCTCAATTCTCAAACACAAGTCAGAACTAAAAGAAAAAGATGTCATTATTTCATCTTATTGGCTGTCATGTTAGCATGTTTAAGGCGTATCTGTTGAAGGCTTTAGATTTCACTTTATTATAATATTATCTGTTTACGCTTAATAAATTTTATATATTTACATTTGTTCTATTGTTTAAATATTCATAATGTCATTCTTTTTTAATAATCATCAATAAATTTTGTCTTGCCATTTTTCCTTAAAGTTTATTATTATTATTAATATTATTTAATTATTTCTTTAGCTTAGAAAACATACTTCATCCTAGTGGTTCATTTTAATTTATTCAATAAATATTCTGATTATCCATTCTTTTGTAATACCTTTGTCTTCTTGATTCTTATATACTTTTTCCATTAATCTGAGAGCCTATTTTATAAAAAGTTGCATTATATTTAATAAATCTCTTTAATTTTAAATGTAATGTCATGTTGAAGATTTGTTTAGTTATTGCTATTATTTATTCTCATTTCCTTATTAGTACTTCAATGGTGCTATTATTAGACTCTAAGACCCATTCTGTCCTTTGCCTATGTAAGGATCTGAAAATTTATATGTTTTTCTTGCACTGTATATTCACTATTAAAACAGGCAAAACTCACTATATGTATTGCCACACACAGCAAGCTAGAGTAATCAATGGATGCCAGAAGGCTTGTGCATAAAATCCCCATCTAGTGCCTACTCATCCAATATCCCCAGACTAGTTTCTGGCTTGTGGCATTCGTCAGTGAGGAGCCTTGGATCTGAGTGCATTGCACCTAGATCTTAGGATCTAATGCAGCCCTCCAGCAGCCACCTTTTATCTTCACTTAACTACAAAACTATGAGTCTTAAACTGAAAACACTTTAATGTTTTCAATCCAAGACCATTAGCTTATATATTCCTATGGGTCTGAACTCAGTTCAGTACCCTTACATTTTGGTGTCTTTGATTCTTTAATAACCATAGCCACCACTATCCTATTATGCAGGATTGGTTTTAAGCCAATAAACATCACATGACCACCATTTCTTATGCTTGTGTATAACTGTTGTTAAAACAGGCAAAACTCACTATACGTATTGCCACACACAGCAAGCTAGAGTAATCAGCGGTGGTCATGTGATCTTTATTGGCTTAAAACCAATTCTGTCTAATAGGATAGTAGTGGCTATGGTTATTAAAGAACCAAAAAAACACCAAAATGTATGGGTACTGATATGAGCTCAGACCCATATGACTATATAAGCTAATGGGCTTGGATTGAAAACATTAAAGTGTTTTCAGTTTAGTTTTGTAGTTAAGTGGAGAGCTCTCAGATCCAAGGTTCCTTACTGATGAAGGCCACAAGCCAGAAACTAGTCTGGGGATATTGGATGCCTAAGCACTAGATGGGGATTTTATGTACAAGCCTTCAGGCATCCATTGATTACTCTAGCTTGCTGTGTGTGGCAATACGTATAGTGAGTTTTGCCGGTTTTAACAACAGTTATACACAAGAATAAGAAGTGGTGGTCATGTGATGTTTATTGGCTTTATATTCACTATTATCTATAGCACAAACATGAAAATATTAAAAAAAATGTAAATTAACACCAAAGAATAATGCAAGAGATATTTATACAATGCAAGTCAAAAGGAAACTAATAATTGTGTTGGATTGGACATCACATTTTTAAAATTTGTTTACTTTATATATGCTAGGAAAGGTTTGTATAAGTCCAGATTATATGTAAGTAGAAAATAGTCTGAATAGTTCAAATTTATTATTTTATTATAGTTTTTCTTGTTCTTTACCTTTTTTGTTTTGTTTTATATCTTTTCTATATCATTTGCTTTTAATTTACCATTTCTAATTTACATAATATTTAAATTATACATATTTTACTTTTGGTTACTCTAATTTATTTCAATCTATTTTGCTACTTGTAACTTAACTTTCCTTTCTATTTCTAAATAGTTTTGATTAAATATTAACTTTGATTAATATATGAAAGCATTCAACATCTAAACAACATCAGTATCAATAACAATCAACTATCTCAATCTATTGTCAAGGCAACCTCCTTTAATCAATAAAGGTGGAAATCCACCTTTATCTATGGTCAAATAGGTTTATATTGACACTAAAGATTGCAACTTGACTAAAGAGAGTGAGATTATTAGTTTAAAAAAGTTTAAACAAACTTCATTAAACAGGTAAATAAAACCTGTTCTGAAAGCAGACCAATAAATAGTAAATTATATCTTTCATTCCGCACTGAAGCTATGTATTACTTAGATAATAAAGCTAATAATGTTCATGGTTAGGTAGGTTTATAAATGTGAGTTTATTGAAATTAGTTAACACTTAAACAATACCAATATCAATAACAATCAACAATTTCAATCTGTTGCCAAGGCAACCTCGGTTATTCCATAAAGATGGATACTCACCTTTATCTATGGTCTAATATGTATATATTTTATATATCAATGATAAACTATCATTTATGATGTAAATAATAATTTTATGATTGGTTACTTGAGAGGTTATGTGATATTCAAATTCCAAATGACAGAATGAGTTTTCAGTCAGGTGATCAAATTGAGTTTGTTTTAAAATTTTAGTCAGCTGAGACTCAATCCAAGAATCTTAAGTTTTTGGTTCCATAACTTTATTTCTGAACTAAACCACACAGGACATCATTTAACAATGATTATGTATATACATTGACCATACTGCTTGATTATTTAGTTAACTTTATTTTAAGCAGGGCCTTGTATATAAGTCATCATTATCATCATTTTTAACCATTATGGATCCACTGCAGGATGAAGTCTTTCCAATTTCAATCCATTTTTCTGATCTCTAGCCTCTCATCTCCACATCACTCCAGCACACTTTCCTATTTTATCCATCCATCTCACTCATGGTCTCTTTCTAGATCTTTTACAATTTCTTGAAATCCAGTTTAAGATTTAACTGTCCATCTATTATCATATTTTCTAACAATACATCCTCATCCATGTATTTCATTTTCAATCTCTTTTTGTTACTCCTACCATACACCCTGTTTAAATTTTCATTTTGTATTATATAATTTTAATATATGGTTTTCACTCTGTATGGTTTGGTGCAGTGGTAAAGTATCAGACTCTGAACCAGAAGGTTCTTGGATTGATTTCAGTTCTGAGACTTCTGGCACTCAAAATTTTTATGAATGAGCTATAAAGTTATTCAATAATTACATATATAATATGATCTTTTAAAATTATTTTTTCCCATCTGTAACATTCGAAATTGCTAATAATATCAGTTTTATAAAAGTAATAAATGTGTGGTTGCACGTTATTAGTAGATGTTCTCTCTTCTTTAAAGCTGGAACTTTAGTAATTGTAACAAATTACACCGGAGATCATCTTAATTTTGGTATAGCTGTGGAAAGAGCCAAAGCAGAAGGTCTTCTCATAGAGATGGTATTAGTTGGTGAAGACTGTGCTCTAACAGGTCCTGAGAAAACTGCAGGTAGAAGAGGATTATGTGGGACTATATTTATTCATAAGGTAAAATGATTTTTAATTCAAATATATTAAATAAAATATGTAAAATAAAGAATATGCCAACAACTCTAAACAAGCTTATTTTATTATTTTTTAATTCTAAATGCCACAAGAAAATGCATTAAAAGTCTTTATCTAGGATTGTCCTCATCCCCAGACCGATTTCGAACTATGGCTTTCATAAGTGAGGAGCTAAGCACTCCTCACTGATGAGAGTCATAACTTGAAACCGGTCTGGGGATGGGGACAATCCTAGATAAAGATTTTGAATGCATTTTCTTGTGTCATTTAGCATAAAAAATAATAATAGCTCCTCACTGATGAGAGCCATAGCTCAACATCGATCTGGGGATGGGGACAATCCTAGATAAAGTTTTCGAATGCGTTCTCTTGTGGCATTTAGCACAAAAAAAAAAAATAATAAAATAAGTTTGTTTAGAGTTATTGGCATGCTCTTTATTTTAAATATTTGTAAATATAAGCTATATAAGTAATATGATGTATGATTGGATTTTATTAATATTGAGTGAAATAATATCTTTTAATAAATAAAGTCACTATTTATCTAGATTAACTTCTTACTAGATACAGAATAAATAATAATTATTCTTGTTAGATAATAATAATGAAATAATAAAAATCTTGATTCTTTAACACATTTGTTATTTTTTATTCTTACGCTACTATATACCTGAAGTGGGGCCTGATTGGTTGTTGGGTTGGTTAAAGTCATCTGAGCTAGGGCTGACTCAGTTGTGGTTTTTAAATTCATTAGAAGTTTTATTCACAGTTTATGATCCTTTATGACACGTAATTCCATCTCTACATGCTTCATTTACAAAGGTATCAAACTCATACCTACTTATTGTATTATTGATTGATTCATTTGGAATCTTTGATTGTTAAAGGCTTTTGACAGGAGAGGGTAGATAAAATTTCTATTGTTTTTATATGATAATTCAATGGGATGTATTTGTACAGTTGGCACATGCAATAACTTATACTTAGCCAGTTTAATCTCTGACCTTGTAATACTATTACCATTTAAGAATAACCTGAATTAATCTATATATGCCATACAGTTTCCTGGTTATTTGATGTCAGACTCTTTAAGAGTGCCTTCTTTAGACATTTTATAATGGAAGGGCAACTGTGAATTAATTTTCAGTACAAAACATTTTATCTTCTTACTAGGGATTAATTATTTTCGTTGGCAGTTGTTATGCTTTGCTCCAAAATGAGGAACTAATTAGCATAGTTTAACAACATTTATTAATCTTAATTTATAAATACATTTATTCACATATTTAGCACTTATATAATACATTAAAATAATTGAATAGTTTATTTCTTGGGGAAGTTTTAATAAATTTCAACATCGGTAGGGATAGAATTGGGCGATGGTCATTGGGCTTCAGGTCTGCCACTTCATCAATGCATCAAACTACATAATGCTACAATTGCCTTTATACAATAAAAATGTTAATATAGATTGTACTTTCTTACTTAAATCTCAAAGGCTGGTTATGATAAAAACCAAATTTTATGTGCAGTAAATTCATTTAATAATAGGAAGAGGGTTTGCAATGTTACCTTAGATAATAAAAAATGGATATCTCTGCCATTTGTAAATAACATGCAATCAAAATTAATTAAGAATATATTTAAAGAAAAGTATAATATTTCATTTTGTGTTCCTTTAAATGTTAATCGATTGATTAATAATTCTAAGAGTATAATTCTTAAAATGCAAAGAAGTAATATAATTTATTAGATTTCATGTGGATGTAATAAATTATATATCGATGAATCGAGATGTTCTGTGAAAAAAAGATTATTATATAATTGGATTCAAAATAATGTAAATAGTCAATTTAAGACAGCTTCAGTATTCTTTGACCATGAAAAGACTTGTAGTTATAGGTATACATTTAATATTAATGAAATAAAAGTATTAATGGAAGAAAGGAATCATAAAAAGAAGAAAATTAAAGAGGCAATTTTAATAAATAAATATAATGTTATTAATGGCAAGTTGCAAATACGGCCATACACAGCTTATGGAAATTTACGTCACATTAAAATTTGAAAATCATTTAAAGCAGACGAGGTTTGCTACATAATTGAAAGCGCTATTAAAGAATTTAAAATATAATATTTTTTTACTGTTAAATTGTTTATTTATATTGCAATCCTTATCGAGAAGCTAACTATAACTCAATTAATCAATCAACTACTTAAGTATTAGTCAATTGTTGATTTAAATCACTACTTTAAATATAATAATAACTACCCACTAATTAACTAATGATTTACTATAGATCTATAAACCACTACTAAGTTAATAATCTATTAACTAACGATTGAAATTCCAATTAATTAATTAATCAATTTAACTAACTAATGATTTAAATATCAGTTCAGCCTTCTTACAAACGATTCCATTGAATAGTAAGAATTCTTACAAACGATTCCATTGAATACTAAAATCACAAGACTCATAATTAAAAGCATCTAGTAAGGTACACATGTATTGTTAACATTAAGAATATATCCCAAAAGATATATCCCCAATGGCATAGAAATATCATCCTATCTACTTCCCTACACGATAAGTAATACTTCCATGACTCACATATTAAAATAAATGACAATTAATATTTCTAAAATTAAATTGAAGTACTAAATTATTTTACATTAATTTATTTTAATACAATCCATTTATTCTTAAAAAACAAACTATAACACACTTAGAATCTTAATCTCATGTTCTTATTTTTGCAATTAACACATTCGTTAATGTAGCCACATGTAACGAGGGATTTTATGTACATCTAGCTATATAAAAACAATAATAATCAATAAAAATAAATCTACTCAATAATCCTTATTTCTAAACTCATTTATTTTACTAGTCAGCAAAACAAATTAAAATTATCAACTACTACAACTAATATTTATTGTCTTAAATAAACTCACAATAATTTCATCTTATTATGCATTATATTTATTGTGTTTTCCACATGGCATTTTAAAACATCAAGTTTTGTTATAACTATTAAACATGATAATGAAAAATTTGCATTATACCACTCTTAAAATTAATTATATAATTCTATAAACAATTCTTCCTTCCTCCTCTTCCTTATTTTGCTTCTTCATACACAACAATGTATCTTTTTAAAATAATTATAATCTTCTTACATCTTTTAAGTAAAAAGTATTTATTATTATAATTACAGTTTCGACTGTTCCTCATAGCTTTCTTCAGATCTCATTTTATTTCTCTACTAAAATGGTGGAAAGGGAAAAGTAGAGAAATAGAATGAGATCTGAAGAAGACTGCGAGGAACAGCCAAAACTGTAATTATAATAATAAATATTTTTTGCTTAAAAGATGTAAGAAGATTGTAATTATTTTAAAAAGATATATTCTTAAGATTCAGTAAATAATATCTTCACTAATCATAATATGATAACCATAATTTATCTTTTTTAGATGATGTGCAATTATACCAAGATATAATCAATTGTTATAGTGCATGTGTGTGGTTAGAATGATTCTTATTGACCTGGACACAACAAGAAAAGAAACTCTAGACATTTGGTTAATTAAAAGTAATATTGGCAATTTATTATAATAACAAATATAAAATTTTAAAATTTACAAATATTATATTTACAAAATTAAATCATTATAAAATTTAAAAAAATGATTACATAAAAAATATGGTTGTTTTCTCATCCTTGGTGCCACAGGATGGCGTTGATGCTAATCAAAAACATATACATATAACGATTCCAGGCCGGACCTAAATGATCGATTTGATCTAAAAAGATCCGATTTCTTAGATTTGTAATAAAATATTCTACTAACTAATACTATTATATGATGTTATTTTTTTTCATTTTTGTAAATGTTTTTTAATCTTATCTTGTTTTTGAGTTTGTGTGTGTGTGTCTTTAAAGTTATGGTGTTGTTCTAATTTTTTTTTTTTTTTGGACTTTACGTGTGTCTTTTTAAAGTTACGGTCTTTTTTTTTTTTTGCAAGAGTAAATCAATAATTTTATTCAAAAGCAAGACGTAATAAGTAAATGTTTATTAATCTTATCTTATTTTGGAGTTTGTGTGTATGTCTTTAAAGTTATGGGGCTTTTTCGAATTTTTTTTTTGGACTTTATATGTGTCTTTTTAAAGTTACGGTATTTTTTTTGCAAGAGTAAATCAATAATTTGATTCAAAAGCAAGACATAATAAGTCAATATTTATTATTCTTAGATTATTTTTAGTTTGTGTGTGTGTGTCTTCAAAATTACGGGGCTTTTTCTCATTTTTTTTGGACTTTATATGTGTCTTTTTTAAAAGTTACGGTATTTTTGGTCAAGAGTTTTAAATCAATCATTTTATTAAAAAAGCAAGATGTAATTCTAAATCTATCAAAAGTAATGTAATTTATATACTACAATTTAGAATTGATACCCGACTACTATTAGTAAGGACCATCATTGAAAGACTCGATTAAAAAATGATACCCGACTAATTTCCGTTTTCTTTTTTTTTTTGGGGGGGACAGTAATGAATCAGAAAGTGGGTTGTTTTTGTTAAGTCTGTCTATATAAAAAGGGTACCATTATTGAAATACTAAATTTAAAAATGATAGCCGACTAATTTGCGTTTCTTTTGACAGTAATTAATCAGAAAGTGGTTTTTTTTTGTTTTGGTAAATCTTGTGTATATATAAAAACAAACAAACCGTAATTCAAATACTCCATTGAAAAAAATCAAACCCCATTGAATTTGCTTTTTTTTAAAGACAGTAATTAATCAGGAACTGGGTTGTTTTTGTTAGTGTGTAGATATAAAAACTAATCTTATTTTGAAATAATAAATGTAACAAAAAAAAATAATAATACCCGACTAATTTTCTTTTTCGGACAAGTAATTCTTAATAATTAGACACTGGGTTGTGATTCTTCGTGCATATATATATAGCAAAAGTAACTTGTCATGGACGAATTCTCACAAAAACGGTACTTTTGCATGATCCTTGAAATTTTTTCCGTTCGGCACCCTTAAAAGCAATTTTTGAGGATTACCCCTTCGTAATGGAATCTTCAGGACATTATTACTGAACTTACAACAGTAAAGTAAGTTACAACACATTAAAAAAAATAGACATCATCAAATTTTAAAAAACTATGACCACTTCAAATACACACACTTTCACACGAAACTACAGAGAAAATAGATATTCTACTATTACGAGAAAATTTATGAACAAAATCAACTACTATGGCAGCCGATCAAGGCATTTCTTTCTTTTAGCATAGAAAAAAGCCATAACCGGGAGTCATCGGGAACTCTTTCTGTGTTTTATCGTATAAAGAAGTCTCTTTGTGTTGACTTCTGTTGCTGCCAACCATCTGCCTCCATCCAACATAACGTGAGGACTCTTTTCTGCATTTATAACATAGAAAAATTCCTCTTTTGTTGGGTGAAGGCCGGTGAAACGATATATTTCTAGGAATTGACCTAGAAATAGCGATATCTCTAGGTGAACACCAGGGATGAGAAATCAACCAAAAATATTTACACAGAAAGTAAATAATTTCACCTTCAAAATATTTACTATTATAAAGTAATAGTCTCTATTACTTTAAACTGAACATTTATAAACTATTTTAGCATTTTTTTCTAGTCTAAACATTTAAATAATTTTGGTTAAAATTTGAAATGTAGGCATTCTTATACCTGAAACTTAATTGTAAATATAGGGGATTTGAAGTCAGACTTTCAAGCAACCTTCAACCTTTCACACTATTTCATACTACTGATACACATGACCACACACATGTAGAAAAGATAAATAATCACCAATATATGTATTTTGTGCTGAACCAGCACTCCTGGTTGGTCCAGATTATCATCTTCCACACATAAACGTAATCAGCATGGGATTTGGGTATTCTATCATCAGATTTTCAATGGTATGGATGGCTGAAGAGTTGGTTATTGGAATAGATTGGAGCCTGTCCATTAAAGTATAAAGATTTGTTATCTTAAATATAAACTGAGCACTGATTATATATATGTGTGGGAGATGATAATCTGAACCAACTGATGAGTGCTGGTTCAGCACTAAATACATATATTGGTGATTATTTATCTTTTCTACAGGTGTGAGGTCATGTGTATAAGTAGTATGAGATAGTGTGAATAGTTGAAGGTTGCTTGAAAGTCTGAGTTCAAATTCCCTATCCTTTCATTAAAAAAATTCTATTATAATCATAGTATCTTTTTCTAACTCTATATAACCATTAATTCATTTTAATCTATGACTCTAATAAACATATCAATAATTATGCATGTTTATAAAATAAAATATTCTTTTATAATGAATCATTTATCTCAATAGTTTTACAAAATTGTCATATTCATCATACGAACACATATGTTATATTGTGCATTTAAGTAAAAAAAAAATGTTTTTCAATAATAATTTCTTTCCTCCAATTCTCCATTATAAGATAATTTTATAATAAATACAACTCGTGTTTTATGTCTGTTTTAATTTACAAAATAAACATATAATTATTCTAATAATATATATATATAAAGATATTTATTCATTTTATTTTATCATTTATATTATTTTCAAATATACACTATAGTTTTTGATCTCTCAGAATATTTTTGGAATATATAAACATTTCACAAACACTCTGTTGATATGTTATTTGCTTAATATTTCACTCTTCTTGCATTACAAAATTTTAAACATCACTTTAGAGTCTAGTTATTATTGTTTATACATTTTTATAAATACTAATCACAATCTAGGAACTGGTGATGATGGTAGTGATTAAAAGTGAGGGATTGAAAACTATAAAAACTATGAAAAACAATGAAAACATGGATGCAGAGCTTAGGGCCACATATTTCTTGTGGCTACCTTAAATTCCTATCATGGCTTCTCCCTGAGCACTTACTGATTTATGGAAAGAAACGCTACTGTCCATGCATCATAAAAAACATACGGATCTACGTTAACTGTATTATAATTAATATTTAAAAGATCCCTTGCACTACAGGATTTATTACTCTCCCGAATCACTAACTGTCTATTTTAAACACTTAGTATAACTCATAGAAACATCACAAAGAAATGCTAAACATTTCTTCATAAAATAATCTCTAAACTTCAATACATAGCATTCCTTAAACACCAAAAAGATTAAAAATGAATCTGGTAGATATAATGGTTAAAATCTGGGGAAATTTAGATTTTTTTGTATCAGCTATATGCTTAGCTGAATCTAATAGACAGCTTGATTGACATATGAGAGATTGCATGTTTTTTGTAACACCTATATACTTAGCTGAATCTGGTAGACATTGTGGATGAATTGTGGGGAAATGCATATTTTTTGTAACAGCTATATGCTTAGCTGAATCTGGTAGACATCATGGTTGAAATATGGGGAAATGCAGGGTTTTTTGTAACAGTTATATGCTTAACTGAATCTAGTACAAGAAAATAATTTCAGATGTTTAACATATGATAAATACATTCATTTAATTATTTGTAAAATGATTCAGAGATTAATTATTCACATAGTATCTAAACGAATACAGCTTATAACATTTATATTCATACCTATGAAAAAAATTATTTTAACATGAATAAACAGAATAAATATAATATTCAATTTATCCGATTTAGCAATTGCATTAATATATAACAATATTGAAATTTAATATATTAAATAAAATTTACCTTAATCATATTTCTATGATTATTATGGCGATCTTCTAGTTGACTTAATTCCATGATATTATAAACTTATTATTAATAAAAGAAAAATGTTAATTTTTCTTCCCTTTTTTATGCCAAATATTAAATATAAAATTATTAAATATTATATAAATCTTCAAACTACATCTTAATAATACTGGTGCATATGAATATTAAATTAATTACAGTATATTTCCTTAACTAAGACAAAAATAATAATAATAAGTTTTCTTTCATTCTTCATGCTAAAGCTTTGGGAAATGCCTGTCACCATGACAACAATGTTCACTTACCTAGAGAAATTTTTTGCCTCTCTCCTTCATGTTCTTACACAACTCCATGCAGTGTAAATACAATAATATTAAAGACAAATCCAAAAACATGTTAGACCTCAATAATGCATAAAAGTACTTATAATAAAGTTCATTCTTATTATACCACTGACGAAGCAAATTCCACTAAAATTAATAATAAGCATTACCTAATAAATCTAACAATTATCACATTTTTAAAAGTTTCTTCTTTTATCAGCCGGGAAGCGAACCCACTAACCTGAGACAACTGCTTGTAAGGCAGTGTGCTGACCTCTCGACCACCAACGCTTGACTAAAAGTTTCTTCTTCAGTCCACCTTTAATAGCCTACTGCAAAATTATTTCAGTTAAAACAAAATCTCCACATTTTTCATGTAAAAGCATTACAAATAATTTTTAACAATCTCACTAGTAATTTTATCTAATTTTGTAATTCTTCTCACAAGTATTCAAATTTACATATTAATAACTTGCCATAATATTTTTTAAATACATTATACATATTGTAACGGGCACATATGTACATTACATTATTTTTTATTAGTAAACATAAAAAAAAAAAGTTCGCCAATAAAAAATTCTTTTTTAAGAATTAAAAACTGAAAATTAAAAAATCATCTTAAACTCGCATATATATAAAATCGCACAGATAAATATTTATTAAAATAAAACTTTATTAAAAAAAGAGTAGTTTAAAACTAAATTTTCAGAAAAGATTTAGAGATAAAAATATATGTTTAAGTTTGAAAACAAATTAATTAATCTTTTGTAAAATGGAAATGATTATTTTAATTAGTAAACTAGCCTTTGGGCATTTAAATGTATAAGCATTGGTCAGATAGGAAAACAATAGAAACTTTTAGCAAATGAAAGAAATCCATCGGGAAATCGGACCTCAATGAAAAGGTTTTCACCATCATGACGTAATGTTGAGTTAATCCACAAAATTATTATAAAAGGAAAGGTTTGAAAATAAAAGAGTTAGTTGGTTATTACGAGTGGACAGATATGTGTTAGTGCAGAGTTGAAGGAGAAGGGATTGAAAGGACGCACTCTTCAATCCCTTCAGTTCTGCTAGGAAGAAAGAGAAATAAACTATCGTTTTCTACATTGAGGACCAGCTGGAGTAAAAAACCTCCGGATGAATAAAATGGCCAACAGAATACCAATCTTTTTTGGACGGCATGGGAATTCACGTTCAAATGGCAAGCAACAGATAAAGATGAACTGTTTAAAACCGTAAGAACTTTATAATTAATGAACATTAAATTAAAAACTTTCCGTATTTAAATAATACAAATAGAATCCTATCTGACCAACGTTAGTTATTAATTAGTTATAATTTTATTTAATGTATTTCTTTTGTAAAATCATTTCCATTTATTTATTTATTTGTTCTTTAAGTTTTATTATGATTTCTGTTTTTCATTAAACTAGTTATATAAATATTAAACTTAAGTCGGGCGTGAATGGCTATATAGATTTGTAAAGTTATATTAGGGGAGGGTAATCTTAGGTTATTCGTTTCGTAGTTGAATTAGGTCAATGGATTGGATATATTGGTGTAATTAGTAGATGTAGTACGAGATTCACTATGGGCAGAATCGCTATTATATGCCGCACACTTCCGTTTTGCCTATGGAAGGGATTATAAGACGTAGAACGCTGTTCCTTTCGATGGAGTTTTTTTTTATTGCTCTTCTTGTCTGATAGATGTAATATTCCTATCTGACGAGAAGCAGTTTCTTCTCTTAACCTAATTGTGCTGCCGTATTCGTATTACATTGAACACATCGATATATCAGATGGATTGAAGTTTGGTTTGACTGCGAACCTTTGGCCTAAGGTTAAACAAGGATTGAATATTTTCTTTTCAAATGCAAATCTATGTAGTCCATTCATACTCGACACCCATAAATAAAATTGCATTAAATTTAAGTTGGGTATAGACGCTTGCATGGGTTCATTACCGGTTAATTATGTTTTTGGTTTTCATAGGTGATCAAAATATATAGACATTCGGTAAATACTGATACCTTACGGTGAGTATCTAAGATGTATTTATTCGGATGTCTTTTAAGTTATTGGTGTTAATGCGGTGTCTTATGATGAACACCATTGGGTTTCTTGTATTCCCTATGCAATTGACGGTATCAATGATTTTGTATTTTGATCGTTTATGTTTACTTTGAAATGTTTTTAACCATGTAATCTATGTAACCGATCTATACTCAACATTATAAAACAAACTTTCATAAATCCATCTGTGCAAACTTAATTAAAATGTAAACTTATAATATTATAAAAATTAAAATGTAAATTTAAATTATAAAATCAAATTAAAATCTAAAATAAACATACTAAAATAATAATGTTAAATTTTATATATATATATGTGCGTAAATAAATTTTTGTATGTTAATTACTGGCAGTGGCTTATTTTATTTATTTTTTAATATTGAAATATAATTAGATAAGATATTATATTATTAAATATCTGCTACTCCCTGAGCTAGTGACTTGGGCTAACGACCGGGATCAAAATTAAAAAAAAAAAAAATTTTTTTTTTTGACTTACGTATCTGCCTACTTTATAAATTTTTCTAGGTTCAAATGCCTAGATGGCGCCCTGTAGTGCAGATCACGGTAAGTGCTTTCTCCGGATCGTTACAATATGTTAAGTTCTCTTCTGGGTTAGTATATATTTTAAATAATATTCATAATCGATTTATAATTTTTATCATTCTTCTTAGAATATTTCACATTTATTATTTTAATAATTTGCAAAAGTCCTTTTTAAACACATTACACAATTATACAAATTCTCACTCAGGTTGGTATATATTCCTTATGCTAAAAACACAAATTACGCATAAAATGAATAATAGACAATAAATCCATTTTCACTAAAATTATTAGTTAGAATTCACTCTTTTTGCTTAAAATAAATAAAATTTCAGAAAAAGTCTTTAATAAATTTCCAATAGAAAGTATTAATAGCTTAATCAAACGAAAGTCTATTTTTATTATTGTTATTTGTTAAGACTAATAAAAAGTGTTCTTTAACATATAACACACGAATATGATTAAATATAAATTCCTTATGCATCCTTTGCATTGCTCTTCGGGCTAAACAACATGATCTCCAGCATAGTCCTCTGAGTAATGGCATTTCTATCTGATGAAACATCTTTCCATCAATTATCATAGTATTTTTTACTTAGTTTTTGCGCAACAGTGACAAGGGAGATTTCTTGTTTTACTCCATATTAAAACAAGTATAATAACTTCTTAAATTATTCGTCATGGTTTCATAAATTACTGTTAATACTTTACTAACAAAATAATAAAATTTAAATAAATTTACAATTGAAATTTAAACTATAAGGAATATAGTTTTATTCCTCAAAATTTACTTGATTGATTTAATATATCAATATATATTACAAATATTGATATAGGTATATAATAAGCCTGTATTTCAGTTATTATATAGTAGAGATGTCTGCCCATTCCTCGTATATGTATTAAATGGATTATGTCCTGTACATGAGGGGTCAGAGTGACTTTAGGCCGACAAGAGCGTGACGAGAATCTCGGGCTCAGGATGGCCTTTGAGCGTTTCATCATCATATTTTCAATTGGATGGATGGTTGAAGAGTTGGAGTGTGGAGTTGATTGAAGCCTGTCCATTAAAGTATGAAGATTGGCTATCTTAATATATATCCGAGCACTTATTGCATATATATATATGTAGAGATGATAATCTAGACCAACTGATGATTGCTGGTTTAGCATGAAATATGTATATTGGTGATTATTTATCTTTTCAACATATATGTGTTCAAGTGTATCAGTGTTATGAGATAGAATGGAGAGTGGTGGGTTGTGTGAAAGTCTGTGCTCATATGCTCTATATATTACATATATTGATATAGATATATAATAATCCTGTATTTCAGTTATTGATTGATTTAAAGAAAATTTTTAATAAACAACTGACTTTCTCAACTAATCACCCGTATTTATATCATTACTTTACCAATACATGATTGGTTAATTAATCCAGACATTAAAATTTACATAATAATTATTTCTTCTAGTTTTTTTTTCTTTAAAATAATTTAATAATAAATCTTATTAAATAATATATTTTAAACTTTATTTAAATACTATCTTTGAATGCACTTTTAAACAAAACACTTTTTATTACACTTAAATTTGGAAATCTAAAAATCTATTATTTATGTAATTATAATAATCAGTTTTGATACATTTTAAAACTTGATACAAGAATAAATTGCAACATAAAATTGATACAAATACAAGAAAGTAAACTTAATTAATTTTAAGAAGAAAACGTGCGCACATAAATTAACACACATTGCTTACCACAATTATTACATCATAATTAAATAATTTAAGATAATTAAATAATAATTTTAGATTAGACTTAATAATTATAAACCATTTATTTTTAGCACTAAGATTATGGCTCTAACATTATTATACTAGATAACTCAATGATTATATACTTTTATTTACATCTGAACAATAATCTGTATCTTAACTTTAATATTAAATAAACAATGCATTTTAATCTACTTTAGATATAAAAATAGTAAATTATAAGCAACTGTTGTATAAAATTTAAAATTTTCTATAAAAATGACTTATACATATTTATGAAATAATGTAGAAAAATAGAAAGGCTACAATATATATATATTGTAATGGATAATAATAATAACTAGATAAAAAGCTGCCCTACCGAATGGGTTTCGGCAGCAAATGTAATTGAAAATAACTGGATATAAAGCCAAATGTAATGAAAATTATTTCTGATAACCACAAATGATAAATATAATAGCAAGTATAAACAGAATACTGATAATATATTCCATAAATATGGGTAACCAAATTAACGATAATTAAAGCTTATTGTTCAAGAAATGCACTACGGATTTGGGTAACTATAAATGTAATAGAAAATATTATATACCAAGTAGTTTTCTCCACTTATGCCCTATATAATTGTGCTATCCAAAATATAATGATGAGAGCTATATTTAGGTAGTCAAAAATATAACCAATAAATAGATGAATAAATTAATAGACAAAAGGCTCTATGATGATTTAGATTTGCATCTATAATGAATTAATATAATATACCATACACATCTTAACTAACACTCTACAATGCAGTTTAACATATGATTTATTTTATCTCCTCTTGGCTACAGTTTCAACTATCCAGCAGTCATCATCAGAACTACAACATTTAAACATATACAATTAATATATACAATTAATACCTATCTATACATATACCAATATATATATATACACACATACATATACAAATATACATATAAATATAAAAATAAAAAACATTTCAAACGCTCCAACTATTACCTTAAATATGGATCTTTAATATCTCTACAATCTAAAACCCCTTTATCCCACACTTATATTCATTCAACTTCTTTTATATAAAATTTTATTTTATATTTTTATGTTTATTTCTTCATATTTTAATCATTTAAATTTTAAATTTGCCCTTTAATCTAATTTATTTCTTCTATTTTAATTACTTATATATTATACATTAATCAGTAACAATAATATTAACATAATATCCTTATAATTTGATTTCACTTAATTTTTAAATTTTTTATCTTTTAAAAAACACTCACCTCTCCTCCTTTTACAACTGAAATAACTTCCAAAAATTTTCATTTTTTTTATTTCTTTATTTCCTTTACCTCTACACTCTCTATGAACATGTTCCAAAACTATATCATATTATAATTTTTTAAAATCTCCACATTCAGTAACAAAAATATTCATACAAAATTAATGATTTCAAACCCTGATCCTTATTAAGAGATGGCCTAATGCTTTAAATTAATTAAGGTGTATATGGTGTATTATATTATATATAATTCAGAAATTCAAATAACAAGAAGTTGAAGGAAATTTTAATCTATAATGAATTCATAAAATTGGTAGGCATCAATGAATTCATAAATGTGTCTTTGTTTAGGAAAAGGAAAATAAAATTCAATTAAGTGATGGTTTACTTGCTAACAAGGTATAGTATTGGATATACAATTAGCTATCTTAATAGTAAAAGATAAATTGTGTAATAAAATAATTTTTTATAATGATCTATTTGTGGAAGAGGTCAATCAACAGATACTTAGATTAACAATAAAATATAAATTTATTAAAGCAAATGTTAACTCATATGGCTAAGACAAATAACATCTTTTTTTATTTAACAACTGCAATCAAACATTAGTCAGTATGTATTTCTAAGCTATCTCTGCCAGATTACAATTACCAAATATGATCTCTAATTAAAATCATTAACACATACAGTCCAAAAAAAGATAAATACAAAGTCTCTCTCACACACCCCAAAAATGGAAATTTTATTATTTTTATATTCTTTTTTCTTGTATTATGCCTTTCAAATCAAGTAATACTTTTTGTTATTAAACATATATAACAAGTTATTTATTTATATAGCACTATGTTTTTAATCTGAAATAATAATGAGGGATAATTTCACTACACATGTGCTGGATAAATTTAAACGTTTAATGAATACTCTCCTTTCCAAACACAAGATAAAGTCTTTTGAAACGCTAGAATAAATCCATTCTATCTTTTAACCTAAATGTATATGTATAGGCCAATCTTAAGCATTTGGAAATGAGAGTGTGAAGATATTAAATAATTACTTTCAATTCCTTTTACTATGTTTTAATGAATGACACAAGCAAAATTTTTACAATTTATGATACATAATTATTAGATGAAATATTAAATATATATAATGAGTTATTCATTTATATATCATTTATGTTTTTAAACTGTAATAATAATTAAGGATTGATTATTCCATTACGCATGTGCTGGATAAATTTATATATTTAATAAATAATCTTTTCAAATGCAAGATAATGGTTATTATATAATTTAAATAGTTAAGGCTTTATTTCATTAGTGTTTGAAATCAATATAAATATGTGCTCTGCGCACAGATAATGAAGCTATTAAATGTAAGTAAAATTATCAAACATTACTGTCAAGCACTTTCGGGACAGTTTATAGTCCCATATTCATGGCTACTTGTGTTTAGAACTGTAACTACAGTTCTTAACTAAACACAAGTAGCCATGAATATGGGACTATAAACTGTCCCGAAAGTGATTGGCGGTAACTTTTGATAATTTTACTTACGTTTACTAGCTTCATTATCTGTGCGCAGAGCACATATATATATAATTTAAACTAAATCATATGGAGTATTGGTTATGTTTTAAATTTAGATAATGTATTAATAATTGATTTAAGCCTGACTTACCTGATTTTTTTTATTTATTTAAGCGTATATCAAATAATATAAATAAGATTGCATTAATAATCAATATTATTGAGATTTTTTTTATATAGATATCTATCACTAATTACCATTCTAATCTTTATAATTAACAAGTGAAAGTTATCTATGTAGATAATTTAAAAGAAATGGTCTATTGGTGTTTGTTACCAAGTTCAGCATATAACTTGGTTTCAACTCCATTATATCATGACATTTTCCTAGGCATTCCATCATAACAAGCACAAACGTAGGGTTGCATAAACATTTTAATAATTAAAAAGGAGATTCAATTATCACTTTTATCATTGGTCTGAGGCTAGGGTGTGATTTCTAAATAGAGATTTTAAAATCTTTTCTCTTGCTAGCATCTATCAATGAAGATTGTTAGAGCAATTAGCATGGCTCATTGTTTTTTTATTTACAAGCTTAAAAAGATTAGGCCATGTGATATATGACTTTAATTTTTAGTGACTATTTATAGTCTTTTGTTTTAAAGTCTTAAGGAATGTCATGTTTCTAGGGCTATTAATATGTGGTTTGGCTGAAGATCTTTCAGTCCCATATAACTATTTGAGTTGGATAGCTGGATTTGAAAACATGTAGGTGTCTGAAAATTTCAGATTTTTCACTCAATAGATAACTTTTAGATAAATACTGGCTATGGGCTTCACTGAGGAGTGCCAAAGCATGAAACCATTGGTCTGAGGCTAGGGTGTGGTTTCTAGATAGAGATTTTAAAATGCTTTCTCTTGCTGGCATTTATCAATTAGCACGACTCGTTTTTTATTTACAAGCTTAAAAAGATTAAGTCATGTGATATATGACTAATTTTTATTAATTATTTATCACTTTTGCCAATATTACAGTCCATGACAACTCTAGTGGTTTGTTAGCTTAGCATTTGGTAATTATTCATTTCATTTTGTTCATAAGAATATTAAAAGAGGGAAGTTTATGTTCTCTGCCTCCATGATTTTCTACTGACAGTGCATTCTTCTTTCTGAACTTGTTGCTATCATCTAATAACCTACAATAATGCAGTCCCTTTTTTAATTATTATTATTCACTCATGAACATGAGTTTCTCCTACAGCAACTTTGATAAAGCCATTGCTATCATTCACTATATCTTAATAAAAACATTTTATATTTTAAATTTTAATAAATAAATTGTTTATTCACTCCAGATTTACTCAAACTATAATTACTAAAACACAAGATTTTTAATTATTTTTTATTTATTTATTCACTATAAACTATAGCGGGATAATAAATAATGAGATGTGTATACCACAGTATTGTAATGGGTTATCCCCCGTTTCCATTTGTACTTGGTTGGATTTACGCTATCTTTATAAAATATTTTTTTATAACTCTATTTATTATTAATGAGATTGAATGAAACCTTTACTCGATGGAGATGGACTTATAGTAGCCATAAACCAGGAGGCAAGTTATTTTAAAACTTCATCTCCCAAAAATAAACAAAAAAAATAAACAGAAACATAATGATATATCTGTATAGATACTTAACCTTAGTAATGTTATTGTTTGCAAAAATATATTTATTGGAAAAAAAAAGAGTTTGTTTTGACAAATTATTGCTAATAATGAGAGGAAAAGAAAGTATATACATATTCAATATCCATTTCAATATTCAATATCCATTTATTATGTGCATTTCAACATTTACACTTTAACAGAAATACAAAATAATAATAATAACAATGATAATAATTAAAATTTAAAAAAAAAAACAATTATAATCAAATACAAGCTAAATACATAAAATTATATATACATATATGTTCATAACTATACATTTAGTTGTTTTTTAACATTCATCACAAATTGATCGCAAAAAATATCAATATTATTAAAAGTTAGATTATATATCATTTGCAATCTATTAATAACTGATTTACCAAAGAAAGTATTTTTACATATACTAATCTTGAAAGTTTGCATTTCTCTTAATAAGCGACAAGGTACTTTCAATTCTATTTTTGATATACAGTTACTGACATCAATTTTCCCATCAATCAACTTTTTCAGTAATATCATATCCTTCAACATTCTCCTTTCTTTCAATACTGTTTTGACAGTTTGACATTCACCCATTATTAATTTATTAAATCTTTTTTCAATATTATATATTTTAGACTGAATATTAATCAGATTGAAGTTCCATATACAAGAATTATATTCTAAAACTGTAACAACAAGAGAAAAAAGTAACCTATATTTTATGGAAATAGATAAATCTCTCCCATATCTCAAAATACAGCCCATCTTTCTGTATGCTTTATTAATAATACATTTAATATGTGCATTAAAAGTAAAATTGCTACAAAATATAATTCCTAAATCAGATACAGTCTCTTTATATTTAATAACACCATTCTCAATTTTATATTGATAAACAGATTTTTCAGTTTTATTAGTATAGGAAACAATGCATGTTTTATTAATGTTAATCTCCATGTTGTTATACCTACACCATATAATAAAACTATCTATATCCTTTTGAACCTCAATATGATCACTATAAGTAATAATTCTTTTAAATAACTTACAATCATCAGCATAAGTAAGTATCATACTATTTTTTATGCTATGATCAAGATCACACATATAAATCATTAAAAAGCAATGGTGCTAATATTCCACCCTGAGGAACACCTATCATATTATCAAAAAAAAGAGAATTAGTTTTATCCATATGTACATAAGATTTTCGACCCCTCAAATAATTGGAAAACCACTCAACTAAATGAGGACTAACACCCAACATTTTAAGTTTATACAAAAGTCTAATATATGAAACTTTGTCCAATGCCTGAGTCATATCAAAATATACAACATCTAATTGCTTCTGATCAGATAAGGCATGAGCAATATGATCAGATATCACCATTAAATTAGTTTCAGCAGATCTACCAGGTAAAAAACCATGCTGATAACTAGGTAATACCTTAATCATATCTACAATAATATTACTATAAATACACCTTTCATAAATTCTAGCAAAAGGTGACAGAATTGAAATAGGTCTATAATTACCCGAATCAGATCTATCCCCTTTTTTTAAAAATTGGTATAATTTTAGCTATCTTAAATATATCAGGAATAATAGTTTTCTCAATTGATAAATTAATAATATAATGCAATGGTGCTACCAAACATTCAGCACAACCCTTGATAATAAAATTAGGAATATTATCATATCCCATAGAAGATTTCGATTTAAGTTTAGAAATTGCAGTAAACACTTCAGGAATTGCAATTTTATTAACATCTATATTCCAAAAACTTTCTTTATTAAATTTAATATCAACCATATTATCATTACTTGAAGTATCTAAGTACATATTAGTAAAATGATTGACTAGATCATCCATAGAAGGCCTAATTACATTATATCTACAACTTTTACTTCCAACAATATTAAGATCTTTTATATAATTCCAAAACATTTGTGGATTATTCCTAAAATTTTCTTCAACTCTATTTAAATTATTATTATAATCTCTTTTCATAAGATTTTTAGTATAAGCACGCAAACCACTAAATTTCTTATACAATTCTTTATCATTAGTTAGTTTATATAACCTATGATATTTGTGCTTTCTATTTAAGCCCTTACACAATTCCCTAGAAAACCATTTAGGATATTTGTTATTAGTATTTAAATAATGCCTAACAGGAATATATTGATCTAGACAATTTTGAACTATACCAACAAAATTATTTGCCGCTATATTTGGATCATTTTCCATCAAAATTACATTCCAATCAATGTCCTCAAAAGCTTTATAAAGGCCATAATAGTCACCATGTTTGTAATCTCTCTTACTATTTACCATAGGCTTTATATGTTCATGAGAACCATCTATTACAAATTCCAAAGGTGGATGATAAGGATCAGGGGGCAAAAGAGCTTGATCAGCCTCTTTGCACTTCAAATCATTCTTAGTGCTAAACAATAAATCCAACATACCCCCCCTAAAATTAATAATACTATTAAGTTGAATTAAACTAACCAACTCAACAAAAATTTTTAATCTATAAAGTTTACTATTATCAACATTCTTATTACTATGTCTTGAGTAATCAGCTTCATTAAAATCCCCAACTATAATAATATCATATTTATATTTCACCAATATATCCTCAACCTTAACTAAATATGCATCTAAATCATTCATTGACAAAGTAGGTCGAAGATATATAGTACCTAACAATATTTTATTTTTATTTTTTAAACTAACTTCAATCCAACAAGATTCAATATTATTATCATTAATAATTATCTGTTTATGCTTTATGTCTTTTTTAATAGAAATCAAAGTACCACCTCCTCTTGTTTCATAATTATAATTTCTATCACATCTATACACACAATACCTATCATCAAATATACTAATATTATCAATTTCTTCTTTTAACCAAGTCTCTGTTAAAAAGATAATATCATATTCATTTAATAACAATTCAAATTTAAAATCAATTGTCTTAGTTCTAAGACCACGAACATTTTGATAATAACAATTCATGAATTGCTATTTATTACACAGATTATTTTGCAAATTTATATCTTGCACTATAGTGCTAATTTCATCAACATTATCAGTCAATATAATATCTTCTGTCTTTTCTTTAATAATCTTATTAATATTTAATATAGCATTATCCTGTGTACTATCAACATTAAAATTTCTTAAATATTTTAAATCTCCATAGAAGGGCAATATGACTGCTGACAAAGGCCAAACGTTACCAACCAAAACTTTATCAGATTCAGATTCCTCTATAGATAAATAAAATGAAGAATATTTTTTAGATTTTGTATTCAGTTTATAACACACACTATTTATATCTAAAACATTTTTCAAATGAGCAGCCACATCTTCAACAGAGGTGTCATTATCCATTCTAGTTAGAAAATTTTTTTTAAATTTCTTTCTTGTCTTAATAGCTTTTAAAACATGATTAACCTGATTTCCTATAATAGGTGAAGAACTTGAATTTTTAATATTTTTATTCTTATTTTTACGATAAAATATAGTTTTAAAACCATCATTTTCTTTATCTGCACAATCTTTCAAATAAAAGGCATATGAGTTTTTAGAGGTGCTATCTTGATTAGAAATCCCAGACGATTCATCTGACGTTACATTTGTTTTCATATCTGACTGACCAACCTTCACTTTAATTGCTTTATTCTGCTGTTCATTAAATTTAGAACTTGATCTATCAGTGACACTAAAAACTGCCTCCTTTTTTAATTGATCAACTCCTTCACTTCTATTTATAGTAGAAAGTGGAGGGAAATTTAAATCAGAAACAATAAGTTCAGGCGTTTGCTTTTCTTTATGCTTTAAAATAAGTTGACTTTCTTTTTTATTAAAAACAACAGAATTTCTGTCTATGCTTCTATAATCATTATTTTTATTTATATCCAAATTATTAACAGATGCATTTAATAACATTTTTTTATCGTAATATTTTCTTCTTTCAATAATTTAATTTCACTTGATAAATCTGTAACAATATTTAAAATTCTATTCAATAAAAACGTAGATTTTTCACAAGATAAACAATTATTATCCATTTTAGATAGATTTTTTTCTCCTTTATCAAAATCACGATTAGATATAGCATTAATTTCTATTAATTTAGAAATGTCATTACCTTCATTTCCTAATAAATTTTGACCAAAAATATCCAAGTCTTGCGAATCATTTATATCTGATACAATAATCTCCATTTTGTTTTCATTGACTTCCATTACGTTATTACTATTTGAATGATTACATTTATCACAAATATAGGACTCAATTTCTATTTCATTTTTATGCAATATTATTCCATTAGATTTCAAACATGTTTTATGAAACTTATTATTGCATTTAAAACATTTAATTCTTGGCTGTTTTCCAAATATAAGATCACTGCAAAGAGCACATGGTGTACCTCCCATAGCATATCACCCAATGCATAATAAGAATTATTTTATTTAATAGTGAAATTTAATATTGTCAGTATATAAATAAATCAAAGTAGACATATATATGTAACATCCCCTAATATATACACACAAGACCATTTTTGTTTTTAATTCGACACTACAGATACTTTAAAAGTAGGCAATATCACAAAAGGGCATAACATGGATGGCAAATGAAGGAAGTTGGTGTGGAACCAGTGTGTCATTCATATAAACATGGTGGAATGAAGTAGATAATCAAAGATAAATAAGTATAAATCAAGAATTAGTGTTGAAAGCAGAATTTTGAATTTAATTTTTATTATTTTCTTGTATTGTCTAAGATGGAAATGGAATATCAAAATCACAATTTCATACCTGAGGTGGTTACCCAGGAGGATAGTTCATTATTTTCAAAAATCCTCAAGACATCGAAAGAATAGATAAGTCCACAGAAGTACAAATGCTGATGAATATTATTATTATTATTATTATTATTATTATTATTATTATTAATATAATAATAATTATTATTATTATTATTATTATTATTATTATAATAATAATAATTATAATTATAATTATTATAATAATAATAATAATAATAATAATAATAATAATAATAATAATAATAATAATTATTATTCAATTCATTTATTTACTGTACAAAACTACAGCATAAAGCCAATTACAGTATTGCACCATAACAAATATATAAATACATAAATGAGTTTAAATGACAAATTATTAATATAATTATGTGCCATATTTCAATAAAAGATAATTAACACATTTAAAAATCTAAAGTAAAATTAAATATCAGCATATAAACAATTATTATTAAGACATTAATATTAACAAATAAATAAAAGGGATAAATATAAAGCACATAACAAAATAAAAATAAAAAAAAAAAACAATTTAATATATATATAAACAAAATCAAGTTAAACCAATCAAATCTGACATTTAAATTTAATAACATTACAAAATTGATTATAATCTAAATTGAAGTAATTAATATTGCTACAAATCTGATTATATAAAGATGGTAGCCTAAACAAAGGAGAAAATCTAAGAACATTGGAATGACAAGTTTTAATGTAACAAACAGAAGCAGACCGAGTATCATGCACATGAGATCTAATTATAACAGTAGAAATTGTGTTAGATAAAAGAACTATTTTATTAACAAGTTTATAAAGATATTTAAGATCTCTATATTGTCTTCTAGAAGAAAGATGAACAACAGTTTTATTTCCCAAAGAAACATATTTAGAAAACTTATTAGACACTGATTGTAATAAATTACATCCCTGTTTAGAGCTAGGATTCCAAATGACTGAACAATATTCAATGATGGGAAGAACCAATGATAAAAATAATTTAAATTTTGTATCACCACTGAAATGATAACCAAACCTTAGAATAGTACCTATAATTTTTAAAGCCTTACCAATAATCATTTCCAAATGAGGAAGAAAGGATCCATTACTAGAAAATATAACTCCCAAATCTTTTTGGGATTCAACAGAAATAATTTTGTGACAATTAATAAAATAAGAAAAATGCAAAACTTCAGATTTTTTAGAATACGAGACTAAGGAACATTTACTGAAATTAACAATCATATTATTTAGATCACACCAAGCACTAAAATTATCTATATCCTTTTGAAGAAGAGTGCAATCAAACACAGATGTGATTCTTCTAAAGATTTTACAGTCATCTGCATAGCACAAAAGATAAGAAGATTTTAAGCAATCCTTAAGGTCATTCATATAAATGTTAAAAAGCATAGGTGCTAAAATACTACCCTGAGGAACTCCCAAATTACATTTAAAATTAGATGAAATAGTATTATTAAATTTAATATATGCAGTACGACCATGAAGAAAGGATTGAAACCAATAAACAAGCTTAGTAGAAAAACCCATTTGATATAATTTGTGAAGAAGAATACTGTGGTCTACTTTATCAAAAGCTTTTGATAAATCAAAATAAACAACATCAAGTCTCTGCTGGTCCTCAATTGCATGAGCTATATGATCATAAATTGTTAACAAATTAGTTTCTACAGATCTATTAGGTATAAAACCATGCTGTGAAGAAGAAATGAGTTTACTAACATCTAAAATAATTTTATTATAAACACACCTCTCAAAAATTCTAGCAATAGTATGTAAAACAGAAATAGGTCTATAGTTATTAATACAATCACATGATCCATTCTTAAAAATTGGGACCATTTTGGCACACTTAAGCACATTAGGAAAAACACAAGAGTTAAGTGATAAATTAAAAATAAATGCAAGAGGTACTGCAATAAATTCAGCTAGCCCTTTGTAAATAAATGAAGGAATATTATCATTTCCCAAACTAGAATGAATTTTAAGTCGCTTAATAGCCATAACAACATCATCCTTAGAAATATGGTCAATCATACAATGAACAGTTGAAGAATTACAAAATAATGCAATATTTGAAGATATTGTATCATGTGATGAATATACATCAGCAAAATGTTTTGAAAAGTCATTTGCACTTAAAGTGAAACCATGAGTAGCTTGAACCCTTTTCTTACCCAAACCAGACTTATTAATGAAATCCCAAAATTCTTTAGGGTTAGAAGAAATATTAACCTCAATTTTTCTAATATAATTCTGCAAATCTCTTTTATAAACATGCTTCACCAATCTTCTGAAATTAACAAAATTATTATAAAAAAAGATATTCTGTGTTTTAAAATAAAGTCTATGATGATAAGACTTCCTTTTAATAATTTTAATAAGATCGCATGAAAACCAAGGAGGAAAACCCTTATAAAAAGGCCGCTTATTGGGAATATACAAATCAATAAAACTATTAAGAATCTTTAAAAACCCATCCAAGCAATGATTTACATCATTAAAAGAATACAAAAAATTCCAATTAACCTTAGAAAAGTTACTACAAAAATCAATATAATTACCCTTCCCATAATCCTTTCTTGAAATATTAGAAAAATTAATCTTTGAGTGACAAACGTTAATATAAAACTCAAAAGGTGGATGATGAGCATCAATAGGAAAATTAACAGAAACAACTTGAAAATTACTAACTACTGTTGAATTACATAAAATATAATCCAAAGTACGATGATAGGAATTAACAAATGGGTTATATTGCTTAAGTCCTAAAAATTTACAGAACTTTAACATTCTAGAAGCCTTAGAAGACAAAACAGAAAAGTGTGTAGCAATTCTACCCTGATATAAATCCGGAATATTTAAATCACCAGTAATAATAATATTATCATAGCCAATCAGAAAATCTTCAAGAGATGTCAAAAAATAATCAAACTCCAACAATGACAAAGTGGGTTTGAGGTAAACATTACCTAAAATAAATTTAAAATTGTGATTTAAAGTAATTTCACACCATGTAGATTCACAAAAAGAAGAAGAAAAATAAAGTTCTTTATAAAAAACATCTTTATGAAGAGCAATCAGAGTACCACCACCTCGAGAAATATTATCCATAGATCTGTCAGTTCGCAAAATACTGAATCTATCATCAAGAAAAGAACAATCAGGAAATTGTTGATTTAACCAAGTTTCTGTAAGTAAAATAAGATCAAAATGTTCTGTTTCAAAAAATTGTTTAATTTGAACACATTTAGTCCTCATACCTCTGACATTCATGTAAAAACAAGAAAGGCCTACCATGTTACCCACAAAGATAATGGAAACAACACAAATAAAAACAAAAAGAGAAAAAGAAAGAGATAAAGAAAAAAATAAAAACAAAAATAAAATAGATAGTAAAACAAAATAAATTCTCTTAAAACCTTAGAGAACTGGCCAGAGATCCATAAAAAAAAGAAATAGAAGCACCGCAAGGCCATAAATTAGGGGATATTATATCATTATGTTTATGTGCAGAAACAGAAATATAAAAACAAGAAGACTTAGAATTATTCATATTAACTTTATGACAAACAATACTAGTTTGTAAATTATTTTCAAGAAATACTGTAATATCTTTTGAACTGAGATCTACTGGCATATTAGAAAGAAAATATCTATTATAAGTTATATTAATATTAGAATAAACATTAGCAAAATTAGATTTATTAAATCTATCAGATATATTAATATTTTTAGTTCTTGAAAAGTCATTTTTACTAGAAGATAAAGATAATAATAATAATAATAATAATAATAATAATAATAATAATAATAATAATAATAATAATAATAATAATTCAATTCAATTCAATATCCATTTATTATGTGCATTTCAACATTTACACTTTAACAGAAATACACAATAAATAAATAAAAAAAATAATAATAATAACAATGATAATAATTAAAATTAAAAAAAAACAAAAAAAACCAATAATAATCAAATACAAGCTAAATACATAAAATTATATATACATATATGTTCATAATTATACATTTAGCTGTTTTTTAACATTCATCACAAATTGATCGCAAAAAATATCAATATTATTAAAAGTTAGATTATATACCATTTGCAATCTATTAATAACTGATTTACCAAAGAAAGTATTTTTACATATACTAATCTTGAAAGTTTGCATTTCTCTTAATAAACGACAAGGTACTTTCAATTCTGTTTTTGATATACAGTTACTGACATCAATTTTCCCATCAATCAACTTTTTCAGTAATATCATATCCTTCAACATTCTCCTTTCTTTCAATACTGTTTTGACAGTTTGACATTCACCCATTATTAATTTATTAAATCTTTTTTCAATATTATATATTTTAGACTGAATATTAATCAGATTGAAGTTCCATATACAAGAATTATATTCTAAAACTGTAACAACAAGGGAAAAAAATAACCTATATTTTATGGAAATAGATAAATCTCTCCCATATCTCAAAATACAGCCCATCTTTCTGTATGCTTTATTAATAATACATTTAATATGCGCATTAAAAGTAAAATTGCTACAAAATATAATTCCTAAATCAGATATAGTCTCTTTATATTTAATAACACCATTCTCAATTTTATATTGATAAACAGATTTTTCAGTTTTATTAGTATAGGAAACAATGCATGTTTTATTAATATTAATCTCCATGTTGTTAAACCTACACCATATAATAAAACTATCTATATCCTTTTGAACCTCAATATGATCACTATAAGTAATAATTCTTTTAAATAACTTACAATCATCAGCATAAGTAAGTATCATACTATTTTTTATGCTATGATCAAGATCACACATATAAACATTAAAAAGCAATGGTGCTAATATTCCACCCTGAGGAACACCTATCATATTATCAAAAAAAAAGAGAATTAGTTTTATCCATATGTACATAAGATTTACGACCCCTCAAATAATTGGAAAACCACTCAACTAAATGAGGACTAACACCCAACATTTTAAGTTTATACAAAAGTCTAATATATGAAACTTTGTCAAATGCCTGAGTCATATCAAAATATACAACATCTAATTGCTTCTGATCAGATAAGGCATGAGCAATATGATCAGATATCACCATTAAATTAGTTTCAGCAGATCTACCAGGTAAAAAACCATGCTGATAACTAGGTAATACCTTAATCATATCTACAATAATATTACTATAAATACACCTTTCATAATAATAATAATAATAATAATAATAATAATAATAATAATAATAATAATAATAATAATAATAATAATAATAATAATAATAATAATAATAATAATAATAATAATAATAATAATAATAATAATAATAATAATAATAATAATAATAATAATAATAATAATAATAATAATAATAATAATAATAATAATAATAATAATAATAATAATAATAATAATAATAATAATAATAATAATAATAATAATAATAATAATAATAATAATAATAATAATAATAATAATAATAATAATAATAATAATAATAATAATAATAATAATAATAATAATAATAATAATAATAATAATAATAATAATAATAATAATAATAATAATAATAATAATAATAATAATAATAATAATAATAATAATAATAATAATAATAATAATAATAATAATAATAATAATAATAATAATAATAATAATAATAATAATAATAATAATAATAATAATAATAATAATAATAATAATAATAATAATAATAATAATAATAATAATAATAATAATAATAATAATAATAATAATAATAATAATAAAAAAAAAAAATCAGCATGAAATGAAAGAAATCCAGCAGGCAATAATACAAAGTCAACAAAAAATGAAAGAAAGGATAATCAAAGTTAACAAGAAATGAAAGAAATGATTCAGAAATAAGTGGATAGGGCAGATAAAATGTAGAATGCAGTAGAAACATTAGATAAAAAGTTAAGTAAAAATATTGAAGAAGTAGAGCAGGAGATAAAGATAATCAAACACAATGTTAATGATATCGAAGAAGATTATAAAAGTGATAGTATAGAAGTCATAAAAAGTGAACTAGTTATAAAAGATAGTATAGAGGAAGGAAAAGTAGAAAATGAACATGTAAATAAACAGAAAGAAGTTTTATATGAAAAACAGAGTATGAAAATTATAGAAGAAAAACAAGATAAATACTATCTATACCTGGAGTATGAAAACCAATTTCAGACCAACTTAGAAAGGAATAGAGAACTTTTGTGTGTAAAAAGAAAGTTTGTGACATACAAGAAATAACAGAGTGCAGATTTTGTATAGGCTATTTTCAGAATTTCTTTTGTGGTAGTACTAATATCTACATAATAAAAGAAAAATAGGATATAAAAGTTTATAGCTTTGATGAAACTCTGAGCAATATGATAAGTAAAGCTTGAAGAGTGTGGAATGACCAAATTATAAAATTTAGGTAAATACATTCCCACAGCATTGCTTATGTCAGTAACAAAATATATTAAACTGAGGAAAATCAGCCTCATAATACCATAAATCTTGATGGTAAATTATAAATATAGATTTATCCAGGGAGGCAAAAACAACTTACCAGGATATTATTAAGGTCATCTTAAAAAGACTTAGTATTACAGAAGTGAATAAAAGTCTGAATCTGCATCAAACCACACAGAACTATCATAGTGTAATAAAATGAGCTAAACTTATAAAATTTACTATGCCTATATTAAACGTATAATTAAATGTTAATTATAGCTAACTTTGACTTTATATTTCAATTACGAATTGCTAAAATAATATTTGATATTCACAGAGGCAAAACTCTCCATATAGTAGTGCCACTCAATACAAGCCAGAGTAATCTATGGATGCATGAAGGTTTGTGCATAAAATCTGTATCTAGTACCTATTCATTCAATATCTCCAGACTAGTTTCTAGTTTGTGGCTTTCATCAGTGAGGAGCCCTGAATCTGAGAGCACTGCACTTACATCTACTACTGTATGGAGAGTTTTGCCTCTATGAAAAACAGCTTGTGTAAGTATAAAGAATGGTAATCAAGTGATGTTTGATGCTTTAATATTTGATATTGTTTATGTCTAATGAAAAAAGATTGCAGGTGCTATGGCAGAAGATGGTAAATCTTTAAATGAAATTCTTAAAGTTGTCAAGGAGGCAGCAGGCTGTATGGGTAAGATTTATTTAAAGTATATAATTAATTGTTATTATATTTTTATTTAAAATGTCATTTTAAAATATTAATTGATGATGGTATTAAATCTAAAATTACAGCTTAAATTTATTTTTTAATATTAAAAAAAAAATAAAGATTTTATTTTCATTAGTAACAAAATGTACAGTTATCAATTGTAAAACTTTGCATAAAGTAGATGTAGTAAACATATATTTAATCAAGTACCTAAAATATTATTGTCTCCCTTATTCACTTATTTATTTATTAAATGCTTTGAGTTATAATCTCTGTTTGTATTTTTATATTGGACTATTTTCATCATCTAATATATGTATTAAGTCTTTAGAAAAATTTAACCTTATTTAAATATTCCAAATACATTCAATTTTTAGTAATAGCATATCAAACATGTTACTATATGCACATTCTGTGAGGTATTAGTCTCCCCTCTTCTTCAGGTGTTGTTGGCCTGACCAGTGACAGTACTAGCATGAGATTCAAACCTGGGTTCTTAGATTCTTGAGTTTTGAATTTTAAAGTAATTCTCTAACCAACAAAACCATACCATCCTTTGAGGAATTTTAATATCTATAAAGCCTAAACTTGAAATGATGAAAAGAAAAAACTGCATCTATGAACTACCATGTGAATGTGAAAGAATATATATTGGTGAGACCAGTCATCCCATTGAAAAGTGCTTGCAAGAACACAAACTGATTAGAAAAGAGAAAACGAATGTGTTTAATATAGCAGAACATGTATGTGCCAATGAACACATGTCCAATTGAGAAAATGCAAAAATATTGGATAGAGAAGAAAGGTACAAAAAAGAAAATTTAAAAAAGCTGCTCGCATTACAATGGCAAAAAATACCATAAGCCAATCTAGTATGACTATACATAAAATATAGAAAACATTAATCAACTTTGCTCTCAGGAAAAAGTGGAGAAATCAAAAGCAACTTCATAGATAAGTATATAAAATTACTACAGACTGTTGTCTTTGGCAGGATGGCTGTTGGTTACAATATTATTTAAAAATTCAAAACTCCAGAAACTAAGGACCTAGGTTTGAATTACATGCTAGTACTGTCACTGGTCAGGCCAGCAACACCTGAAGAAGAGAGGAAACTAATACCTCTCTAAATGTTGTTCATATACTAACCTGTTTTATGTGCTATTACTAACAGTTGAATGTATTTGGAATATTTAAATAAAGTTAAATATTTCTAAAGACATTCAATACATATATTAGATGATGGAAATAGTCCAATATAAAAATACAACTAGAGCACCATCATCACAAATCTTCAGGAAAACAATAATCTCTGTTGGTTTGTTTGTTTGTAAACACTTAAGTTAGAATAAAATATTAATATATTTATATTCAATACAATTTGTTCAAATTTGGTAAATTTGATATAAGTCACTGGTAATTCAATATGACACAAAAACATTTTAGGTAGTAGTCTTTAAACACAGAGCAGAGGGTAGATCAAATTCCATATATTTTTATATCAAATTTAAAATAAATTGTTACCACTTCAGTAATGCATGTGACAGGGTGTTATATATCTATTTTGTTTGATGGCTTGTTTTAGTTAGATGCTTTTATTGAAGTAAAATAAAATTTTAAAATTGAGATGTATTATATTTAATTTCAATATAATTTGTTCAAATTTGATACATTTGATATAAATTACTGGCAATGCAATATGACACCAAAATTTTTTAGGTAGGTTGTCTAGTTTGTTAAATAAAGAGTAGTGAGCAGAAGAAATTTCAAATGTTTTTATATCAAATTTAAAATAAGTTGTCTATCACTTCAATAAGTTTGCATTTTAATTAATGCATGCAAGAGGGTAATATTTATTCAATTAAATGTTTTTACTGGAGTTAGAATAAAAATTTCAAATTGAGGTTTAATATATTTATATTCAATATAATGATCCAATTTGATACATTTCTTATAAATCACTGGCAATGCAATAAGACACTAAAATATTTTAGATAGTTTTCTTAAATGCTGAATAGTGGGTGGATGAACAAAACTATATTGATTTAATACTTTCGATTTTAAATTTCAACCTTAAAAGTATTTTAGTATTATTTAAAATGGAAATAAAACAAACTTTTGTTTACAATCTTAATGCTTAAAATTAAAATAATAATAGACATAAAAATATTCTATATTCAATGGTTTTATTTACTTTGCACTAAAAATAGTAATTGTTTTTTAACCACAATTGGGTTTTTTATATGTAACTGGAAATAAAAGCATGGGAAATCCAGAAATAAATAAAATCAACTCCTATTTTTTATATAAGGAAATGATTTCATTATTTTCTGGACTTCATGCACTTTTATTTCAAGTTAAATATAAAAATTCCAATAGGGACTGACTTCACAGAGGCTAAACTCTCCATATAGTAGCATGACTCAGTGCAAGCCCAAGTAATCATTAGATGCTTAGCCTCTATGTAAGAAGCTTATATAAGCATAAAGAATGGTGATCATGTGATGTTTAGGGATTGACTTTATTAATTTTTTGATCTTCCACACTTTTATTTTAAGAGAGTAAAAATCCTAATTATGGATTGAAGAAATTTTTTTTTAATGCTAAATAAATAAAAGTGTTGATTTTAAAATATTTTTTATATCTATTATTTTAGTCATATTCAAATATCTTATGCAGTTTGGCATAGTTGTAAAGTATTCAACTTAGAATCAGGAGGTTCCAGGTTCGATTCTGATGCTTTTAGATCTGGCACTTGAACTTTTTATGAACCCCCAAGTAATAATGCCATATGACTTTTTTTAAACTTATATTTGAATAAATGATGCTTTCCCTTTATTCATATTTTTGATTAATCTATCATTACTTTTTGGGATGTCTTTAAAGAGATTATAGTAATCCAATTTTGGGGGGTTATTTTTTTAAATGTTCACATATAGACACTTTTATCAGGCAATTATCTATTAGTTTTTATGATTGAATTTTATAATGTTGTAACCTGTTAATTTTTATCTTTTTTAAAATCACCCACTCACTCTGTTTTTATCCTATTTCAAAGCCATTTATCATAAGACTCATTAAATAATACTAGATGGTGATGCTGTAATTCATATTTCCAAGACTAGTTTCCAATTAATGGTCACTTTGAGGTGTTTTGGTCAATTTACTTACTGATGAAGACCATTGGATGGAAACCAATCTGGTATATGGATTATATAACTATCTTCCAATTTTGGATTGATTACTCAAGCTTGCGATAGATGGATCTGTAGTAGAATATATAGAATGAATGTCTGCCCCAATAGCATTTATTGAACGCTTCTTGAAAGGCAGAGAAAGTCATGTGATCACCTGTTAGTTTGTTTTTAGGACGATAACCTTTTAGTTATTAGCAATTTTTTTCCCCATATGTCATAGCATCGGTCGGGAGGCGAACCTGCAACAACCATCTCAAACCAACTGCTTGCTTGCAAGGCAGCTGTGCTGAACTCTGGGCTAAAAAACATTAAATACAGTCAAAATTGACCTGCACTATTTGGCACAATAGTAAAGTGGCATATTCTGGAATTTTAGGTCCTCAAATTGTTCGCAACTCTGTCACTTTTGGTGCTTGAACGATCTATGAATTTCTAAGCAGTAACAACATTTAATTGTTTGTCAGTCTTAAGGTCTGAAATTGCCTAAAACTTAGGTTGAACTGTTTAATTAGAATATTCAAATTTATGCAATTAATCTATTTTATCATCTTACATAATGATGTTCATACTGCTTGTACATTTTATTTTGTATTTTATGTTCTTATTATTTAAAATTTTCCACACTGTTATATTATTTAAGATTGTATTTCTGTATTTAGATAGATACATGTTAGAATAAGTTATGCTGCTTGGTTTAGCTCCATTTTAAGAAATTTATTTGTTCTATAATCCAGGCAGTTTATCACAGTTGTAGAGTGATAGATTCAAGAGATAAAAGTTTCTGTATTAAAGGTCATTTTAGAACTTGATTGTCACATGACTTCCTGAGCAATTCATTATTCAGTTATTTTTTACATTGCTTTATATTGGGTGTACCTGAGGGCAACTTTGTTTTTTTCAGGGCTTCGAACCGGAAATCAGAAAAAAAAACCATTATTTTTGCCGGAATGAAAACTAAAATGGAAAAAATGTTTCAAAGTCCTGATTTTTTTAAGAATGTACTTAAAAATTGGTGTTTTTTTGAATAAGGCCTTTTTAGTTACAAATATTGGTAACATTTTTAGAAGATACTTACAAACTGATGAATTTTTTTTCTAGAAAATACGAACTGTTGAAGACATTTTACTATGATTATTATTAAATTACTTCAGCTCCCTCTAGTATTACAATTTGTCCAATTTATTAAATTACAATAATTAAATTACCTATAACGTTCTGAAGAAGATTGTATGGGGCAATCGAACTGTAAACTGTAGAAAAGAATGGCAAATAAAGCATTGTAAAAGTAGTAAACAATTCAAAACAAAGCAAAACTCTCCATATAGTAGTGCCATCTTGTGATGTTTAAAAGTAGTAAAGTGATTGAATATTATATGGTATACATTTGGTAATGCAATAGAAAAGAATGGTTATTATAGTTCTTGAAATAATTATTTTCTAGAGCTGGTCCTGAATTTTAAAAGAAAATCAAGAAAATATAGAAAAAAAAAGAAAATTATTGGTTTAGAAATGTATTAAAATCAATTAAATGCAAATTTTAGTTAAAAAAAAAACAATTAAAAAGTATATAAAAAAATTATTTTAAATTTTGATGACATTTAGCATTGCATAGAGTCAGCAAGTTTGTCAAAATTTGGCTCGTATGAACTTAAACTAATTCTTAAACATGATCCCAAATGTAGATCTGATAATTGTGACCCATGTTTAGTTTTATCGCATTCATGCAGGAAAATGCTGTTTTGCACAAATATGTTGAACCAAAAAATGCATTGAAATATGCAGTAACTTTCCAAGTATTTGGATATTTATCCCTGCTTATTAATGTCCAGAAGCTCTCATTTGAAGCTATTGATTTTAAATATATATCACATTTAATATTTACTATTGCTTCTTCAAAGCTCACTAAATCTGTATGTAACCACTAAACATCACATGATCACTATCTCATACTAGCATATAATTGTTATTAAACAATTCAAAACAAAGCAAAACTCTCCATATAGTAGTGCCATCTTCTAGCATCCATTGATTGCTCTTGTTAACACAAGATGGCACTACTATATGGAGAGTTTTGCTTTGTTTTGAATTGTTTAAATCTGTATGTCCAAATTCGTTTAATTTCATAGCAATGTTAACATTAAATGGATAAGACAAAAAACTAGTGATATCTTAAAGTTTATCAAATTCCATGAATCTTCCTTCAAATTCCTTTATAAGGAATATTACACATTTTCAACATATTTGTTAGAGATTAGATTCTTTCTATCTTTTGACTATATTTTTGAAATATTTTAATTCACCAAGCTTCAGTTGCATTACAAGCGTACTTAATTTTTCCTTGAATGACTTCAAAGTGCTTATAACTATTATTGTTTTATCTTTTCTTTATAGTTCTACATTGAAGTTGTTTAGTTTTTCTGTAATATCACAGAAAAAGGTGGAGTCAAGAAGTCGTTCTTTGCCATTCAGTTCTAGATATGAATCATCTTTAGTTTTCAAAAATGATATTATTTGTGATAGAAGTTCTCTAAATCTGATTAAATTTTTCCCCCAACTTAACCACCTTATGTCAGTATGTAATAACAATTCACTATATTGATTCTCACATTCATTTGGCAAATCTCAGGATTGATGATGTAAGCTTTTCGATCTTATTTTATTAACAACTTTGAAGGCAACATTCATAACATGATTAAATTTCAATATTTTTGAACACAAGTCATGCTGATGTATCATACAGTGATAGTCCATAAAACTAGGTATATCATTACCATTTTTACACATAGTAATAAAAGCAGTTTTACTGCCAATCATTGCAGGAGTTCCATCGGTAGTTATTGATACTAATTTGTGAATTGGGAAATTCATTTGTACAATGTAATTCTTGAATAAATCATAAATATCTTGACCTCTTGTCCTTTCTTGAATTGGAATAATTGTTATGAATTCTTCTGTGACTAACGAATCAAAAACCATGTGAATAAAAATACATAACCTATATAATCAGTAGATTTGTCAAACTGTAGTGATGAAAGTTACAATTGTTAATGTTTTTATGTAAAATCTCTTCCAAGATTTCGACTAGTTTCTTCTGTCCTATGCATGATTATGTTTTGTGATAATGACATATTGTTGATAGAAGTCATTATTTCAGATTTTTTCTTAAAATTTTCAAATAATACTTCACCAGCTTTGACGGAGGCTTCTTTCCATATTTGTTCATCTTGAAAGGACTTATTGTGTTTAATTAAAGTTTCAGCAACTTTGGATGATGCAATTGTAGCAGTTTTTGATCTTGTATTGTATTTGACAAAAAAATTTTGTTGTGCAGTGAGTTGTGTTTTTAACTGTTGTACTTTAGCCTTTCTTAATGCCATGCCTGATGGTTAATCATCTTTGTAATTTGTATGAACATTGCAAAATGTCTTTCAACATTGGCTTTCTTCAATAAAGCCACATGTGCACTGCAAATAATACATACACATTTGTTTTTCATCATAATAAAGAAATACTCTTCCTCCTATTCTTTATGATAGTGATAAGTATTTATTTTTTTCATGCTTGTATTTCATTTATTCATTGTAATCCTGTCGTGTATTCACTTGCCAACAAATAATAAAAAAAATATAAGTCTAAAAAAAATTATCACTAGTAAAAATGAAAAAAATATTTAACTTTTAAACACATAAAATACAGATCTCAGAATGTTCGGCATTAATTATAAACATGATCGATAAGTCTTCGATTCTGATTACTATTTTCCATAAATAATATTCACCACTGATAATAGACTAATGTCAGTCATCATTATTCTTAGGCCTGAGTTGAAATAATTACAAGTTCTTTATACTTACAGTCTTTCTCTGCACAATCTTACTGGAGCCTGTGATGGCTTACACAAATGAAAAGATGTGTGATCTGTTTTTGCCTATTCGGCTATTGGTACCTACAGAGGTGCAATCTCTGGGAACAATTCCCTCATGGTGGAAAATTGCTATAACTTTCCAGACAGCTTTCATTCTGGATCCTTTTTCAAAAGTCCAATATACATGGTAGCAGGCAGCACCATTCCCGAAAAGTAAAAAGCACACCACTCTTTTCTGCACACATTATTTATCACTGTTTCCTTTCCAGTATTAGTATTATAATTGATGATCACTATTTTACTTTGGACTATGCCATGATGGAAGTTAATCTTTTACTAAAATTATCCATTAAGCTTTCATTGCATACATGCACGTTCCTTTCACCGCAATTAGTCTTTTTGATATTAATTGTACGAACAATTGTTCTTTACTGTTTTTTTTTAATTAGTTTTAAAAATAGCTTTCTGCTCTAATTAAACAATGCTATCTTTTTTCCACAATTAATCTAACAGACATTTATTGAATTATCATTTTATTTTATCCTTTAGCAATCTTTTTCATTGCTCTTTACTTAAAATACCTTTCTATATTTAACTTTCTTTCTGTTCTCTTTTTTCTAGAGTAATTAAACATGGCTTTATAACTTACAAAATTAAAGGTAATCAATCAATATTTTTACCCACCAGCCATTTTCTAGTGTGGAAAAGAGGATTTACCAAAATTAAAGTGATGTCATTTTTGTGCTATGGAGGATGAAATGATCCAACACATCTTTCATAACTGTCCGATACTCAGCTCACTAAAAACATTTATCAATGATAAAGCCAATAAACAAAATGCAGACTTGTTTTTGATTCAACATTCAATCAAGAACGGAAATTTCTCAAACATCAGACTCTCAATCTTTCTCTCCTTTGCAATCTGGCTAACCAGATGCAAACATGTAATTAGTAATATGACAACCAATATCCTGGATACCTTCAAAACCTTGATTAAGAGCATCAGCATTAGAGACAGAATGTTAGCTCCAGACTGGCTGAATAAAGAAACATGGTCCGAAGTCATCCTAATAGAAGAAGAATCATAGAACTTACTCCGTCACCTCAAGATTCCACTCTACAGCAATACAGAGTAAATTTTCTCAAGCTGTGTTAAAAATGTAATTCATGTATAAACAAAGTCAATAAATTTTCTTTTTTTAAAAAAAAATATAACAAACCCTGAACTTATTTTTTGATTTTTATAACATGTTTGGTTTTTGTATTTTTTGATTCACTTGTGTATTAGTAATATGAGTAAGGAAATTTAAAACACCCCCCCCCTCTTAGCATGATATCAAAAATTTGAAAGACAGAAAAAAGATATATAACAGCAATAAAAATAATATTTTATAAAAGTCCTCTATTTTTGTACCTTGGAAAATCCTCACATTTTCTCTGCTAACAGCCTTTACAATAAAACAGGCAAAACTCTCCATACAGTATTGCCACTCATGTAATCATGGGATGTTTATTAGTCTTTACAATAATGAGATATAAAGTTCATTTTTTGCTTTGATATCTATTTTCTTTCATAGATAGGAAAAAAAATCTGATTTCTTTTTAAAACTCCTTCGGGATTATTTTCTAGTTGGATAAAGTGTTTTAAAAAGTTCACAACTTCTTTGTTTTAAAATCAGTTCATAAAAATTCTTATTTCTATAGGACAAGTTATTTTCATTTCTCTTCAGGAAAACAGCAATTAAATATTTCTAAGAATCTTATCTCTAGTGTTAAACAAAAATAATTTAATTCTTTTCAGCTTCTTCCAACCTGGGTTTATTTTTGAGATTGAAAATAACATCAGGTATTATTTTAAATTTAACAATATTTAAATAAGAATAATTTTGAATTTTTACTTTTTTTATTTTTCATTATTTTTTTTATTCGAATCAGCTCTGAATTTATCACTATAATTTGTCAATGTTTGCATCAGCTTTGTGGTCAACTTCCAGAGACCTTGCGATTGACTGGTTGACCGTGGTTGACAGCTTGGCCACCCCTACTTTATACAATGGAATGTTATCTGTATTTTCAACTTTGATTAAACTAATATCAAAGTCTACTCATATTTTCAGTTGAAACTTAGATCTTTTTTTAAATAAACAGATGGTTTTTTAATTTGAACCCTTTCTAATTAAAAAAACCCAGCAGAAAAGCAATAAATATTGGTACATTAACTGAAATAGTTAGTTTACAATATAATATTTATGTTATGTTCTTTTTTTAGTTGGACAATGAATAATTATATGAGGGTTAGTTTTACTTAATCATTATTGGTTATGGCTTGCTTATCCTTTTAATACAATCTATTTCTGCATCTTTATTTTAGAATTACGTTATTAACTATACAGAGCTTTTTTATGTGTATTTGTTTTAAAACTTTAATCTATGATATGTTTTAATTTTAAGTGTGCTTTATTGAACAAAAAAGTGATTGATTTTTTATGCAACATTTTGTCTTAATTTTAACTTGACTATGAAATTTTTTATATATTTTTTGAGTTAATATATCAGTTTATTATTAAATTCAATTTGCTTAATATTTACTTCTCTGTTCTGAATTATTATATAGAGTGAAATGATTTTGAATTAGTTATGTATGTTTATAATTTTATGAGATTTTATATTATAATCATGATAGATTATTGCTAATAAGAAGGCCAATGTTTTTTTAAAAATCTAGTTTATTAAATACTATAGAAACTATATAAGCACTTAAATCCAATCTCAGTAAATCCTTCCTTTGTATTCTAGTTATAATTTAAATTGATTTTGGCGGTACTGTGGTATTAGAGCTACGACATAAAGAATTGTAATTCTTTAATCATTAAATTAATTAGGTTATTAAATCAAAAACATATTTTAAAATTTACATTAAAAAAAAAAAACAATTTAACAAAAAAAAATACGAAAAGCATTAATGTGAAGAATAGTTAAAATGCGTGTTTAAATCAAAGTGGGTGTATGTTTGCACAGATTCTGCGTAATCTATTTTAATACATTGTACAGGATTACACCTGCATTTATATATGTAATATATGCGGGATTCGAACTCAGACTTTCACACGACCTACAACTCTCAGTGCCATCTTATATTGTTGACTCATCTGATCACACACATGTTGAAAAGATAATCACCAATAAACGTATTTCGTGCTAAACCAGCACTCATTAAAGTATGAAGATTGGTTATCTTAATATGAAGCTGACTACTAATTGTATATATGTGTGGAGATGGTAATCTGAACCAACTGATGAGGGCTGGTTTAGCGCAAAATACATATATTGGTGATTATTTATCTTTTCAACATGGGTGTGATCAGGTGAGTCAGCAATATAAGATGGCACTGAGAGTTGTATGTCATGTGAAAGTCTGAGTTCGAATCCCGCATATATTACATATATAAATGCAGGTATAAGCCTGTACAATGTAATAAAATAGACTATGCAGAATATGCACGTGAAAACACACACTCAATTTGATTTAAACACGTTTAACTATTCTTCACATTAATGCTTTTCGTATTTTTTTTTATTAAATTGTTTTTTTTTTAACGTAGATTTTAAAATATGTTTTTGATTTAATAACCTAATTAATTTAATGATTAAATGATTATAATTCTTCATGACGCAGCTCTAATACCACAGTACCATTTTGGCCTAAACAGAATCATAAATATGTATTTAGATAAAAAGAGAAGATAAACTGAATTTAAATACACCGAGTGGCAAAAGTATCTTCAACATTCTTTTTGCCCCAGTAGAGAACCTGTGACAAAGATAAGATGACTCATCAGGCTTGTCATTTTCTGGATGATGAGAGGTTTATCATTTATTTTTAATTCTGGATGTACTCTTTAGTTAAGAATATCTATATCTTGTTTACCTTCCAGTGTTGGATAAGTATCTAGATAGGTAATGAACTACTTACATCAGCAAATAACATTGTAACCTGAAATTTTTTCCAAATTTGATATGGCCTGGATTTAAACCCCAGTCACTAACACAACAGGTGAAGAAATTATCACAAGATAATAAGGCACTTCACACACAAACCCAACATGTTCCTAGCTTATTCTCTATGTTGTCTGCAGTGCCATCTATGAATCAATGCAAATGTTACAGAGCTAATTATACGTCATAAAAAATTAGGATGCTATCACATCTGGATTATATGTTATGATGTGAAATGTGATACTATGCTTTATATTTTCATTCATGCTGGAATACCTTGCTGATATTAACTTTTGATTGAAACTGACAAAAACTGCTACTGAAACATGCCAAATGGTTCAAACTCAGAGAAGGCATGATTCAGAATAACATTTTTCAGTGGTTTGTAAAATTTTCCTGATAGAAAAACATTGATGACGATTTACAAAACACTGCCACATTTCATATCCACACATGCTAGCACTTAAAACTCTTTATGGTGAATAGCTAAACTGTTGCTAAGCAACACATGCATTGATTCAGAGAGCACTGCAGCATCATAGAGAAAGAACCAGTCACCTTGTCACTACTACACACTGTGTACGTATATATAAAAATAAAGCAAACTTAATAACTCACTTTAAGACAACAACTTCAACTTTTCTACAGAAAGGAATAATGAAAAGAAATATGAATTCACCAGGTTAAAGAACTCAAGTTTCATAATGTGTTACTTTCTAATTCAGAATAGCCATTTTCTTACCAACCATCAATTGGTCAGCTATGGGATACTTACCTGAAAATAATCTTATGCTTGTTTGCAAATTCTCAGCTATTTGGAAAAGATTGTAAAATTAATTGAATCTGATTTCTAGTTTATGGGCATGATAGATTCATATTCTAGTAATTACACTCTGACACTACCTAATACACACACACACATACATACATATATATATATATGACTAATTTTCGTAAATGTACTTTTTAGGAACACTAGGTGTAAGTTTAACACCATGTAGTGTGCCTGGAAAACACCCCTCTTTTGAACTTGGTCACAATGAAATGGAATTGGGTTTAGGTATATATAAATAAATGTTTTTTTGTTTTTTTTTAAAATCATTTTAATAAAATCAATTTTGTTATTGACTTTTATATATTTAAATATTTTTTAGGCATACACGGAGAAATAGGTGTGAAAAGAATAAAGGTATATACATAACATGATTATTTCTTAAATATTAATGCTATTATTTTTATGTATTAAATATTCATTCATTTTCACATTGCTTTTATGTGTAATAAAATATTATTTTTTTTGCAATAACTTTTTGTTTATTACTTTCTCCTAACAGTTTCAACTATCTGGATGTCTTCTTCAGAATAATAATTGACAAATGTACTGTATTTAGGTATATCACATATTTACATGTGTATGCACAAATATTCTTATTACACATGTACACATACACACACACATATATATAAATAATTAAAATTATCCCAAATTCACATTTCAACCAGACTAGCCAAAAAAATAAACTCTAAAACACAACCAATGGTTTCACTGCTACAAGCAAACTTCTCAAGTGTAAATAAAAAACTACAAAATAAAAACATATTTAAACTAAACATTATCCACAATTCCATTTATTTCTCATCCACCCTTAATATTAAAAAAACTTTTAAATAAGTTAATTGCTTCAGAATCATACATTTTTAATAATAAAGATTCTTTAATTATTCTTTTTATTTCATTTCTCTCAAAGAAGACAACCATAGCTTCATCAAAATTAATAGTGTGGCCTGTATCTTTTTCATGGATATATAAAGCAAAACTAAGATATTTATTTGTAACCCTATTTTTATGTATCTTTTTTCTTTCATTTAAGTTCAAACTACTCTGACCTATATATTCCTTCTTACAAAAACAAGGGATAATATACACTACTCCATGAATAGTCTTTCTGTCAAAAATTTCCTTTGCATTATTTAAGAAATTATTCAAAGTAATACCCCTTTTCTAAGCAAGTTTTTAATTTCCAAACAAATTACTATTTTTACACACATTTTTATCAGAAGACAATTTAAATGGCAAAGAAATAAATCATATTTTTCTTTATCCTTTACATTATTCCAAATATTATTACTATTAAATAAAATACTTTTAACAAATTTATCAAAGTAGCCAACACTCAAATAATCTTTATAAAATTGACCGTTTTGAAAGCTACCCCATTAGAATTATTTAATATCTTATTTCTAAAACAGTAATTTCTTAAAGCAGCTACTTTATAAGATACAGATTGGTAGCTGTCACGTTTAATTATAGATCTTAACTCTTAACATACGAAACACCTAGTTTTTATATTTCTAATCATCAATAGATCTAAAAATTTTAATTTAACAAAGTCTAATCCCCCTCCCACCACATATTTCATAGAAGGATCAAAACAATTAAACTTTTTTACCAACAACTCCTTCAATTTATCATTATCAACTACAAACAAACAATTATCCACATATCTAACAAATAACTTTAAATATAAACAATTCTTTTTAATAATAATTTCCTCTTCCAAATAATTAATATAAACTGAACAAATTAAAGGAAAAATAATATAATCTATTATTTACCCTACCATGATCTTATAAAAATTATCATTATAAGTAAAATACATAGAATCCTCCAATAATAAAAGCAAATCTTTAATAACTATAATTTTATTTTTTAACAAAGATCCATGTTGAACCATTGCAGACATAATAACTTTTTAAGTAAGCCTAAAATTCTTTTTCATACTCTTTTCTTATTATTTCTCTATTCTGTGCTTTTTCTACCTGAGCTATTTGTTTTTCCACACTGTCTACTCTTATTGCTTTCCTGAAGGTTTGTGATGATGGTGTTCTAATTGTATTTTTATATTGAACTATTTCCATCATCTAATATATGTATTGATTCTTAATTGTCTAATTTTACTAATATCTTCTTTCACTACCTTTATTTCTGTTCTACCTCCACAATCTCTTTACTTCAATTTTTCTCTACTGTTTCTATTGCCTTCTGATTTTGATCTACCCTCTCCATGATCATTTTTTTCATTTTTTTCTTTTAGATTCTCTTGAACATTTTATCTTTTCTATCATTTTACTTTTAGACTCTCTCATCTCTTGTCTATATTTCCTGTTTATTTTGATTTATCATTTGTTTTATTTCTAACATTATTGTCTGCTGATTTTGTCTCATTCCAATATAACTCTCATCAGCATTTGCATCTCTGTATGTTTATTTATATTTTTGACAACTTCAAAGTTTTTAAAAATAATGAGATTATTTTTCTTTCATTCTATCCCCTCAGGTTAAACTACAACTTTGTTCTACAGATTCCTTTTTTTTTTTAAAAAAGAAGCCAAACAAAACTATTCTATTTTATTAACTAACTCTAACTTCATTCAATAATTAATTTCTCCTTAGAATACACTTTATGATTCTCAAAATGCTAATAATTCATTTATATACAATTACTTTTATCACTTGATCACTATCTCTTGTACTAGCACATAATTGTTAATAAACAAGGCAAAACTCTCCATACAGTAGTGCCACCCTGTGCCAACCAGAGCAATCATTGGATGCCAGAAGGCTTGTGCTTAAAATTCCTATCTAGTGCCTACTCATCCAATATCCCCAGACTAGTTTGTTTACTCTGGTTGGCACAGGGTGGCACTACTGTATGGAGAGTTTTGCCTTGTTTATTTACAATTGCTTTTATTAGTAACCAATTCCTTAAATGATGTCTCCAATTTAAATCACCCTTTATTTTCATATATATGACTATTAGTACTGACTGACCTTTTATTGTCTTCTTAATATCTGCTGTGTATTTGAAATGCAAGCATTCTGAATATCAACAAGCAAAAGAATGAATAATAAGAATAGCAAAAAGTCTGCTACATTCACAACACAAATATATACAGAGGTTATTTGGTTCATTTCCCTCAACATACTTTAAGACTGACTGCTTTCAAGACAGTTTCCATTGGCCCTTGTTTCCCAAACACTTTGGCTCTGGTCCTGTTCAGCTGCATGCAAACACATATGACTTCATCATAGACTTGTGACCATCTCGATGAGCTTCTTTTAGCTGCAATCACTTCCGTCTCTCAGCAACTTTCCACTTGGTACACTCACTGGAAATCCACTGGAAAATCACCTCTTCATATCTAGCTGCTATACAGACAGTTTCCTCCAGTTTTGATTTCCCAAACTCTTTGGGACTGTTCAGCTGCTGCCCATGAACAGATTTTCACTGAGCGCTGGACTCTCACAGAAGCTACTATCACATATCTCTCACCAATATGAACTGGAAAATGAACCATGCACCTTGTTTCTTATTCTATTTATAGTTTTTAATCACATAATTAATTACTTTCTTCCATGTACGGTAATGTTTTTAGGTCTATAACTAATTAATTGGTGTCTTAGGAATTCATTTCTCTATAAGGTAATTTAGAGTCTATTCCATTAATTAATTAGTCTTTTATCAAGAAATATTTGTAATCAGCAAATATTTCTTGGAATTTATTGATCACAATTAAAGTAAATTAGTTAATTAAATTTATCACTTAACAGTTCACGATCTAAATATATTTTTCTAATATTTTCTACTTTTTCTGGAGTGCACAAATTTATACTAATGTAAATATAAAATATAGCAATACCTAATCTTTCCCATATACTCCTAATATGTTCTATCATTTGTTTTTAAAAAATCACCATTAAGTTCATAATTAAATTTATGCAGATAAAACACCAAACTCAATCTTAATTGAGTACCACATTGGATGCCATTTTTTTAATTATATACCAGACACATACTCCATCCCTTAGAATATCGGTCACATGAGGGTGCCACCAGGCTACCTATGAGTAGTGGGACTATTACCAAGATTTGATAAGAGGAATTTGTTAGATAGGGCATGTTCTATAAATGAGAGAGTGAAAAAATTGTGTGAGAGAAATAATGTTGTGTTTGTGGATGTATGGGATTGGTTTATTGGAAAGAGGGAGTTATATAGTAAAGATGGTTTGCACTTAGGAAAACAAGAAAGTGAAGTTTTAGGGAGTCTGATATTTAAAGAATATAAAAGGGGGATGGGCTTTTAAATTGTAATATTAACAAAAAGAAGAAGAATGGAGGGGATATAAGAAATAAGCAAAAGATGGTTGATTTAGATATAAGTGTAGATGTGGAGAGGGAATGGTCCGTAAGATTAGTGGTAAGAAAGTTTGTTATAAATGTAATGGAGAAGAAGGAATCAAAAGAATTTATAAAAGAGTAGTTAGAAAAGAAGAAATTGTTAAAATTGGGTTTTTGAATATGCAAGGTGGTAGGAGACCAGAAAAGTGGCTGGAATTAAATAAAGCAATTGAAAATGAAGAGCTAGAGGTATTAGCAGTAGTGGAAACTCATCTAAGAGAAGAAGAAGAACCTATTTTGGAAGAGGTTGTATGGCAGGGTATAAACAGAAAAGAAAAAGAAAAAAGGGGTGATGGTATAAGTGTTACATCGAAAAAATATTTAAATACTATTAAATGTCAAGAGCATTTGTGGTTTGAAATAAGGTTGGGTAGACAAGAACAGATGGTGGCTGTAGTGTATATTGCTACTGGAAATAGTCAAACTGTAATGGAGTGGAACAATAGTATATATGAATGCCTAGTTAAGGATATACAGAGTTTTAAAGAAAAGGGGAAGAGAATAATGGTTATAGGGGATATGAATGGACATATTGAAGAAATTGATGATGTAGATAATAAAAATGGTCAGTTTTTGAAGGAATTTTGTCAAAGAGTAAATTTGAGCATTGAGAATTTATTAAATGTATATGAGGGACAATACACATGGTCTAGGAATAATGTATTTTACACAATAGATTATGTATTGGTAGAGAAAGAGGGAATGAATAAAATACGGAAAATTAAGGTGTTTGATAATGAAGAGAGAGTATGTAATAGTGATCATAACTTTATTGTAATAGAAAAGGTTAGTAATGTGATGGAGGACAGAAATAAAGGTAGAAATAATAGTGAAAGATGTGGATGGAGAGTGAATTATAAGAATAAGATGGAAGAGTATAAAATAAAAGTTGAAGAAACCATGGAGCAGTTGGTCGGGGATGAGTATAAGGACTGGTGTGGTGAAATAGAAAAAGTGGCAAATAGGATTTTAGTCAAGAATATGCAGAAGAATAAAAGTAATAAAAAATGAGAGTGAGTAAAAGAGTAAAAGATAGGAAAGAAGCATGCAGAGAATATAAGTGTGCTATTAAGAATAAAGAAAGTGAAAATGATAATAATGCTAAATGGGGGAAGTACTTAGAAAAGAAGAAGCTAGCTAAAATGGATAATTGTAGAGAGAGGATGAAGTTAAATAGTAAATTGTTGGAGGATATTAATAAAAATGGAAGAGATGGGAGTAAAAATTTTTGGAAATACATTAAAAGGAGAAATGTAGTGGAAAGACAGATAGTATTAATAGATGATGAGGGAATAGAATGTAGCTCTAGAGGCGAGCTAGAGAAAATCTTAAATAGATATGTAATGGATATAGAAAAGATGTTAGATGTGAAGGAATTAATGATAGAAAACATGAAAGCAGTTAGTAGTGGGAATATTAGGTTCACAAAAAATGAATTGAATGAGGCAGGAAAGAGATTGAAAAGTGGAAAGGCGAGATGTTTAGATGGATGGGCAGCAGAGATGGTAATGAATTTAGGGCATAGAGAAAAAGCAAAGTTATTATCATGTTTTAATAAGATGGCACAGAAGACAGTTTTTCCGGGTAGTTGGAGTAATACAAGAATAAGATTATTATTTAAAGGAAAGGGTAAAGATCATAGAGAGTTAAATTATTATAGACCGATAGCAGTAACATCAGTTTTATATAAAGTTTTCGCATACATGGTAGCTGGAAGAGTTGTAAAATGGTTGGAAGAGAATAATGTAGTGGGGGAAATTCAAGGAGGTTTTAGGTTAGATAGACATATAGGAGATAGTTTGTTTGTAGTTACACAACTTATGGAGATGAGTAGGAATTCAGGAAGATCGTTATATATGAGTTTTATAGATATAGAGAAAGCATATGATAGAGTAAATAAAAATAGATTATGGGTAAGATTAGCCAATTTGGGAATGGATGAAGCTTTAGTAAATATTATTAAGAAATTATATGAAAATAATTATTATACTTACCAATTAGGGGATATAGAATCAGTTAAAGTTAAAAATGGGGTGGGATTAAGGCAAGAATGCCCTATGTCACCGATTTTGTTTTTGTTGTTTTTGAGTGAAATGGAGAAAGCAATAGAAAGACTAGGAAGAGGGGTAGAGATACCGTTAATAGGTGGCAAAGGAGTATATACTTTGTCGGGTCTTTTTTTGCAGATATCTTTTTATGTGCAGAAAGAAGAGAAGATATGGATATTATGTTGAGGACATGTGCAAGGGTGGGTAAAGAGATGGGGATTAAATTTAGTGAAGTAAAATCAAATATAATGATGGTTAATACTGGGGAAAGAGAGGATGTAGATTTTTTATTGGGGGATATAAAGTTAAGTGTGATGGATAGATATAGGTATTTTGGAATCATCTTATGTAATCAGGAAAATTGCTTGAATGAATGGGAGAAAAAATTGGTAAATGAAGCAAAGAAAAGGAAGTGTTTGGTAAAAAAATTAACAGTATTTTCATATAATAAATATGATGTAGCTAGAATTGTATGGAAGGGAGTTGCTTGCAGTAGCAGGGTTAACATATGGTAATGATGTATTATGTGTTAGTAAAAGGATTTTAGATTATTTAGAGAAAGGACAAAGGGAAGTAGGAAGACATGCATTAGATGCAGAGGTGTGGACAGCAAATGAGGCAATTCAAAGAGAAATGGGATGGTCAAGTTTCTATATGAGAGATGCAAAAAAGTAAAATGAAAATGTTTGGTAGGTTGCAGTTTATGGATAGTAAAAGAATAGCCAAAATAGTGTTTAATTGGGTTATGAGTAAAGGGCAGGTAACAAGATGGGTGAGAAAGGTAATGCGGTATGCAAAAGATTTGGATAAAGAATTTATATCAGTATACTTGTATAAAAGATGGGATGATTGTGTTAGGAGGATTGTTGAGTGTTATAGTGGTAAGGAATGGGATAAAAGAATAGAAGCATTAATAAAAAATAGGGAGTTGGAGAGATGGAGAAGTAGTATGGAGGATAAGAAGAGTTTAAATATATATAGAAGTAAACAGAATATTGGATGTGAGTTAATTTAGGATAATAGTAAGGAAAGTAGTTTATTGTTTAAGGCTTGAACGGGATCTTTAGCAACGAGAGAATATACATGTAAATGGAAAACTATGGGTGATTTAGCATGCAAATTATCTAAGGAAGGTATAGAAAATATTAGGCATCTATTGATTGAATGTAAATGCTTGAAAGCAGAACAGGTACAGATAATGAAGTTATGGGAGAATAGGTATGAACAAAGTGACTATACAGAAAGTGAGTTATTAGTTTTTGTGCTGGGTTTGTGAAAAGATAAGGGGGATTTAGATTTAAAGGCCATAGAGTTGACAAAGATTATGTTGTGGAAAAGGGATGGGGCAGAATATGGGAAGACAGAATGGGGAATGGAAAATAAAGTGGCTAACAGGTTTATCTGGGCATAGTTGCCAAGATATTTTTGACTTCGTTTAAGGAGAAGCCAAATACATCACATCTAGAAAATTTATTTGGGTGGGCAGACATACACTAATGATGATGGGGTGTTTCCATGACCATAATAAATTTACTCCCACTGGATAAGGGAGAGAAAGAGATTCTTATTTAACTTATACAATTTATAGAATGATAACAGCAAAGCAAATAGCAGGCAAATTTAAATAATCAAAATAATATTTATTAATTTCTAGGTTTATTATAAAATATAAAAGAACCCCATACCAAAATAAAAAGTGATAAAATAAAGTAATACTCCTTCATGGATGATTTCACATTAGGTAAGACCCTTTTGTATAGTTGTTTCATACTGTTATATTTATCTATACTAAATCCTATCAAAAATAAGCAATATTGGAGGTTTACAAATACTGGTGATGAAATTATCATTACATTGCATATACTTTAAACTAATCTTCTTTATTATCATTACTAATCCATGCAAATCCATATGAAATGCTAAGGCACAGTTCAGGGTGATCAAATCCAGGCTATGCAAATGAGATCTAATGGGTTTATAATGGGCGATCTTATTGCACCCAACACCCATATGATATGATAAGGCCTAGTGTGGTGCATTTGAACCCAGTCCATGGAAAAGATACAGTGAACTTATAATGGGCCATTTTCTTGCACCCAACACCCGCAACCATATGCATTTTGTCTATATGTAGGCTATGATAGCCACACAAGTCTGACATTTTACACTCCAATACTTATCATATACATATAACTAATGAGCATTTTAAACATTCTTTAGGAATAAATCTACTAGGAAAATATTTGTTTATGGATTTCTCATTTTAGTTTATTTAAGGAGAATTTCCATTGCTATTAGACTTGTGGTCATATGCTAATAGCCATGAATTATGAAACTGATTTAATTTAAAATAGAAATGTATATTTAAAAATATTTTGTCATTCAACTAGATCTATTGATTATGTAACACTAAAATCTTCCATAACTAAAAAATAATTCATTTACAAAGAACACACATGCAAAAAATCTTATACTAGCAATAAATTATTAATATTAGTAAATTCTAGTATTTAAATGTAATAATAATTAGTTTACATTCAGAATGTATGTTTATATAGATAAAAATTGGATAACATCTGGATTATGGACTGCAAATAGAGCTCTTAGTACTATTAAAGTCCATTAGTGTGTCACTTTGATTTTTGAGAATTCATTGAATGATAAGTATGTACTTTGTCAATTTTGGTAGGTATTTCTTGATATAGGTTAGTTGACTGAGAGAGGCTTCAATGTTTTAGGAGGTTAGCTTTCCACAAATTTAGGACATGCTGGAGGCTGAAGTTTGACTTAGAGTATGGAGTCTTTCTTGGTGAAATGCCTAGCATCTCATATTTTGGAAAACATCACTAGGAATGATTTTTTTCATGTGTGCATCAGCCAAGAAGCAAACCCACTAACCCAGGACAACTCCTTGTAAGATGGCTGTGCTGACCTCTCAACCACCAACCCTTGATGATGGAATAATTTAGGCTTATTTTTATAAAATTGCAGGCTGCTAGACACAAGCTAATTGTGGGATTTTTATAAAGTCTCCTAATTTGTAAGAATTAGTGGTGACATGATGAGTACCACTTATGTTACAGAATGAAAAGTCCCAGCATCTTGAATATTAGCACAAATGAATGAATCAATGCATGGAAAGAAGCATAGAATAGAATCTAATAATACAATGAATTTTGGGGAGCTTTATAAGATTTGCATTTGATTGTTCTCCCCCACACATTAGAATTTCCTATGTTTACATTTTTAGATAAGCCAGGTATTTTTAAAGAAATTCTTGTACATATTTTAAATAAAACACATTTTTTAATTATGAAATTTTTGCATTCCACAATTCATTTATATGACTTATCTAGATAGTGCTTAACTTTAGATTTTTTTTATAACAACACATTAGAGAACATTTTGGAGATTAAGCATAGTTATACAATATTAAAACAATCTTATACATAAGATAAGAAAAATTTATTACAAAGTTCAATTTTACCAAAATCACACTTTTCTTTATTTTTGCTGTAATATCCTATAAATACAATTTATCCAAACTGCTTCAGAACACTTTTTAGTGAAACTCTTTATTTGTTCAAATCCATACACCTATGTTTCAACTGACCTGCAGTCTTCTTCAGAGCAAGTCTAGTATGGATAAATTGTAAAGTTTATTTTTCTTATAAAGATAATATATTATATCCCTTTAGTAAATAGGATAAAAATTTCACATATTCATGATGTGCATTTATATACATATGATCACATTTTTATAACACACATTTAATATTAAAAAAATTACAATAATTTCTAAATTAATTTAAAAGTAGAATTTTAGCCGAACCCACCTATTTGTCTATATATGTATTTGAGACATAGCAAAGTGTCTGTCTGATTCTTTTTTAATCATTACCAAGGTTTCAGATGCTGCACAAACAGCTGAAATTATGATTAATCACATGACTGATGCTACTTCTAATACACATTTGGCATTAAATAAAGGTATGTTATGTTATTTTTTAAAGTTTGAAACATATAAATATATATAATTTATATACAATTTTGTTTTCGCAGGTGATAAAGTTGCAATGATGGTTAATAATCTTGGTGGCACAACCAATTTAGAATTGTTTATTATGGCCAGAGAATTTATAAAAAATTTAGGTAATTTGTAATTTTTCAAATATTTTCATAGGTAATTGTTAATTTAGGTAAAAACAATCATCACTTTTTATAGTAAAAAAAAATTTTATTTATAAAAACTCATGCCCTTTTTTATATCTCTCTCGAATTTCCTCCAAACTTTGAAGTTATGTATTATCATTTTTGATTCATTATTAAACAAAGATCTCTCTGAGACACAAACATAGTTTTTTTTAATATAAGTATTATTTTGATAAACATAGAAGTTCAGTGGTTTGGTATAGTGGTAATGCTTCAGACTCTAAGAGTATAAGATTCTCGAATTGGTTTTACTTCAACTGCTTTTAGAGCTTGAACTTGTTATGAATTCCCAAACAATAAAGTCATTCAATAATTATTATTATTACAAACATAGAAGTTCTTATTAATGCATTTTCAGTTAAATGTAACCAATAGAAAAAGTAATTGGTTAGAAGTATAAGTTATCAATTTATATAATATATGGCATCATCTTCATAATCATTTTCAAACACTTACTCCACTGCAGCATAAAGGTCTTTAAAAGTTCAATCCATTTTTGATCTACAACCTCTCCTTTCCACATCATCCCAATATGCTTCCTTATTTCATCCATCCATCCATCTCACAAGTGATCTCTCTCTAGGTCTCTTACAATCTCTTGGAATCAAGTTTAAGTCTTGTCTAACAATATTTCCAGCCCAACTCTACTTCAGTTCCTTAATTTTTTTAATGATGTCAGTAACACCTGTTGTTCTCTCACTCATGCAGTTTGTTTTTGATCTCTGCAGCATAAAGGTTTTTCAAGTTCAATTCATCTTCTCTGATTTCAAACATCTCTCCCACCCCAACACACTTCCTTACTTCATCCATCCATTTCACAATTGCTCTCTGTCTAGGTCTCTTACAATCTATTCAAATCCAGTTTATGTTTCTTATAGCAATATTTTTCAGCCCAACACTACTTCAGTCTCTTAATTCTTTCAATAAAGTCAGTAACACCTGTTCTCTCACCCAGGCAGTTTGTTTTTAATCTCATCTTGTTACTCCTAATATGAATCTCCATACTTCATCTAGTGGTATGAAGGCTCTGTATTCCTCTTCTATTAAGTGTCTAAGTCTCATATTTATAAGAATTGATAAAATACATTTATTAAAAACCGTCCTTTTCAAACATATAGACATATTTCCTTTTTATTTTAAGTTCTTAATATATATTAATGGTAGTTACAGTTTTTTTAAAATTCATATGTTAATACTTGTTTTTTTTTAAATATATAATTTGACTTTTTTAGAACAGCAAGGTGTAATTATTGAAAGGACTTACTGTTCGACTTTCATGACAGCCCTAGAAATGGCTGGAGTATCAGTTACCATTATGCATTTAGATGAAACAAGGAAAAAATATTTAGGTAATTTGTAAAAGTTTTGTATTTATTTATTATATAAATATTATTGTTCTGTAAATTAAAAAACATGAAAAATATTTATATAATTCAATGATGTTAGTGGAAATGTTGTCAAGTTTGGGGCGGTGATAGACTAGCAGACTCTAGAGCTGAAGGGATATGGATCATGGCTCAATTCTGTCACTTCCTGTTGTTTGAAATTTATATGAACCTCTAATCAATAAACCATTCATTTATATATATATATATACACACACACACATATATATATATGTACATATATACTGTCATTATAAAGATGTGAGATTTTCCTTAGACTAGTATAATATACCTTATGTGCACTGAGATACAATAAAAAGGAAAAGCTTTGATTGAATAATGATAATACAAAAGCAGTTAAGCACTTTCAAGTGCTTTCTATGTCTTCATGGTCATAGCATTATAATGATCATGAGGAAAATTGTAGTATATATATAAGCAAAAATATATTCAAAATTTATGCAAATTAGAGAGTCCATTTCTTAGAAAAGGAGAAGCATAATTCCTATCAATTTATAGCATTGCTGTTATTAGTTATGTGCCAAATTTCTTTGATCTGTCACCTAGAGTTGTTTTTCTAAATGCAAGCAATCGTGTTAGATAAGAATCCAAACATATGAACAGTGATGTTCTACTGCTTCAGGAAAATTGACTTGTACTCAGGCTTGTCTTGAGGCTCTTGTACATAGTTATCAATGTTATGAAAACTGAGTGGAAAGGGATGCATGAGATTCACCATAATATATGGTATCGTAACCAGAACTTGGGATGTATAATTTTATATACATTGTTTAGGGTTTTATCAGTGTCAAGCCTACTCATGGAATTGTTTATCAATCTGTTAGTAGGAGATGTGTGGAGGCTTATATGATGTGTTGGCAAGAGCATTTTGTTAAGATTTTTGGTCATATGAGGGATATATGGAAGTAAAATTTCAGAATCTTTTATCTCTGGGCTGGTTTGCATTCATCTTACAACAAAATTGTTTCACTCTTTTTGTAAGATAATTGTATTTGAACCTTATGCTAATCAGATTTTCAGATATTGTTCAATATTAGCTTTTTAAGAAGCTTCATGAAGAAAAGACGAAAGGCCAACAAATTTATGTGAGTGCTGAGAGATAGATTTAGGATGTGTAAAGCCTTGAATTCCAAGGATAGGCTTGACATTCATCAAATCCCAAATACCATGTACAATATTCTATGGCCCCAGGCTGGGTGCAATACCATATATTACAGTGAATCATGTGCATTCCTTTCCATTCAGCGTTCACAATCTCAATATCTATGTAGAAGAAGCTCAGACAAGCTTGAGTATAAGTCAATTTTCCTGAAGTGCCAGAACATCACTGGCCATACATTTTAATCCTCATCTGACACAATTGCTCACATTGAGAGAAATGGCTGAGGTGAAAGGTCAAAGAAGCTTGGTGCATAACTAGTAACAACAATGCTATAAACTGAAAGGAATCATGTTTTTCCCTTTCTAAGCAATGGGCTCTCTAATTTGCATAAGCTTTGAATATATTTTTACTTAATTCCATTTCCCCCTCATGATCATTCTAATGCTATGGCTCATGAGGATATAGAAAGCCCTCAAAGATGCTTAACTGCCTTTGTAATATCATTATTCAACTATAGCTTTTTCTTTTTATTGTTTCAGCTCACACAAGCTATATATATATATATATATATGACTATAGATGGCGTTATACCAAAAACACCTTCAAGTGTTTGTTTACATAAACGTCAGAGCGAGTATTTCACTATCTCTAACTTGTATTTCACCGTCATAAATACAAGTGATATGCAAGCTTTTAACTATGTGTTTGTTGAATTACATAAATAAGTACCTTTGAGGTACTAACTCTGCAGCGATATATAAGAAGAGAGTTTCTACTCATGTGGTGATGCTGAACTGATATCAGACACCATGTAGCTTAAACTGAGCATCACATGCTGAGTTTGAAGCACATTACGTGTCTAATATCAGTTGATGCATCACAAGCATGAGTAGAAACCGTTTCTGAATATGCTCAGAGTCATTGCTAGATCTAGTCTCTCAAACCTGTCCTTCACTGAAAAACGATAGACACATAGCTTAAAAACTTGCATACACTGAAGGTGGAAATTAAGATAGAGTTATAGTGAAATACTCCTTCAAGACGTTTATGTAAATAAACGCTTAGAACGAGTATTTGTATCTATAACTTGCCATCTATAGTCATAAATAGAAGCGTATGCAAGTTTTTAACTTGTGTTTTTTGTTTACTAGATGGAGCTTTACCAATAGCCACGATCAAGCTTAGTTTAAATAAACACTGAAAGAGATATAGAGTTAAATATCTCTTTCAAATTGTCTCCAACCTTTAAACCATGGTTTTAAGCTAATTGGCTCACATCAGTAAAGGGTAGGAAGACCAGAAACTAGACCTAAACTCCAACTCTACTAAACAGCATATAGAATCAAAATGTGGTGATAAAATAATAAATAAATCTAAAAGAATATGTAAAGCATATAATAAAGAAAATAAAATCTATAATAAAATAAATAAAAAATTGCAAAATAATCTTTCAAGTAAGTGTAGATCATGGGTAGGTGGTTAAAGTTGTGACGGTAGGTGCAAATATGTTGAGTTTAACTGTGTGTGAACTTAAGACCCATAACAGACTAAACAGGAGGGAGCATCCAATAGGATGAGAATCCAGTAGAAAGGTCTGAGCCCATCCATTATGCTGGGATAGAGTCTCAGTCCCTTATCTAAAATTGTGCACACTGGAATAATACCAGCATAAGCCACAAATCAGTTCATTGGAAGAAAATTGCCTACATGTCATGATAAATCTTGTTCAAGCATAAGCCAAATGGTCAGTGGATGAATACTGTCATTCTTAGTGACCCCATTTTATCTTTTAGGATGCCGACCTATTGGAGAAAGTCATGGGCTCATTCAATTGGCTGGTAGAGAAATTCCAGCATGGTTGATAAATAGTAAAAGTAGTGTTGTAGTAGTTTTTTAGCATTAAGTCAAAAATAAGCCATATGTGTCTACATTTCATGGCATTTACCCTCTTTGTACATATTGGAAAGATGCATATTGCTCTTCATGGTCATTGCATGACAATTTGTCACAAATCAATGTAGAATACAGCCTGGTGAGATAGAGCAGGGTAAGAAAGGTCATTCTCTGTGATTTGGTGATCTGTGTGCCAATGGATACTTACATTATAAAAATAGTAAAACTTTCAAAAATGTGAAAAAAAAACAGGTAAAGCTACCAAAATTAATAATAAAGTATGAAAGCTAAAATAGGTCAAATTGACATATTTTACCTCTCAAACGAAGTGGTTTCTGCATTACAGGTTTCATAATTTTTAAAAAAAATTTATGATCAAATTTATTTGAAAGAATAGTTCAAAAGTAATAATTAATTAAGAAGTGGTTTTAAAATGTAGTTTTAAAACTAAAATAAAAAGGTTGCTTATATTTTGCTTTTAAAATATAATAAAACTATTTGTTAAAGAGCGGGTGGAGAAGAAATCTAAAATAGAATTAGTAAAAATATTTAAAGAGCTTTTTTCTCCCTCTTTTTGTAAAGAAAACTCTTTGTATAATGTATAGAATTAAACCAATGTGAAATCAGACTAAAAATTAGTCTGTAAAAATAAATGTTAGTAAATCTTTCAAAATGTAATTACTTTAAAGATTACTTGGCTGATAAAAGAAAATTATAACTCACAAATGAATTAATTAAAAAAACCCACATACTCTATCTTATTGAAGTAGTAGATGAATCTGAATGAAGGATTAAGATAAAAAGAAATGTAAATTAATTAAAAGACAGATTTCAAGTACAATCAAAATTAAAAATATAAGGAAATAAACAATGAGAGAGAAAAAAGTATAAAAGTTACATCCTGGTTATTGTTCTTCAGTCGGGCTTATGTTATTGCTATACAGTCAGGATTGCTATTAGGGTTATTGCTATACAGTAGAGGCTGCAATCTGTAAATCAGTCCAGTATTATTACTCAATTTGAAGTCTAGCTATACAGTATGCAGAAGAATGCAGATTCAGACTTTTGGAGAAATTTAAATGCCTTAACAAACCAGTCACTACTGCTGTGGTCATTGTCAATGCAAAAGTTTCAGGTTTAGCAACATGCATTGCTGGACAGTTGTAGGATGTTCAGCTGGGTTTTAGGCCCCAAAAGCCCATGCCAAAAAGAAAATCAACTGAAACCTTCCCCAAACCAATGCCTGGATTGTAAATAGATGTGGCTGCAAACTCTCTCTCTCTCCCATTGTCAACACAAAGAATGGAAAACAAGTCCTGGAATCATTGATGGAGAGCAAAAAGCCAACCATTGGAACTGACAATCATGAAAACCTAGGTAAAACATTTTGATACTTGTCTATACACACTTTATTTTTACCTTAAGTGAACTTTAATTAAAGAAGACTGTCATAATTTTATTCTGAAAGTAATCATTTATATTGTTATGTAAAATATATTGTGTTATGTTATAATACAATGTGTGTGTTTGAATAAATATTAATGTTTGCTTAAGCACTTTTTAGTCTATTCTATCTCTCTCGTTACTGCATCACCATTAATTTAAGAACAGTTATTTTTATGCATTAAGTAAAAATGCTGGCCCCTGAGACAGAATGTGAGCTAGTCATGGGATATGTCAAGCACTGGATTGTGTGCCTGTCCTGCAAAGCATCCTGACTATATAACCTATGGTTAGCTGGCATCTGAGGTTGATCCTCAAAAACAAATATAATGCTGTGGATGGTAGGGATTTGAATCCTGCAGTTGAGATGAGCCACAGCCTGGAAATGTGATCATGTTATGCTTTGCATTGCTTGATCTGACTGTGGATATCATTGGTGGCTAATGATATTAATGGTATTCTCCTCTCTGCTATAAGGGCCAATCCATTCTCATAATGTTAAAGCCAAAAGATAAAAGATATTAAAGCTAAATATCCATTAAATAGAGATAAACTTTTGATATTACTAAAAAGTTATCAATTACTACTAATAAACAATTCCTGAGGCTAAGCAAGTTTTTCTTATAAACCTATAATACTTCTTTTGTTGGGGGGGGGTCTTTGAAGTAAAAGAGATCCAACAAAAGAGCTATAATAGGTTTATAAAAAAACTTACTGCACATGAATTGTTAATTAATAGTAATTGATATTTTTTTAGTAACATCTAAAGTTAAAGTTTATTTCTATTTAATGGATATTATTTAATTTCTATTCATTATTATAATAACAATCCATATAAACATTTAATTCAATATACATATAGAATGGTAGCATTGCTGAATAAAATAATCATGCAGAGAATGAGGTTATCTATTTATCATCTTTCCACTGTTCTTATATGAATGAGAGAAAATGTCATTATTTTTTATAACGTCTTCTGGAAACACCATTTTGCATTGCAGTGAATTTTATTTTAATGATTAACAGAGCTCTGCAGAATATATGTAAATAGATGTTTCCCCAAATCCCCCTTATTTCATAATTCATTATATCATGGCTTTGTACCAATATATAAAAGTTCCAGATCATTAGATCTCCATCATTGGGTTGATAGTTCAATTATTATATATATTGAAAATGTCACTTGTTTGAGTTTTGACAAAGTGAGTTTAAGAGCTGAGAAGGTTATTTGAAAATTTGCAAATATTGGCTTTACTATAAAATATTTTTCAATACTCTGTTAATTATTAAAAATATAATTCATCACAATGCATTATTGCTGTTCCAATGGGTGTAATGAGTTGTGACTGCTCCTTGTCATGTGATAGTAGTGTGAGGAGGATTATAAGATAATCTTCCTCTCTTCCTCTCTGCTCAATTTTTAATTTTATGATGTTACTCCTAATTATTATATATGTAGTTTTTGCTATAATCTATTGTATGTGTATTATTATTTTACACCATAGATTCGGAGGCAAATACACCTGGATGGACATTTGTTGTAAGAGATGATGTTTACCATACCTTTCTAACACCTTTGCAGTCTGTACAATTTTCTCAAGAAAGTTCTTTGGATTTGAATACTATTGCTCAGTTATCAGCAGGTAATTTAAATTTAGAAAAAAAAAATACCTGATGTGTATTCTTCATCTCAAAGTCAATGTATTTGTTGCACTTTGTTCTTTTTTTGACACTGGGGTACAGACAAAGAGACACATACACACATATGTATATATGAGAATATGCTTTCAGAATTGTTCTGACATGTCTTACAGATATGGATTAATAGATAAGCTGAAAATTTTATTGCACAGTGCAAGTCATGGAAAAGTTATGCAATTTAACATAAGCATGAATATATACCATGCTTTAACTCCATAACAACTTATTCATTCCATGGTAGATTATTTTTGTTTTCATTAATGCATTATTTCTTGAAGCAAAATGCATGTTTGTGAATATTTTTAGTATAGTAAATACCGTGAAACATCCGAATACTCCAAGATGCTGACCTTTGAACTATGTTGCGAATTTCCTTCAGATAAAGTAAAAATTTCTCTCCAAACATGCAGAATCAAATAGCAATGAAAATGTTGTTTAGTATGCTAAACATGCAGACAATGATTAAAAATTGATAACATGAAATGTCACCAGAGTTGCTACTGAGTATATACATTTTTATTCATGCCCAAAATACGACCTAGGATAGAATATGAAAAGAGAATATAACTATAGGATTATGGGATAAAATATAAACCGTGAAAGTGACTTACAATAATGCTTACATTATAGAATGAGTTCAGTAATAATGTTTTTTTAATAGTAAACTTAATAAAAAAATTTGTAGAAATTGGATTTTATATTTATGGAATTGTAATGATCCTGGTATTTGGCATAAAGATGTAATCCAATTAACAGAAATGAAACAAGATAGAAGTAAAAAAAATGTAATTTCATTTAATAGTAAATTATATTAATAGGCAGACCTAGTTTTATGAGTAAAATATTATAGACTAAAGTCATCTTTGCAGACCGTAATTCACTCCTAAGTAACTGAAGGGAAATTAGATGCTCTGTGGATTATAAATTTATATTAGGTTTAGAACCAGAGCACCATCTCCAAACTGGAAAATCCATACGAGAATATTCTACACCATCAGTATTATACCATTTACAACTTTCGTAAACACTTTATCAATACTCTTTATTTATATGAAAACTAGCAGTTTCGACTGTCCTGCCATCATCATCAGAATGTGTTTAAGAAAGTTGTAAATGGTATATGTTAAAGTAGAAATCAATACATAGGAAAAGGAAGAAGAAAAAATTATATCATTACCATCAGTATTAGCAAACAATACCATGATTAATTCTGTAGAATATGAACTCTTATTTCCCTAGCTATTATAAAGCTTAATTTATTATATAAATAATAAACTTTATGAGAAAAGAAACAGGAGACTGGATTAACAAATAAAATATTTATTATACAATAAGACATTCAAAATATTTAAACATTATTACATTAAGTTGTAAAATAATAACAAATACTTGAATATTACCATCTTTCAGGTGATCACATATTTTAATCAATAAAAGTTTTATCAAAGTCTCCGGTTTAAATTTTCCTTTTTGTTAAGTTTAACATTTTTCTTCATTTGTTTGTTTTATATTATGGAGTCTATTTAGGTACTTAAGGTTGAAAATCTATCCTTGAGAATGTAGAAAGATGAATTTTTTTAGTTCTTTGGTTGCTTCACGTTTTAATTTATTCAGATCGTATTTCTTCACCTGTCCAAAAACAAATATTCTGTAAGAGAGAACTTTCAGTTAACAATTATTTGTAAGAATAAATTTTTATTGTAGGTTAAGCAGAACTCAGAAATGGCGGTTGACGTTTGATCACATATCAGGACAAAGATAAATAATCAATTCAGACTACGTCTATAGGATAAATGGCACACCCTGTGGATCTAGCCATGCCGCATTATTATGAACATTTTATAATATTTGTTTTTGTTCATAACTTGGATGTTTAATAAAAATAAACTTAAAAGTTTTACGAGCAGCTAATGACGATTGTAAAATAAAAAACAGACTAGAGATGCTGACCGATGGTGAGCTTTTAATAAAAAAATTTAAATCACCTTTTTTTAAACAAATAAATATATAAATCGTATTTATCATCTTTCCCATCATTTTTTTAAAAACTAATTTGATTAATTACAATAAAAATATTCATTCCACTATACAAATATATATTATAAATTTGACATTTAACAACACAAAATTAAATCTTTTTTTAAAATCATATTTTATGTCAAAGTTCGAATAATTGATCTTTGAACCTTGAACTTTGACTGTTCATTCATTTCAATAAAAATTTTATTAACAATAAATAGTGATTACATACTAATAAAGGATAAATAAATGAATAAATTGTACAATAATATGATTATATAATGTTCTATTTGTCATCTGGCTAGATTATGTTATGAGAGCACAATGTTATACTCTTATGTGGTTAGGTATAGTGAAGAGATTATAAGAATTTGTTTAATGGTATTAGCATTTTTAATATAAACATGAATAATGCTGGGTAGGTGGGAATTGATAATCAGGAAAAGGAAAGAGCAATTAAAGACCAGGTGTCAGCAAAGACTTTACTGGAGGCAGAGATCTGGTCACGTTTCTTGATTTTTTTGAGCGTTTGATAAAACAATGGTATGATTTGTGGCGGGGGAAATTCCATGAGACTTTTGCATCTCACTATCCATATGGAATAAATGACAAAGGTAGAAAGCCTTATTATTGAAAAAATCCATTATGAATGGCATTTTCAAGTGAGAAAATCATATCAGGTCTTATGTTGGAATTGATTATAATTATATCTTTCAGAGTTTTAAGTCTTGGGCACCGGTGTATAATATGGTCTATGGTTTCATCTTCACGAGCACACAGGCCACATATAGGGTCAATGCTGGTAAAACCTCTTCGGTGATAAAGAAACCAATTCGTGGGTAGCGCATTAAGATTTATTTTAATGATGAAGTCAAGGAATTTGGGTTCCAGACTCCATCTTTTGAAGTGTGTAATGAGTCTTTGGTTGGTTACTTTTAGGCTGGTTTTAATGGGTTGTTGATTATAGTTGATTATATTGTATGCTTCCCATAAGGTGATTTTTTGGTTAAGGTTAAAGGGTATTATCGGGTTATAAAGTTGTAGGTGTTGTATTAGGGATGCTATCCATGAACTGGAAGAGGGTGGAGGATGATCTGTCGGTGTAATTTTTTTAATAATGTTAGAGTATCCACAGGAGAGGATCAGATTATGTAGAGTGTTGTGGGTTTTCTGTAAAATGATTGCTTGTATTGAGTGGAATGACAGTCCATTGAACCTGCATGGTCGTTGGATACTTCGCAAGCTAATAGCAACTGTCCTTCCTCTCCAGAGAAGTTTGGTGCATAATCGGTTAATTTTATTTTGAAACGAATGGAAGATAATACGAGATTTTTGGCATTATGATCATGTTGAGGAGGCCAACCTTTCCATATAATGAAAGGTATACTTTAGAGAGTGAAGTGATGATGGCTTCAGTTGAATGGAGGATTGCATCTTGAATCTTTCTTGCCATTGCAGTTGGAGTTTTGTAGATTGGAAAACCTAGGTATCTTTGGGGTTTTGCAGAAAAGGGAGAGTTAATTTGTTTACCAGACATTATCTTCCAGATGGAAGATTTGTTAAAATTTATTTGTAGGCCAAGTTTCGCTGTATTTCTGTTTAATAGGTTCATGAGATTAGGAAGGTATTTAATGGTGGGAAGCACAACCATGATGTCATCAATATATGCAAATACATTGAAGTTTTTATTGAGAGAGGGAAGGAAAATTCCAGGGAGGTTTTTTTCTATATCCATCAGAAGAGGGTTGATGTATGCTGTGAAGAAAAGGGCACTGAGTGGGGATCCTTGAGGGATCGACTTGTATGGCTTGAAGCCTGGTGTGATCTTGCCATCAAGAGAGAGAAAAATCTCTCTGTTGTTGAGCAGATTGCTGACCATCTGTACAATCCCAGCTGGAATGTCGCATTCCAACAGAATATCCAGGAGGGTGTTTATCTGGACTGAATCAAATGCTGCTGCAACATCCAGCTGGACAGCAATAGGTTTTGATTTATGATGTCCTCTGATGTAATTGAACAGTGCAGTTACATTGGACATAGCACGCGAGGTTGATGATTCCTTTTTTCCGTATTGGTTTGACGAGATATGGCTAAGAATTTGAGTTTGGATTTGATCTTTAATGACTGACTCAATTATCTTGATAAGCAATGGGGTCATGGAAATTGGCCGGATATTGTTAATGTCATTTAGTGTTTTTGCTTTTTTTAATAAAAGGCACGAGTGCCACTGGGTAAAGATCTGTTGTTCTGTTGCCGGAGGCTAGGTGATCAATCATTTTTTTAATAATTGGCACAGTGAATTAACAGGTGTTTGAGAAGGAAATTTGGGATGCCATGAAGGCCAGGATGAACGCTGTCAGGGAGAGATGTTATCTTCTTTTTGATTTGGATTTCTGTGATGCCATGTTCGCCGGGGTCACCAGCATCCAACCAGCTGTTTATAGGAGGAGCTCCATCTTTTTGCATTAATTGGCAGAATTGTTTGCTGATGTGCTGCATCATTGGAAAGCCAATAAGATTGGTTCCATTAGTATTAATGGATAAGGGAGTGATTTGTTTTTTATTGTATCCCAGTGCCCATCTGAGGTAGTCTCTCGTCCAGCAGTGTTGTTGTGCTAAGAAACATTTGGCTCTTCTGATGGATATATATTCTGCAAGGAACTTTTGCTTGATTTTGTAGAGATTTTTAAGGAAGATAATTTTTTCTGTATTTGTGAAATTTTGCTGTGATGCTTGAAGTTGTATATTAATGTCTGTTAGGTCATTTATTTGTATTTTGGGTATTTGTTGTGTTGGTTTTTTGGGGGTTTTTAAGTTTAATAGTGTTGTTTTCTTTTTCCTGTTCTTTTGATAAAAGTGTTTTGTTATTGTTATAAGAATTTGATTTAAATTTTAGACCTGAGTCATTTTCGGTTTGCTGTAACTGTTGTGAAGCATTAATTATGCTGACTTTCGGGTTGAGTGTTTGATAAGTCTTTTCATCTGGATGGTTAATCATTGCAGGCGTTGAAGAATTGAGGACAGTTTGTGGATCACCTTGTTTAGGTTTGTTAGACTTAGCTGGCCCGAATGATGATGCATCATTGGTTTTAAGCTGGGTGGAAGTTGTTATAGATGAATTGTTTTGAAATTTTTTAAGTGTATTTTCTTCATTGCCTGGGTTTTCCTTGCTCTCGTTAGATGGTTTGGTCATATTGTCTTCTTTTGTAGAAAGAGTTTGGCCTAGCATTGTTTCTCGGGGATTAGTACAATATGTATCATTCATATTGTCTTCTTTTGTAGAAAGAGTTTGGCCTAGCATTGTTTCTCGGGGATTAGTACAATATGTATCATATGAATGATCTTGAGTATTATTGGTTTGAGAGATTGGTTTAGAAGCAGTATATGTTATTGCTTGGTTCTCTGATTCACTACTATTAATGTAGAGGTTGGTGTTTGTTCTTTCTTGAAGATTTTCATTTTGAAAGATAGGTTTGGATGTGAAAGGGTTTGTTGGAGGATTTATTTGAATCAGGTTGCCTGGGGTTGTGAGGTTGCTGATTGAATTAGGCCCATGTGGTGATTGTCTATTTAAGGATGTGAAAGCCGTGTTAGTAGGTCTACCAGGACATCTGTGAACTTTATTCTTTTTAATACCACAGTGTGTACATATTCTTGCTGCACAATCTTTAATGAGGTGTGTTCTTTGAAGGCAGAAGAAACATTGTGGATGTACTCCCCTGAAAGTCAAAACCATAGGAGAGCCTCTTGCAGTAATAATAGTGGGTATGTCAGTGGGTATAATGTTTTTCTTCAATGTAAGTGTGAAGATAACTGTATTGGACAGGATTTGATCTTCGCAGTGAGAGTTTAATAGGTGTTTAAATTTGCTAACTGAACCATAATTAATAAGGATGTCTTGTAGTTCTTGTTCTTTCAATTGGGCAAGGCAGTTTTGGATTCTGCTGGATAGTGTAACAGGATGGTTCATATCTATGGAGCATAGTATAAAATTTCCTAAAGATCTGTATTTATTTTTAAAGTTCATACGGTCCGCCCACGTTTTAAACTCGACAATAACATAGCGGTCATTGGGATGATTAAGGATCATGTGAATGCCTCTGCCTAATTGATTTTGATTGATTAGGCTGTATAGTTGTTCTAGAGGGAACTTATATAACGCACATTGTTGATTTGTTATGGCTAAGATTAACAACTTATCGCTGTAGTAGTTTGTAAACGATTTATACAGTGTGTTGAAAATCGTTTTGTTGAAATCGTTATTTATTTTTAGGAACATGTCTTCATTAAGATCGTTTATATTAAATGAGACATTTTCCAGAGTGTTTGATTCTTGTTCTGTGTCTAATTGTGAGATATACAATGTGTTGGGAATTGTTTTGTGGAAATATGTTTATTTTTTTAAAGAACATGTCTTTAAGAAGATTTTTTAATAAAAAAGGAGATTTTCCAAAGGGTTTTTTTTTTTTTTGTGTGTTAAATTCAGAAATAAAAAATATTTTGGGAATCGTTTTGTTGAAATCGTTATTTATTTTTAGGAACATTTCTTCATTAAGATCGTTTATATTAAATGAGACATTTTCCAGAGTGTTTGATTCTTGTTCTGTGTCTAATTCTGAGATATTCAAATATAGTTCATTGTAATTATCGGCCTTAATATTTTCGGAGATGCTCTCAGAATTTTTAGACCTTACGATATTTGCGTACGTAGAGGAATTTTTCAATATTGGAATTGAGGAAATTGGTTTAGATTGCAAGTTGGCTGATGTAGCAATGGATTGTTCTGTGCTATAATCTTTGTTTGTTTTGGAATAAGATTTATTAGTTTTAAAATTTATTTCTTCTTTTTGATTTTTAAATTTACTGTTGACAAACTGTAATATGACAACGCTGGTTTTGTCGACCTCTGGTGGAAAAGTTTTAACTTTAAAAAATTCGCCGAAATCATCTTGTTGGAAATTTTGTCTATTATTTTCAGATATAGTTTTCAGGGTATTATTGGGCAAAGGAAATTGCTCATTAGAGTCTTCTGAGGGAGTGTAAAGTCTTCGGAGAGGAGATGATTGGTTTTTGCTTGTATTTTTAAGGATTTCAATAGTTTTGGTTGATGAGATATTTGTGCTATTGTTTATATTAGGGGTAAGTTGAATATTTTCTAAACTTTTGTTGATATTTGCGATGGTGTTTTCATTTGATTTATTGGTTTGTGGGTTTTTATTTGTAGTAGAAGTTAGTTTAGTTGCATTTAGATTAGATCTAAGGCTATAATATTTATGACCGATGACTGCATTGCTAGATTGAATGCTGAGATCAGGGTTAACATTAATTTGAGAATTATTGATTATATTATCACTTTCCATAATATATAATGATTAAAACCGACTTACCTTGAATAAAAAACATAAAGGTAAGGGGACAATTGTCCCTGTCTTCTTGAAACTGAATCACTAAGGGACGCTTTTAATAAGACCAGTTGCAAAGATGGCTGCCAAAAGCGGAAGAACTGTTAACCAAGGAAAAATAAAAGCAACCATCTCTTGTATAAATGGATTATGTCCTCCTGTGTATGAGGGGTCAGATTGACTTTAGGTCAACATGGGTGTGACAAGAATCTCGGCCTTAGGGTGGCCTTTGAGCATTCCAGCATCAGATTTTCAATTGGATGGACAGTTGAAGAGTTGGAGTGTGGAGTAGATTGAAGCCTGTCCATTAAAGTATGAGGATTGGCTATCTTAATATATATATGAGCACTTATAGCATATATGTGTAGAGATGGTAATCTGGACCAACTGATGATTGCTGATTTAGCATGAAATATGTATATTGGCGATTATTTATCTTTTCCACATATATGTGTTCAAGTGTATCAGTGTTATGAGATAGTGTGGAGAGTGGTGGGTTGTGTGAAAGTCTGTGCTCATATACCCTATATATTTACTTGTCTACTGTTTTTTTAAATTTTATTATCATTTTTATTAAAATTGTTATCCAAAGATAACCATCACTTAACCCACTTTTGTAGTTGATTATGTATCTTGCTTTGCAACCGATATAATATATGTGTTTGTTAATCTATATATGTAGTTAAGTTTAATATCCCCAAACTAGTTTCTGGTTTATGGCCTTCATCAGTGAGGAAACTAGTTTGAGGATATTGGATGAATAGGCACTAGGTAGGGATTTATGCACAAGCCTTCTGGCATCAATTGATTACTCTGTCTTGCTTTGAGTGGCACTACTGTATGGAGAGAGCTTTCCCTATTTTAACAACAGTTATGAGCAAGCATGGAAAATAGTGATCATGTGATGTTTAAAGGTTTAATACTAATCCTGCTTAGTAGGAAGGTGGTGGCTATGGTTATAAAAGAACCACTGACACCAAAATGTATGGGTGCTGAACTGAGTTCAGTCCCATATGTCTATATAAGCTGCTGAGCTTAGATTGAAAATATTTGTGTGTTTTCAATTTTGTTCTCATAGTTTTGTAGTTAAGTAGAGATAAAAGGTGGCTGCTGGAGGGTTCCATTAGATCCTAAGATCTAGGTGCAGTGCTCTCGGATCCAAGGTTTCTCACTGACAAAGGCCATAAGCCAGAAACTAGTTTGGTAATATTGGACAAGTAGGCACTAGATAGGGATTTTATGCACAAGCCTTCTGGTATCCATTGATTACTCTGTATTGCTTTGAGTGGCACTACAGTATGGAGAGAGTTTTGCCTATTTTAACAACAGTTATGAGCAAGCATGGGAAATAGTGATCATGTGATGTGAAACAGTAAGATTTTCCTTACCAATCTTAGTTTCGCCTTGCCTTCCTGTTTCCTACCCTCATGCCTTATTTAAAACCCTAATTTCATCGTATTGTGTGTGTACTGGGTATATTTACCGAAATCCCACCTAAATTTATATGTATAATGGGATGCCCGGGGTTTAATAATAATTAAAATTGTTTTTAAACGGTTTTATTTTCAAACCGTCGAGTATATATTACGTATATATGCTTGTACAATAAAGTAGGTCACATATTCTCATCTACACACATACTGCGATAATATTTAAAAAAATATCAAAATATTTTATTTAAAAGTTGTTTTTGAATCGATTTATTTGTGATGTTATTTCGTTATAATTATTTGTCTTTAAGAAATAATATCACTGAGAAATGTTTCTGGAAATTAAATTCAGAAATAGTGTTTGATAAATGTAAAGCGTTGTAAAATATTATTCAAAAACATGTCATCATTTTTAAATCAGTGAGGGTAGAGAAAGAACAATAGTAGCTAATTTTAATCATATTGGCGCCAGTAGATTTGATGAGATAAAACAGTGTTTACGAACAGATTTTAATTAAAAAATGTAATCCGTGTTTTTCAAATGTGTAATAATTAAAGAATGGATTTCATCATTGCAGGGTTAGATGGTAATCAAGGAGAGACTATAAATAGGGCTGATTGATTGTAATTAGATGATTAGACAGAGTTATTAATTAAGCTACCTGATCGTGACAGTAAATAGAGTTGTAAAATAGTTTAACCTCAGAATGTCTGGGTAATGGGGCAATCGCTGTCTTTCCTCGGGATCCTGCGCCTCGGCCGTCCGTCATTCAAAATCTGATGTCCTGTCACCGTGAAATCCAACTGAACCAGCCCTATGAAATGCTGCTCTTAAAATCTTCTAACTGCTGCTGCGGAACCATGAATCGAAGAAAACTCATAATTTTGCTTAAGAACTTTGCTACAAGTTTGGAAATTCCCACAGACACAGTTAAAAGAACAAGGTAATTAAAATCAACCCGAGATCTCAGAAAACTTCGAGCTAAAGCTAACAATTTTGTATATTCTATAAATGTATTTATTTAAATGTTTTTCTAATGCATGCTGAATTTGTACTTGGGTTGATCTTCTATTATATTTATAAATGTTTAATTTCAATGTGTTATTATGAAATGTATAATTAATTTCTTTAGACTAATGCGAGTAACGTAGGGAAGTTAAATGATGCGTGGTTGCCATCTTAGTTTATAAACTGCAAACATGCATTCCCCCCCCTTCCCATCGTTTCTATTTAAAAGTATCTCATATATATGTTTCAAAGTATATTTTGCGTATAAAATTTTGTTAAATGAATAGTTATTTATCTTAAGTTTTGTTGAGAGTCTGCTGGCTATTCAAATATGAAAGTCGAGATCGAGCTATTTCTGTTCCTTAATTAACGAATTGCTCTTTATTTTATTAATTCTTATGAAAATTAAGCTGTGTTGCTAGTAAATATGCATGGGTGCTAGAATCCTCCTGTTGGCAAAGATCATCATCGTTCGAATCTGTTTCCCCATATTTTACTCCACGGTTCCCAGTCATGTGCTAAAATGGCACATGGGAATTATTTCGCGTATGTCCACACAGTTACGAAGCTCCTGGGTGCGGGACAGGCTTGAGCTGTGAGTGGGCTAGAGACGTCCCAAATAAAAGGCAGAATGCCTATCCAATGCCAAGACCTTTTGCCATCCTTGAAAGTTGCATACTCATAAACTGCACCCCTCCTCAGCATATACTCGCTAGCACCACCGTATATTTCCCTTTACTTTTAAAAGAATTCTATTCAAATGAATTTCAAATCCGTTCAGTGTAGCTCGATCTTATAATCTATTCGCGAGCGACTCTCGATCTCCATTTAAATCTCCCGTGATAAATGTTTAGAATATTTCAAACTCTATTAGACTTTACGTGACTCGCATATGCCTACCGTGTCAATATATGATAGACACTTTATCTAAACGAACCCAAGTACAAGGTATCAGCCATCTTGTTTGTTTTTTATATAACTATCCAATTTGTATCGCTAAATTATTTTATTACCAAATTATTAAAATCTTATTTATAAATTTATTTCCTTTTCTCTATTTATTCGGAGTGCAATATAAATTACATAGTCCATTAAACTTATCTTTGGCACATCTATAAGTTATTGTTAAATTAACCTAGGGCTATTTTAGATTTAGAGTCTTTTGTTTTCTCCCTGATCACCGGCACCAGCATGAAATTATATTATTAGTAGCATCAAATGTGTTACCACATAGAGGGCGTTGTGGAGTTTGGACTTTGGATTCGAACTTGAGATTTCTGGGAGGTAACTCTCCTAGTGTTGAGTTCTATGTCTCGGGTTTAAATTCTACAGTGTGTTAGCGAGATAAACATGTTTTGACTGTTACAGATGTTTAAAGGTTATTTTACAAGTGTTTCTATGAACTGTAGGTTTTCACTCTGAAATAAAATAAATTCTAGAAGGTACAGGCTTTGGCTTTTATGAGTTGTTACCACTTTTTAAATTTAAAAGATACAGACTGCAAGATAATTTGAAACAAAGTAACATTTTTGTGTCATACATTAATCCAAAACTTTAATTAATAAAAAAGAACATAGGTCGTTGCATTGATTGGAATATAAATACATTCGTTATTTACCTAGTGCAATTTTTTTGTCTTTCATAAATATTAAATAATTATTTTTTTTTAAATTAAGTAAGGAAACTTAGATACATGTAAGTTTACAACAGTTAAAAATGCTAGAATATGAAAACTAACATTATTTACCTATCAAACATCACTTGATCACCATTCTTTATAGGTAGCTAAAAAAGTAAAAGGTGGCTTCTGGAGGGTTGCCTTAGATTCTAAGATAAGTGCAGTGCTCTCAGATCCAAGGCTCCTCACTGTTGAAAGCCACAAGCTAGAAACTAGTCTGGAGGTATTGGATGAATAGGCACTAGATAGAGATTTTATGCACAAACCTTTCTGCATCCATTGATTACTCTGGTTTGCACTGAGTGGCACTACTATATGGAGCGTTTTGCCTTTGTGATTATTTACCTACTGTAAATTCCATTTTCAAATCAGTATTCATGCATTAATTAAAATAATTGATTTAATTAATATACAAAAAATAGTAATTATAATAAAAATAATAAATTTAATGGTAATAAACTATTAAAAAAACAGTCTTTAAATCTGCAGAAGTATTTTCAGTTAATTTCTTAAAACTGCCCCAACTGCCATTAAATTTAAAAAACAAAATGGCAGCAAATGTCATCAATTCAAATCTCATGAATCTTGTATTTTAATGTTAGCAGCTTGTCGATTTATTAAATGCATTTTATTCCTATTTATAAAAATTGCCTCCTTAATTTTTCTTTTATTAAACCGTTTCTCTCTTCATGAAAAATTTTCACACTTTCAATATCAAATTTAAATTTATATTTACATGTTTTTTCATGATCAAAGAAAACGGAAGCAGTCATTAAATCACCATTATTCTTATTTTTTACACATTTATATAACAATTCATGCTCATTTAATCTCTTCTCAATATTGCACCCACCTATATATGATAACATGCAGTCTTGAGAAGAGATTAAATTAAAGGAGCATGAATTGTTATACAAGCATGTAAAAAATAAGAATAATGGTGATTTAATGACTGCTTCAGTTTTCTTTGACCATGAAAAAACATGTAAATATAAATTTGAATTTGATTTTGAAAATGTGAAAATTCTTCATGAAGAGAGAAACCATAATAAAAGAATAATTAAGGAGGCAATTTTTATAAATATGAATAAAATGCATTTAATAAATAGACATATGGAATTCATGGAATTTGAATTGATGATATTTGCTTCCGCTTTGTTTTTTTTTTTAATTTAATGGCAGTTGAGGATGGCTTAAGAAATTAACCGAAAGTACTTCTGCTGATTTAAGGACTGTCGGACGTTTTATTTACATAAAAAAAATAATAGTGCACTTTTTCACTATCTTTACACCACTTATTGTAAGTTCTAGTAAATGATAATAGATGCAAAATAATAATACTTATTAAATTCCTATCCTGTACTGTCCTATCTAACATCTCCAGTCTATTCTCAAGCTTATGGATTTCATAAGTAAGGAGCTTTGGATACTGGATTATTGCACCTGAATCTTTAGGATGTAATGTATCCTCCTTCCAGCATCTATCTTTTATCTCTCTCTGATATATTATGAAGTTATCAGCCCAAACTAAAAAACATAAATGTTTTAAATCTAAGCCCACTTGCTTGCATAGTTGTATAGACTTAAAACTAGTTCAGTTTATATATATATATATATATATAAATTGAACTAGTTTTAAGTCTATAAGGACACCATATATATATATATATATATATATATATTATAGTGTCCTTAGTGTTTTTATTAACTGTGGATATTTCTATCCTGTGGCCAGAATTTGGTATAAATTGATAAAATGTCACCTGACTCCATCACATGATTTAGCTTAAATCTCTATGACACTTACGGCAAGCTTTAGTAAGTAATAATACATGCCAGAATAATAGTACAGGAATTGGAATAGCAAAAACTTTAAAACCTAGGTTTTTACCTAGAAGAATTCTGCTTTTAATGTGATCTCAGGGTGTTTCACAGCTAATTTTTTAGAAGTTAAGATGAAAAATATTATACAAGAAAACTTAATAATGAAGAAACTGCCCCAAACAACATTGTGCACAGTGAATTTTATTTAATCATTCTACATTGTTAAATTTTTATAATTTAAATTAAATTTAAATCATTTTGTCCTTTCATAAATATTAAATAATTACATTTTTTAAAGGTGAATGCAGAAACATTCATTGGTAGTTGTTTTATAGACATCCATGCTGTGTGATGGTGTGGTTTATATGCTAAAACACATAAAAACGTCATTTACATGGCTGAACGTATATTTTGCGGCCGTGTTGTCACATCGCAGTAAATTATTTCAGTGAATTCGTACACTTCACACTTTTTTGCATGAGGGTGTGTGTCTTACAATTAGGTATAAATCGTTAATTGTAAATAAAGTTTAATTTTTTTTATTGAAATCACACGATTTGACCAAGCAATAATTATCGGAGGGTTTACACACTTCTGTAGTCAAGTTTTGAGGCGCAAAACCTTGTCAAAGGGTATGTCTGAACAATACTTTGAAGGAGGTAATGTGACAAATAACATATTCTCGATAATCTCAATGAAACAAAGAAACGGAAAACATAGACATTCGATTCTTGCAATTAACGACCACTTTATTCAAGCTATACGTCTGATATATTACTATAGCTGCGAACAGCTTGTTTTTTAAAATTTATTTATACCAAAAAAAGAAACTATAATAAATGTGAAATTTGTTGATGCATACATTAATAATTAACACCAGTATTAAGGAATTTAACTAAGATTTGGAATGGACTACGAATGATATGCAATACATTGTTTCTAATTTAATATATTTTAATTCTTAAATATAGATTAAATAAACATAAGTGCATTGAATGACACACACAGGTGGGTTATAAAGTAAACATATATAAAACAAATATTAGCAAGTAATAGAATAATAACTGAATAAGTTATTATTTAACAAGCGTTTAGAGTTTTAGAATTTCATTTAAGAAATAGGCAAGTTTTTATTTTTAAAATACATTTAAAATTTTAATCCCAATTTTCATTAATTGCTATCTTAAGAAATTTATTGTTTTCTAATTATTGTTCAAAGGTTGCAATGAATATACTAAATAGGGAATACATAAGCAGGGCCAATGTCTATAAGACCCTAAGAATAGGTTGATTTCGGTTGTTGCTGATTGCTTACATATGTTTTCCCAAAAATTGACAACTTTTTTTTATTTATAAAAACAGATTTTTTTTTCAAACATTTTATTATATATGTGTGTGTGACTATCCCAGGAATTGAAATTTATATACCAATGCATTTAAATAAAGAGTTTTTAACTGAGAATATTTCAAATGTATATTATTAATTTAAAAGAGTTGTAATGCTTCTTTAAATCTATTGCATTATGGCTTTTCTCACATATATATGTAAGTGGTTGCACACATAATGATGTTCACACAACTTCATTTAATTAGATCATTTTGTTAATTTTAAATTTTTAACTGTGTATACATTATACACATACAGACATTAATGGATATTAAATTTGCACACATATCCACACATACACATAAATATACGCTATTACATATCAAAATAAATTATTCTGATTATATATGTGAACTGTGAGGGCTCAAACTGTTGGAAAAGATACTAACTACGATGGAACATAGTAGGTGAAATGGGATGATGGCTAAATAATACCGTAACGTCAAGCAGAACCAAAAAAAAAAATAGCCTAATAAGTTTTAATTTTTTTGATGTTGTTTTAAAAAAAAACAAAAACAAAGTGAAATCAAAAAAAAAAAAAAAATCGTAATAAGTTTTAAATTTGTTTGTTATTTAAAAAAAAAAAAAAGCGAAACCAAAAAAAATAGCTTACTAACTTGAGTATTTATTTTTTAAATAAAAATAGGAAAACAAAAATACAACTGTAATAAGCATACTAAGTTTTACATTGAACCCCCCCCCCCCAAAGCGACATAAGCGTACCAAGTTTTACATGAAAAAAAACAATAAGGAATTCAAATAAAAAAAAGGCCTGGGAATGTTTATAAGTTATATTTTTTCAAGAAAAACAATGCCCTCACGTGGCGTGGATGACTATAATCAACTACCCACTCATTTATAAGCCTGTAATAATCTAAAATACACCATAGGGTCCCTTTATATAAGAATATTTCAGAATTTTAATCTTATCTTTTTTATTGCATTGCCAAATCCTTATAATATTAATATCATCTTTATTCTTTATTACTTTTTACAATGCTATTTTACAACCCATTGACAGTTTCGATTGTCCCAACAATCTTCTTCAGAACTTCTACTTATATTTCCAAATCTTAATTGCTAAATTTAAAATTTTAAATTTTACAGTTATATTCTACTACTAAAATATAACAGTAAAATTTGAAAGTTTGAATTTAACAGTTAAGATTTGGTAATATATGTAGAAGTTCTGAAGAAGATTGCTGGGGTAATCGAAACCGTCAATAGTGGCTTGCAAAAAAGCATTGTAAAAAGTAATAAAGAACATAAGTGATATTAATATTTCAGAATTATACATTTAAAAAACAATTACCAATTAAATATAAAAGCAATAAAGTTAATGACTGAATAGTAATGAAAAATATTTGAAGAGAAGTAATTTTTTTTATTAATAAGCTATGCTAAATGAGTATTTAAACTTCTGAGATAAATATGATAAATCAAAAAATAAGTAATAGAATAGTTCATTGCTCAGGAGTTCATACATTTGAGGACTGAGAATGACAAACAGGAAATATGATCCATGGACTTTGAGCTTCAGTGATCTAATATAATATTACACTAAATGATGTAGAGAAATACTTAAATAGTGCAGGATAATATAAAATGGTAATTGCATACCTCCCTCCATCCAACACGTGCATTTAAAAAATTTACTAAATAATTTAGCTTGAAAAATTAATAAATTTTTCTAGAAAAACAAGTTTCATTTTTTTAATGGCTTTGTTTTTGGCCATCTTTATATATAATAGTTTCCTAATGTGGTGCTTTAAATTTTTTAAACTCGCCTGCACAAAAATCAAGATTGCAGTTTATTGTTTTGGAATGTCTGGATTGAGTTTTTTCAGCAACATTCTTCAGCTTTTATTGATGATTGGTAGCATTTTATCTCTTCTTTATCATCCTATCTAATATGCAAATGTTCATGTTGTAAAGTTTATAGTGAAGTGAGCTCTTTAAATTACTTAGCTTATGATATAGATGCGAAGTTTCGATCGTATGTACAACCCGTCATCACATATAAAAGCAGGTGAAGATTACATCTTTATTTAATATTTAGCATTGCAATTATTATAGTTTTAATTGTTCTCACCTGCATATTTACTGATTAACTTTCATTTATAATAAAATTTACTACTATACAAAATGAAAAGGGCCTTGTGGTATAATAATTCTTGATGCTGTACCCAAAAACTGAAGTCACATTTTCTTGATGAGTTTGAAAATGTTTTCAGATTCCAAAGGACTTAGCATTTTTCTTTCAGATAACTGGCCTATAACAATCTTGGCTAATTATCCAAATTGGTTGGCAAATGGGTTTCCAACTATTCTTAGCATGAAGAGTGCTATCAGAAAAATCTCTGTTCCGCTGTGAATTATTTAAAAGTGAAAAATAATTATTATTAAAAAATATTTATATATTGCCACTTTCCCATTTTTAAAATTTTTATTTTTTCAGATCATGGTGCTATTTTGTTAGAATCTTTACGAAAGGCTTGTCAAACTCTTATTGCATCCGAACAAAAGTTGAATGAACTTGATAAATTGTGCGGCAATGGTAATTTTGGCACTAATATGGAAAGAGGAGCACAAGGTATTGATGTGATATATGTATATATTATTTCTATTTCAAAGAGATTTTTTAATGATTTATAAAATAAATTTATGTTTAGGCATTCTGACATTTTTGGATCATTGTGATTTGAAAATTAGCAGACGTCCTTATTTGCTTTTTCAGAAAATTTCTGCTATTCCTGAAGAAAAAATGGGCGGAAGTTCAGGAGCTGTAAGAAAGACCTTTTTTTAATGATTATTATTGATTTTATTATTAAATTTAATTTGCATCATGAAATAAATATTTGTTCAGATATATATATATATAAATCAAATCACCCAGCCAATACTTAAAATTAACCAATAGATTATCAGCAGTATGTTGTCAAGGCAACACTCACATTTAACAGGTTATTGATATCTTATTGGTTTAATTGTAAGATTTGGCCAAGATAGCACATGATAATCAATTACTTATGTGCACCTATGGTATAATATATATATATATATATATATTTAACTGTTAAAATATTCACTTTATATCAACATTACAGCAACTAAGATTTAATTTAAAATTTGTCTTCTTAAAAATTTATTAGATTCATAATTGACTGCATTGATGTATTTTAAATGAAAGAAGTATAAATGTTTTCTGATAATGTTTTTAAAAATTGTTTTAAGAAATATAGGTGAATATCGACAATAACACAATTGAATTAGCTTTATAATTTTATATATATATATATATTCTCACAGATAAATGATAAATTCATAATATTATTTCTGGGAGCTTCATAGTATTATTTTGTGAAGTTCTGAGGAAAGTAATTGTTATTGTACTGAAACATCAGATATTTAATAATTATATATATATTTTTCCATATGTCATAGCATTGGCCAGGAGGCTAACCTGCAACAACCGTCTGCAACCAACTGCTTTCTTGCAATGTGTCTGCACTGACCTTTTGGCTAACAACGCTTGACAAATAATTATATTTTTATTATATGAAAACTCCCAGAAATAATACTATGAATTTTGCACGCTCTTTATATAACATATATATATATATATATCTTGATACTTTGCCATATTAATACTTAGTATTAAAAAAAATATAAGTCAGAGTTTAAATATGTTTATTAAATTATTAACATCAAGTATATTTTTGATGCTCTCACATCATATTCATAGTTATTCTGCTGAAAGAACCCATTTTGTGCTGATTTGAATACTGTTTTGTTCTCTGGTTAATTACGTATTTATTTTTTGTAATGAACCATGCCTTTTTGAATTTTTTTTACTATCATTTTGCTCTTCATACATTATTTTAGCACAACATGGATCAAAACTATAACTCTGTTCTCTTTTGTGTTTGTAAACATTAATGCCACTAATACATCAGTCTTTTATAATCAAAGAGAACATAGCCATAGTATCGATACAAATTGTGTTAAAATAATGTGCAAAGAGCAAAATGATTGTAAATAAAAAACCAAACAGGATGTGGTTCATTATGAAAAATGAATAACCAGAGAACAAATCAGCATAGAATGAGATTTTTCAGCTGAATAATCATGAATATAACATGTAAACATCAAAAGTATATTTGGCGCTAATAATTCAGTAAACATATTTAAACTCTAACTTAGTATTTCTTTTTGATTGGCTGATGTATTTCATTCTAAATTTTTATCAATGTTGTCAATGTAAAGCTTATAAACATCAAAAGCTTAAGATCCTTTGCTAACATGCCAAAGTTTATTTATTCTGAATCTTACTCATATAACACACACTATATATATATATATATATATATTGTACAGCTAATGAATATATAGATTAAAACACATATATTCTGCATTACATATGTAATCATTTATAAATAAATGATTAAGTTTTAATAAAAGTGAAAGTAGAAAAATATAATATGTTTTAAAATAGATTTTGAAATGCAAACTGGAAAAAATAAAGTATTGCATCACCTTTTTCTTTTTTGTTGAAAAATAAGAGTTTTAATATTAAATAGTGAGTAGAATGGGGGGGGGATAATTCTAAGTAAGAGTTGAAACTAGCTCTTCCTTTTTATAAATTAAAAAAAGAAAAAATAGTAATGATGAATGTGAAAATGAAATTAAATTAAAAATAAAATTTGTCAAAAAGAAAACTTAAAAATTTGCAATTTATTAAAGATTACTTGGCTGATAAAAAAGAAATGATAACTCCCATTTGTACTAATTAAAGAAACAAAATTTTACCAGAGTATTAGATTAATCTAAGCAATGAGATTAAATTAAGAAGGAATGCAAAAATTAATTAAGGAAATATAAAATTAATTAAACCAGATTGAAAGACAATAAAGAGAAACAATGAAAAAGAAACAAAAGGACTGAGAGATGAGAAATTATCATTGATTGATTGATTGATTGATTCATTATCATTATTATTATTATTGCCATTCAGATTGTTTTGGATGCAGTGAAATTATTAAATTTTTAAAAAAAAGATGGCAAAAAGCTATATGCATTTCCAGTATGCTTGTGCCTCGACCTATCTTCATGGAAGGCTGACCTAGCAGCATGCAGTGCTAAACACCACCAGAAGAGTGTGGCTAGCCTTTGATCCCACTCCTCAGAACCATCATATGTTCTCTACCTGGAACTCATGTCTGCCTCATGATCTGTGAACTACTGATAATATATCTCTCTCCCTCATTGCAAACAGGAAATCAATAAGAAACCAAAACCATCAATGAAAAGAAAAGGTCAACTGGTTGATAATTGACAATAAGAAAACAAACAAGTAACTGTATCCATGACAGTGTGATGTATTCAAAATCCTAGGAAATTTAATCCTTATTATCCCATTTGCACATTTATGTGAATGAAAGACTTTAATGAATTCTAAGAGTTACCCCCGACTTAATGTTTAATATTATAGTCGTAAATTTATATTATATTGTTTATAAATGTGTACGTATTATTATGTTATAATTATGTGAGTGTGTAAAATAAAATATTTGTTTGCTTTATTGTCTGATCGATTCTTTCTCTTATAACTGTGTCACTAGTGAATTAATTTATAAATACCTATATGTATTGAGCAAGTGTGCCAAACATTTCCCCCCACAATTGTGAAAAAAAGCTAGCTTGGCATATATCAAGCACTGGTTTGTGTACCTGTAGTCCGGGCATGCTGACTATATAACCTGTGGTTATTTGGTGCCTGAGGTTAACCCTCAAAACAAATAAAGTGTTTTGTATGTCAGGGGTTTGAATCTAGCAGTCGAAAAGTGCTATAGCCTGGAAATGTGATGGGGAGGTATACTTTGTATAGCCTGTCTGGTTATAGGTACTGTGGATGTTTAATCTATTTGTGGTATTATACTTCTCTTCTTGATGAGCTGGTCTGCTGCTGTAATGGAAGTACAACCCGAGTTTAAAATCGAGATCTAAAGAAAGTGATCAGAGCAATTTTCTCTGATCCAGTTTAATATATATACATATATTAAACTTTGACTTATGGAATCAAACTTTCTGGACTTTAAACTTTGACCCCAATATCAGCTAAATACACTATTGATTAATTAAAAATTATCTCTAGGCTAAATATAAGCATTAAACTTCAATTAAAGACTTTTTTAGCGGTGGTTTTAAATATCTCTTAATAAGATATTAGACAGGGGAAAAGAGAAATTAATTTGAATTATTAGATGTGTTTTTGTATAATTAAAAAACAGAAATATCAGTCTTTAATAGAGATTTAAAGTTTGTATCTGAGCTATGATTTAATAAATGATTGGCAATTAATGTATACATCTAAAGACATTGACGTCAAAGTGATGAGTAGAGACAGTATGGTATTGTAAGCCTAAGCGTAATACTTTGCTATTGATAAATACTAAACATTGATGAAGATGTATAAGTGATTGTGACTAAACCAAAAGATGTCTATAGATTTAGCACAGAACACATACTTTGTTAAAACTGGCAAAACTCACTATACGTATTGCCACACACAGCAAGCTAGAGCAAGCAATGGATGCTAGAAGGCTTGTGCATAAAATCCCCATCTAGTGCCTACTCATCCAATATCCCCAGACTAGTTTCTGCCTTGTGGCCTTCGTCAGTGAGGAGCCTTGGATCTGAGAGCACTGCACCTAGATCTTTTTAGATCTTAGGATTTAATGATTACTTTAGCTTGCTGCATGTGGCAATACGTATAATGAGTTTTGCCTGTTTTAACAACAGTTATGCACAAGCATAAGAAGTGGTAGTCATGTGATGTTTATTGGCTTAATACATACCTTGGAGATAATTTGTCTTTTAGATGCCTTTATTCATATATCTTAAGAATGTGTGGAGGAATGGATGCTTGAAAGATATCTTATATATATGTGTGTGTGCATGCATGTAGGTAAAAGGCAAAAAAGCTTTTAACTAATTCACTATAAAACAGAGGCTTTTCTAACAGCCTCTATTAGAATGGTGAATGAGAAAAACAACAACCAATCAGAATTGGATAGTTAATTGAAGGAATAATCTCAAGTGTGTTACAAAATATTCTCAAATTTACTTTGCTCAACAGCGTAATTCTTTAATATTGTACCGATAGGCCTTTTATATATTCATATGTATTTATAATAAATGATGAAGATGGAAAATGAGCATCCTAGCAGGATTTACTATTTTGGAAAAAATTATAAACCGAACTCGAAAAATTTTAGGACTCATGAGCAATTAAAGAAATTTGAGGTTTTATGTTGTTAATTTAATAATTATATCGGTTGGATATAATAATCACATTTTGGTAGTCAATACAGTCAGTAGTATTTAATAAGGTAAATGTATATTGATCAGTAGAAAACGCCATTATTACTCTTATCATTATTTTGGCATTTCTATGTATGATTTAATACCAGATTGTTTAAAAATTTGCATTGGGTCCATGATTTCAATTGGAGAAGTCAAATTAACCTCATGGTTCTTAGTACCATATCATAAAAATGGTATTCCATTCCGTTATAACATAAATACACATACATGTGCAAATATTTAAATCACTCTTTTAAAAATGGTAAGATATGTCAGCAACGCCCTCTATGAATAAAAAGTCTGAACATAAAACAGCCATATTCAAAAGTTATACTCTTTTTGAGTTTAGCTGTTTGAGCTTCAGATTTTATGTTTATTTACAAAAGGCATTGTTAAAATATCTTAAAATTTGGATTTTCTATTTAATTTTCAGCTAGAATAATGCTTTATAATATTTTCTAACACACACACACACATAGAAGGGATTGAACTCAGACTTTCAAGTTCTACACAGCTATCCATTTCATCTTATACAACCAATGCACATGACCACATACATATGAAAAAGAGAAATGACCTCCAATACATGTATTTCATGCTGAATCAGAACTCATCAGTTGGTCCAGATCATCATCTCCCTCCCATATATATATATATATATAATCAGTGCTCAGTTTACATTAAGAAAGCCAATCTTCAAACTTTAGTGGAAAAGCTTCAATCTTCTCCATTCTCCAGCTCATCAGCTATCCATATCATTGAAAATCTGATGATGGAACACTCAAAGCCCTTCCATTAAAGTTTGAAGATTTGCTATCTTAATATAAACTGAGCACTGATTATATGTGTGTATGGGTGATGAGGATTTGGACCAATTGATGAGTGCTGGTTCAGCATAAAATATGTATATTGGAGATCATTTATCTTTTGTCACATGTATGTGGTCATGTATATTGGTATGGATAGCTGTATAGAGTTTGAAAGTCTGAGTTTAATTCTCTTCTTATGCTCTCAATATAGACAATATACTTGTATTTAAATATTATATATATATATATTCATAGTATTATTTCCGGGAGCTTCCATGTAATAAAAATATAATAGCTAAATAATGGACATTTCAATACAATAACAAGTACATCCCTCAGAGTTTCTTCTTTTTCAAATCACAATGTATATGATGAGCATAAATGAAAAATTTGAATTATAGAAAATTAAAAATATTTGGAAAAAGTTATTAGGGGAAATTTTTTTTTTAAAACTTCTCAACAAATAGAATTTGAGACTGAAGAGAAAATAATAAGGAAAAAAAAATAACGATTTAAAATCTCACCATACACAGTCTTATGATTTGAGAAAAAAAAGCTCTGAGGAAAATAATTGTTATTAAACTGAAACATCTGCTATTTAGTTATTATATTTTTATTACATGGAATCTCCTGGAAATAATACTATGAATTCATTTATCCATGAGAATATTAGAATTAATATATGATTGACTTAATATTAATATCATCTGTATTCTTTATTACTTTTACAATGCTTTTTTACAATTCACTATTGACAGTTTCGATTGCCCTAGCAATCTTCTTCAGAACTTGTACTCGTATTTCCAAATCTTAATATTTTAAACTGTACGTATAAAAAATTATGCAAATTATATACATTGATCATTATAATATATTTATATTAAACATTTATTTTTAGTTATATACACTGTTTTTAAGTGCTGTTTCAAGAAGTTTTCAAGAAAAGGTTGACTTTAATGCATGGATGGAAGCCTTTGAAGCTGGTATTGGTGCAATCATGAAGTAAAACATTTTAGTGTTACTTTTTTTAATAGATATATTAAACAACCTCCATACTTCCAGATTCTTTTTAAATTCATATAAATAAAGATATAATAAAAGACAAATGAGACCCAGATGCATTTCATGCTGAACCAGCATTTATCTGTTGATCTAGGTCATTATCTCTCATATATGTATATCTATTATATGAAGAATATTTATTTATAGTAAATTGTTACATTTTTATTTACATCTGTCAAACTCACTCCACTCACAACTTTGACACCGTCCACCTCAAACAAATGCAATAATGATTATTACTAATCATTTGCTAAACTGGAGATTATCTCTAGCTCAGATATATACTTTAAATCTCAGTTAAAGATTAATTTATCTGATTTTTTAATTTTTAAACATACACACACATGGAGTTATTCACCTTTCTCTTTTCCATGTGAAATATCTTTATAGATATATCAAACAACCTCCATACTTTCATATTCTTTTTAAATTCATGTAAATAAAGATACAATAAAAGACAAATGACTCCCAAAATGCATTTCATGCTGAACCAGCACTCATCAGTTGGCCCAGGTGAATATCTCTCATATATATCTCTATCATATGAAGAGTATATATCTTTAGTAAATTGTCAACATTTTTGTAACAATTTACTTTTTTTTTGTAATTTCAAATTTAATACAGATGTTTAAATAATTAACGGAAAATTAATTCAGTTTTTTTGCAGTTACGCCATTTTTATTTGTGATATATTAAGATTATATAGCTTAATCCCTTTGCTGAATCATGTTTAGTTACTATTATATTTTGTCTACATTGGTTTAATATTTATCTTGTGAGATTATAGATTAGAAATGCTGTTTGTTAATAGAAACAATAACAGATATTTTATAGTTAGTAATAAATACTTCGTATATATTAAAACACTTTTATAAAAAAAAAAAGGGAAATATAGTTTTAATCTTGTTTAATCCGAAAGTAAAAGAAAACTAAAAACATTTGAATAAACAATAATTTGAGTGGGGTAAAAACTTTTTTAATCCTTCAATTGACTCAACTGTCATAGTGAATATAGATTTGATTTTAATAGATTTTTCTCAATAGTTCCTCATTTACTTGATATAAAAACAAAATATTATATTTTGCTATAAAGATGACATACATGAAAAGAAATAAAACTGAGAAAATAAAGGCATTATAATAAAACTAAAAAATTTAAACAATTTTAATGTTTTTCACAGAGGCAAAACTCTCCATATAATAGCGCCACTTAGTGCAAGCTGAGTAATCAATGGATGCAGGAAAATTTGTGCATAAAATCCCTATCTAGTGCCTACTCATCTAATATCTGCAGACTAGTTTCTAGCTTGTGGCTTTCATCAGTGAGAAGCCTTGGATCTGAGAGCACTGCACCTAGATCTTAGGATCCAATGCAACCCTCCAGCAGCTGCAATTTAATTTTTTTAGCTAACTATAAAGCTTTGAGTCCAAAATCAAAACACAATAATGTTTTCAAGATAAGCTCATTAGGTGGCTGCTGGAGGGTTGGATTGTAATCTAAGATCTAGGTGCAGTGCTCTCAGATCCAAGGCTCCTCACTGATGAAAGCCACAAGCTAGAAACTAATCTGGGGATATTGGATGAATAGGCACTAGATCGAGATTCATGCACAATTCTTCCTGAATCCATTAATTACTCGGGCTTGCACTAATTTGTGCTACTGCATGGAGAGTCTTGTGTAAGCATAAAGAATGGTGATCATGTCATGAATTTTAATGTTATTAATTTATTTATTAATTACAAATTTTGATAGGTGAAGATAAATTTTAAAATTAACATTTTAATAATTGCTTTATTATTATTCCTGGTAAAATTATAATTAAAATGACATATAAAAAGTCTTATTTAAAGATCATGTCACTCATGCTCACATGATAAATATGGTTTGTATACTTTATTTTTCATAAAAAATTCACTAGAGGAATTATTTTTTTAACTAAACAAATAAAATATTAAGTCACACAATAATTTGTTCTCAAATGTTTATTAAAAGAAATTATGATTTCAAAGTGCAAAGATATATTATTAACTTCATCTTTGGAGTATATATATATGAGCACACACATGTACACATATATATGAACAATTACTTGCACAAACTACTGATTAATTTTTAATTTTTAAAAAAATGTATATTAGTAATAATTTTGCTTTTAATAATTAATTTTAAATAATATTTTATCAGAGTTGTTAAGTCTAGCTGATTTAAGAGTGTACTTCCCATGAGTACAAATCAATACTAACAATTAATATTTAAGCAATTCTTTCCTTACGATCCTTAATAGCGGTTTAATTATTACACACACACACATATATATATAATCATTTACATTATAAAGCCCGAAGGTATACACACATAATAATTAAGATCATTTAAGTGTCCTGGCTGACTATTCTCACATTCGAAGGTCAGCTCTGCGCACTTGAAGTCACTGTGCCATGGGAGATGATCTGCTTCAACATATATGTCTGTGTGCACTGATTAGTACTAAAGGCAGTTCATTGTCTCCGAATCCCTGCAAATGATTGGTTAGTCCTCTGCCCATCTGATCAGGTAATTTTTCCTTTCCATGTTCCATCGGAATTTTAGTATTATCTTTCTGCCTTTTTAATTAATTATTTGTAGATTGTTGTTATCTAAAAAAGGAATCTAAGTCGAATTCCTTAATTTGTTTCATTTAAATATCGACTTATTCTACTCTTATTAATTAATCTATTGTTCATTTTCTATAATTTTTAATTTCTACTTTAAAAGAATAAATCTTTTCACGTTCAGTAATATTTTTAACTTATTACTTTTCTCTTTATAAGTTTTTACAATTATATATATATATGTATGTGCGTTTAAACATATATATACATATCAAGAGTCTATAAATTTTTGTATCTAACACTGGGAAGATCACTTCTATTAATGAAAAATATAGAATATTTTAAATATTTATCATTTTCTGTGTTTATCAGTTAATTATAAATTTATTATTTGGGATAAAAAGAATCTTTAAAGAATACCACTTATGAAAAATATTCTTAAGAAAATAATAATAAACAAATCAAACTATGGCTACCACTATTTGAAAGTTATTAAGTACTATATAAAATGACTCTCCAAGTATATTATATAGTCTCTACTTTTTTTTTTCATTTTTTTTTCATATGTCATAGCATCGGCCGGGACGCGAACCCACACCCGTCTCTACTTTTCCCTCAGAAATCAGGCAAATACATTATTTTGATTGAGTCCGTTTTTGAGTAGCTCATTTTTTTAAAGAATTATTTCAAAATAAAAAACACACAAGAATAATTTATTGGATTAATCAGAATTTTTAAAAATGAAATTTATTTTTTTTACTTTATGAATATTCTTGTTAATTTTTTTCATTCCTATATGTATTCTTTAAACGTTTTTAAAATTTTCATCAACTAATGTTAATAATTACTTATCTGTATTGTGAAAGATGGATTGAACTTGGAGAGACCTTCATCCTGCAGTGGATTGATAATGGTTGTTGATGATGATGATGATTGTGAAAGAACTTTTTTTGATTTAACAATATTTTCTCTGATGAGAATTACTAATTTTATTTTTAATTTCCATTAATTGAATGGCTTGTAAAATAAAACATTTTTCTTAGGAAGATGTACATTTATGGTATGTTTTAATTATTTAATTATGAAATAATTTTAATAATCATTCTATACATCCATTATTGATTACACCATCATTTTTATCCATGAAATCATTATGAATATCTGTTTTATATCTGAAAATTATAGTTTGAGATAACTTTTTCTGATCCTTCAAAGTTTCCTTTGATGAGAAGTCCTTTTTCCCACTAAATGGGTGATCAAAATATTGTATACATTGCTTTTGATTATCGTACCATTTTTATAGAAAAATTTACGAGATATCAAAGAATGTTTTAAATTATACAAGATGATTGAATCAGGAAATTACAAGGAAATTTATATTAATGAGATAAAATTAATCTGGACAACCAAAAAATGTTGAACACCAATACTTACAACAAAACAAAATAATTTTAAAAGGTACTAATTAGACAAAATTAATCTCATCAAAGTACAATAATTGAAAAAAAAACAACTAAACAGATCAAATTTAAAATTATATTTAATGAAACAGATTTAACAATAGCAATTTTTTCCATACAGTAGTGCCACCTAGTGCAAGCCATAGTAATGAATGAATGATAAAAAGCTTATGCAACAGAATCACTATCTGATGCCTCTTCACTCATTTTTCCCAGACTAGTTTCTAGCTGTGGCTTTCTTCAGGAAGGATCTAATGCAAGCTCCAGAAACCCCACTCAAAATGAAAACCTAATAAGGTGTTCAAGACAATTCATTTGTATAATCATATAGATCTGAACCAGTTTAGTATCTATAAATTTGGGTGCCTTTGGATTTTTAATAACCATAGTCATCAACATATTTTGTCCAGGATTGGTATTAAACCATTAAAACATCATATGACCCCTATTTCTTATGCTTAAGCAATCTGTTAAAACAATAGCACCCAGTGTAAGCCACTGTAATCAATGAATGTTAGAAGATTTGAGCAGCAAAATTCCTATCTAGTGCCTACTTATTCAATATCCCTAGACTAGTTTTGTAGCTTGTGTCTTTCATCAGTTGGGAATCTTGGATTTTAGAGCAAGGCATGTAGAATCTTTGGCTCGAATGCAAACCACAGATCCAAAGCTCCCTACTGATGAAAGTCACAAGCTAGATACTAATCTGGGTATATTAGGTAAGTAGACACTTAGGGATTTTGATGCACAAACCTTCTAGCATGTATTCATTACTATGGATTCCATTGGGTGGGACTATGGTAAGGAGAAAGTTGTTACTGTGTTAACAGATTGCATATGCATAAGAAATGATGTTTATGTGGTGTTTTAGTGGTGAAACAGTTTTCTGGTTAACAAAATGAATAAACCTTAAGTCTTTTGGGTTCTAGTGACCATAAAAAATATTTTTTTAGCATGAAAGATATTTTGGAAAAAAAAAATCAAATTACATTGTTATAGCAATTGAATTATTTAAAATGTTTAAAATTAAGTTTACTGTCCAAATGTCAAAAACATTTTTTTTTCTTGTATTAAAGCATCGGCCAGGAAGTGAACCCATGAATCCGGGATAACTGCTTGTAAGGCAGCTATGCTGACTACTCGACCACCAATGCTTGACGATGTCAAAACATTTTTAAACATTGAATGAAGCAAGATTTTAAATAAGCTGTGTTTAAATTAAAATATTCAAGTATATCCACGAGATTTACTCAAGATTTTTGAGTGCTATCAAATTTAATGCTAAAATATAAAGGATCAAGGGATGTCTCAGTATCAACTTCTAATGATTAATAAAAACAAAGTAGCCAAAATTTTGAAACATCACTTTTAGCACTGTTTTTGGTTCTAGAGATATGGCAGTCTATTTATCAGTTCTGAAATAATTTCATTCATGAATACAATTTGTAAATAATTACATAATTAAAATGTATAATAAAGACTTTAAAATATTTCCAATGGTAAGTTGCCAACCTTTAGAGTCTCTTTTTAAGTTAATCAGAATTGTATGATTGCAACATGTCTATTGTGTTGTACATGTATCACTATTTATAAATAATGTTTCAGGTGGTAAATAAATAAGATAACAAATAAAAGTTTATGTTAGCATGTGTATTGCATTTATTTACATTAACGATATATTACCACCATGGTCATTTTCAGCCATTCTCAATCCATTACAGGGTGATGGTCTGTCCAAGTTCAATTCATCTTCTCCAATCTCTAGCTTCTCTTCTCCACATCAACCTAGTTATTTTATCATCCATCTCATATGTGGTATCCTTCTAGGACTTTTACAATCTCTTGGAATTCAGTTTAAAATTTCAAGTGTCTATTTATTATCATTTCTTCAACCCAATATATATATATATATAAGAATTATTTAAAAGAGTTTGTCTTCATTACTATTGGCAAATCTGTCTTATAAAATATATTTGCAACCATGATAGCTTGTCTCATTTAAGATACGATAGTATTCATTTTAGTGACTTCCATGTAGGCACCCTGACATGTAATATTGCTGCTGGTTGTTTCAGTTTAGCATAATCTCTTCCAGATATCTATAGTGTTTTGTTTGTCAGTTTAGAATTCATTTGATGGCAAAAGCTGGAACTAAAATAATATAAAGTTATTAATCGGTGCAAATATTATGCAGTGAAGTTTCTTGTTTACTCTACGAAAGAGTATTTAGAAGAACTTTTGAGAGTTTTTGTGCTTTTTTAAACGCAATTTTAAAAATTAAAATATATATTTTTCATAGTTTGTTTACATCTTTAGGTAACTTTAGCATATTATTGTTCATATGTACAATGAAGTGGTTTTTTTTTTCTTTATATTTTACCACTAAGTGCACTTTCAGTGATGATTATGGTGACCACCACCAAAAGTGCACTTAGCTATATATATATATATTTACTATACCAGTCCATACTCCCTGCGGAATCTTTTTCCTAATCTTGCACTGAGCATGAAGTGACCAAGATTCAACAGGTAAAGAAATGAATATCAATCTAGCCGATTGTCTGTACTCATGTATATTGGTACTTCCAGCTAAATTGATAGAAAGAGTGGATTGACAGGACTCTTCCAGTTAAAAACACCCTTTAGTTGATATCTTATTTGAATGCCCGAATATTTAGAACAATGGCAAGTACACACCTTTGAAAAATATATTTACAAAATAGACCTTTGTGCGCCACTTCTAGAAAAGAATCAAAAAATGAATTTTTCACCCTCCTAGAAGGATGTGCAATACCATATGTTCAGCGGAGCATAAGAATAAGATTTAACATCCCGGTAGAGCGATATCCCTTTGTGGCTAGCTCACTCACTCTACAATCTAGGGTCTTCAAATGAGTAAGTTAAATGATTATTACCGGTATGTGGTTGATAAGGAAAGAATACATTTTGATCAATATAAATAATAATATGAAAACGAAACAAGTTTAATATTATGATTAAATATTTATTTAATCCCAAATACCCACCACCGTTTCATACTAATGATGATATAATAACAAAATACTAAATAATTAATTATCCCAAACCATATATATTTGAGGCGTTGAAATAGATAAAGTACAATTTTAAATAAGAAAAATAATAAATCCCTAAAGCTATTTACAATGTTTATAAGTAATGGAAGTGGTCTGAGCTCCTTTTACCCAATAGAAATAAATTTTACTTTGTGTGATTTGATATACAGATATGAGATTCTCGATCATACAGGCATGCGCTTTTACTGATGACTTTAAAACCTTTTTATTGATAGCAATATAATAAAAACTATGCATATATTTGCACTATGGAATATTTCACTAATTTCATATTTTCAACAAGTCAATGGGTTGCATTGGCTCAGATACTATATCGTACTCACCATAAGGTACTGTATCTATTTCCGTTTTGCCAGAGATAAATTTCTATATATGTATATACATGTCGCACAATTATACACTTACTATTATTTTAAATATAAAGTTATTAGAGTACTTGCTTACAGGGAATCTATAATAGATCAATCCCTGCTTACACACATCTCGAGGTGCAGCAATGACAAAAAAATAACTTAAAAAAAAAGGATATACGGTTAAATACATTTTTAGCTATTCAGCATGAGATATCGTATTTACCGAATATTATAAGCGTACGTATATATATATATATGCATATTTATATATGACGAATTTCAGGAATAACAACAAGAGCAAAACGAATAGCAACAACAACAAAAAAAGAATCTCATTGCAATCTTTGTTGAAAATACTAGAATTTAAAATAGAAAAATTGACTCAAAAGATTTAAGTAAAAGCTTTATCATTTATGCCTGTAATAACCATAAATTCAATATACGTATGCGAGAGTCTCTCTCTTTTTTTAAAATGATTAATAATAATAACAAAAAATAATAATAATACATTTAATCGAAAATATCAAAGTTAATTATTTCAATATTAATAAAATATCTTAAAATAAACTTATATCTGCGACTTCCTTCTTCTCCTCTGGGCTCTTGAGTGGGCTTCAAGTTAACTGGCTGTGTGGTGAAGATTTCATCCATTTAGCAAGGCGGCTGGAATTGGCATGGTCACATCTTGGCGGCTTGGGACAGAGAAAGGGCAATGCACCGGCTAGTTGTCTACCCCATGGTCATTTTGCTGGAATCTCTAGTATATTGCTTCATATCTTTTTTTTTTATATATCTAATAATAATTAGGATTATTAATAAATTTTCATAAGCTGTCTCCAATGGTTACTCGAATCCACAAAGACAAGAGTTCTTAAAAGAACTGTATAACGGATTTGTTCTTAAGAATGTCACTAATAGTCCTATTCGTAAAGGAATCTCTAAGTAGCTGGTTGCTTGGAGAATTCTGGAGCTACAAAAAAGAATGACTTGCCCAGAATGGCTGCCAAAGAAAGAATGAATCCCACAGCACTATCAATCCCACTAATAAAAACCAATTCAGATATCCCTCTGAGAAGAATGAATCAGCCAATCCTTTTAATTTAGCTTATCACTTAGATTGCAAACATTCCTTTATATTTTTCCGATTAAATTCTACATTTTAGGTTTGACATCCATCTTGAATAACTCAGACCATTTGCTTATAAAATCAGTTCAAAAGATTTTTTTTTAAAAGAGATAACAGTTTAATTATAGCATTATCAAACCTTTTGCTTTTGATCAGATTTTTGCAAAAGCAATTAACATTACTTGCTTATGGAATAAAATTACAATCTTTAGAAAAGTAATTAAAAAAAAAATACAAGTATGTTGGAAAATAAATAAAAAAACAAAGAAATACATATAATGACATATGATAAAAAATATACAAAAAGGAAAAACAAAAATAAAAAAATACATGAGTTTATTATACGTGTACAATATTTAAATTTGTGTGTGTGGGTATTCTACTGCTCAGACCAAATCTCCATTATTAATCTAGCACATTTTTATATTTGTTGTGCTTAATACAGACTTTGTGCAAGGCCATTTGATAATGTCTGGCACAATATATATAGTTAAAAGGAGGTTGCCTTGACAACTGTTTGAGATTGTTGATTATTATCTATATTGGGATTGTCTAAATATTGACTGTTTTCTAATGGTTATATATATATATATATATATCAGGAGTTTATACAAACTTTGAGTGCCAGATCTGCAAGCACCAGAATTATTCCTGAGATGTCCCAATCTCAAGTTGAATGCTCTCAACTATGCCAAACTATGCAGGGTTAAGAAACCCCTTTAATATGCACATGGGGAAATGTATGCAAAAGATTTATATAATCAAGCAAAGAGAAATTAATATAACATTTATTATTATTTTTCAAAATGTTTATGTAATATTTATTTTTTAGATGAATAATGTGATTAGATTCAGATTTTATTTGAAATGTTTAACTTTTAGAAGAAGGTAAATCAATGGAAATAAATAATGTGTAAGTGCAACTTGTAGTCAGATACAAAATAAACACATCCATATTGACTACTGCAGATGTTTTTTGCCATTTTTTAATAATTAGAAATATAATTTGAATATTAAAAAAAATTTTCATAGCATTAAGCAATCTTAACAATAATTAGTTCAGATTTTAGAAACTGAGTTAAAAAAATATAATTTTTATAAATTAATATTTTTATTGGCAATAGAATAATCCAAAAAGAAAAAAGTTATTGTTTTGATTATGTATTTGCAAAATTTTGTATAAATCTGGCTTCACTGGCCGAAAGCATGCTCATTCATACCATGTATATACCGAATAAAACCATTTCTTAGCCAACATTCAAAATGTTGAAATAAAGCAATTGTAAGCATATATTTCTGAAAAATTATTCAAAATTTTTGAAAATATATTAAAGAATCAAAGTAAATTTGATTGAACAAAAAGTTTGAAATTGAATCCATCCTGCCATGGGGGTGGACAAAAAAACTAAGAATAGCTGAAGGAGATATACAACAATTGATTTAAAATTTTGCCTTTTTGTTGGTGAAATTACAAATAATTCTTTAGTAGTAACAACTATTAGTTTCGAGGAATGATGTGTGATTCCATTATAAGATATTTTTTGACACAATGGCTTCCACCTGCATGATATGATAGTATTGGTCACATGCAGATTCTTGCTCTGAACTTGGTGTTCTTCATTACATTCTAGTGAATAGTGGACAGTGTGTCTTACTATCAGATTAATTCCAGATGGTGAATTACTGTTGCAACATGTTTTGAAATGTTATCAGCTTTTGTCTGACAATTATCTAACTACCCTATCAAATAGACTTCCATTTTACAGCCAAATTCCTTTATCTTATTAAGAACAATTATATTTATTGATTTAGTTATTTGATTGGTCTGCTTATTTTATTGGTTGTTTATTTATTTGAGTTGTTGTTTGATTGGTCAATAATATTGTACATGGAATCTGATCTTCATGACATTATATTTTGAACAAGTCTATTATTAAGGATAAGCTTGAAATCAATCCACAATATATTAAAAAAATATTGTTGACTATTCTTGGAATCTTTCAGAATTCTACCATAGAATAATTAATTATATAATTTATTATATTAAAAAGCTGTAATTCATATAAATCAGATTTGGCTATTATATACTATACAGGTCAATATCTTATTTTACAATAAAATCAATAGAGGGCATTTTAGTGTTGTAGTTTAATTGAATTAATTTGAAGGAATGGTGGACATATTGATTAAAGAAGCAATAAAATATGCGAGAGAATTGGAAAAAGATTATATTTTAGGGTGCCTATATAAGAATTGAGAAGAATATTACAGTAAAATATTAGAGATATCAGGTGTTAGATATTGGGAAGATAGAAAATTTAGCATTTAAGAAGAACAAAATGTTATGGAAGTTAAAAGTGTATAATAAAGCCCCACTAATGTTGCTTCAAAATAAAAATCAACATTGTAGCTGAACATGTTTATAATGATAAGGGAAGTGATTTATTAGAGCAGGAAGTCTAGATATAAAAGAATGAATTAAGAAATGGAAAAAAAGATTTAAATTTGTTATGTGATTTATGGAAGTGAATAATAAAAAGTGTTGAACATTTGTTTTTTTCTCTCATGTCATAGTATCGGCCGGGAAGCGAACACGCTAACCCAGGACAACTGCTTGTAAGGAAGCTGTGCTGACCTCTCGACCACCAATGCTTTACTTTGAACATTGTTTATTAGAATATAATAGATTTTATAAAGATAGAGAAGTAATGAAATTGAAGGATGTATGTAGTAAGGGGAAAACTTATGCTAAAAAAGAGCTGATGGATTTCTTGTTTGTATGAATGAAATATAATCAACAAAATGAAATTGAGGAAATGAAGAAGATTTTTAAAAATGGAAGAGATGAAGTAATAATTTAAGGTAAGGGTTTTTGGTGATACATTATATATATATTGTAATGGTATACATATGCTGTTACATTATTTTAAAATTAAAATAAAGGGGAAAATAAAATCTTAAATAAAAATGATTTTATTAAAAACTAAAAGCCAAAATTAAAAGAGTTATATTAACTTATATATATTGCACAGATGGAAAACTTTAAAAGTTTTTTTTTTTAAAAAAAAAAAAGTATTTGAAAGTACTTTTTTGTAAAAAAAAATAAAGATAGATAAATATTTTTGTTAAAAAGTTGTATAAAGGAAAATAGAAATAAATGTTAATGAATTTCTATTTTAAGATCATATTTTAATCTTAGAAAATGGAAATGATTGTTTTATTAATTAAATGTAAAGCAAACTAGACCTTGGGGCACTTAAATAATAAAGGTCAGATAAGAGAATGAAATTAAAGATTGACCAATGGAAGCACCAAGCCACAGCATGGACCAAAAAAGAGACCTTAGGATCAGTGACATCTTGTTCGATGGATCCGAAAATTTATTGATAAGGGAGGTCTAACCATATAAAAAGAAAAAATAAGTTGTTGCAAAAAGCTGACTATTAATCTACATATTTCCTGACCACCAGCTGAGGCCTTCCGATGACAGTTCTTTACCAAATGAATGGCAAGTAGTGGGTTCGTTTCAAAGGAGGACAAACAATCTACTAAAGTGATTACGAAGATGAACCTCTAAATCTGCCAGAATCTGTAAAGTATGAACTCTTGTGTTTATCTAATATGAACTTTTTCAAATTTGCAATTAGTAACTGGAAATAAGAACTCTTATCTGACCTAAAAAGGAAAATTCTAAATCAATTATTAATATTTTTTATATGCATTATGTTAGCTAATCATTTCCATTTTTCATTTTATTTTTTATCTATTAATTAAATGATTAAAATGCATTAAATTTTAAGTTAGGTGTAGATAGCTACATAGATTCATTATGTTGATTATGTCTTAATATATTTTTATACGTGAAAATATATATATATATCGGTAAATATGACACCTCATGCTGAGTGTCTAAATGTATTTACTGGTATATTGTTTAAGTTGTTGCCAATGTGGCATCTTATGATGAGGGTCATTGAGTTTACTTTATTGTAAATTTCCCTCAGCAATTCCATCAATAACTTTATAATTAAAATCGTTTATGTTTATTTTAAAGGGTTTTGATTTCAGGCTATTTGTTTTGTAGTTAGTTCGATGCTGGTGGAGGGATATATGGGTGTTTATATTGTGCTTAGCATACAGGGCAAAGCCCATATGAATGCATGACCCAAAAGTGTAGTCAATGCATTACAATGGATGTATTTCCCACACTATTGTTTTCCTTTTTCCTCTGGGTGTTAATAGTAAGATGGCTAAGACCACAATTCACCATTACAGAGAATTGTTAATATATATTTTCTAAATGATTTCCTTCGCCAGACAGATGCTCATTCCTGTTATGAGCGAGGATCATTTCTCTTCAAATAATACCATGCTGCAGATGCACATTCCTGTCAGTGTGGTTTTATGCTAGCATCTTCATATTGTATTCGTTGCATCTGTATATCAGGAAGCAAGCATTGGTTTAGCTATGAACTTTTAGTCTGAAATTGAATGATTGTTTTTGAAAAGTTTTTAACTGAGTAATCTATGTAGCACATCTATACTCAACATTCTAAAGTAAAATATTATTAAAATGTCCATCTGTGTGGACTGTCTTAAATAATAATTAAAATTTAAAATTAATAATAAAATCTTAATTTATTTCTCAAATTTATATACGTGCATCAATAAATGTTTTTGTGTGCTATTATTGGCAGTAGTTTATCTATTTTTTATTTTAAATCCTTCTTTATTGAAATGTTATAAATAAGAATTTATATAATAAATCTCTGCATCTCCTTGAGCTAGTGGCATGGGATAATGGTCAATATAAAATTGGGTCTTAACAGTATGTATCTGCCTACTGGTGGCACCCTGTATGGAAGATACAGTAAGGCTCTTAATGCACCCTGACTGTTATAATATATATATATATTGTAACAGTCAAGTTTGTACATTCGCGTAACAGAATTCAGAATCCAAGCAAAAGAGACCGAAGCTGACCGGACTAGGACTGTAACATCCCGAGTCCGACCGCACTTCAACTCGTAAGCCAGGATTCCAAGACTCAAGACCCTACGAATGACCACCTTGAAATTACACGTAGTATACCTCTTTCCACACTGCCGACATAGGTCACGGAGAAGCAATGAGACTCTGATGAATAAAAGAAAGGTTCTTAATTGACTAAAATATCACTAAATTTAATTTAACTTAATGCATAGTTTTCACATATATAGGCTCTAAATAATAATTAGAATTGGATTGAATTAGATCAATAACGAACAGAGAATGAAATACATTAAATTAATTATATATTTATTTACAATTGGCATGAAATTGATAAGTTTTACACATTTCAGCGTCGAATGTACAAACATTGGGTAGATAAGAGAACACCTTCTCTTTTTATATACAATTCAAAATCACTTTATATAAATAATTTTTATACAATTCAAAATAGCTTTATATAAATACTTTCATTTAATTTTCATAAATGGGTTTAACATGTGCCCATCTTATGAGTTGCTTTTCAATTAATACATAATCAATCACTACGTTATGCCTATAAATCTCGATAAGCCAAATCCTATTACATTTGTGGCTGGTATATAAATAATTATATTAAACTTTGATCATGAATTCATTTACTAAAATATACAATATAATTTAATAACGAGCGCATAAACCAGCTCAAGTAATGATCGATCGAACATGGCTTTCGAGAGAAAATTTCAGAATGCTGAAAGCGTTAGGTTAAGGTGGGAGAGTTGGCTGCATAAGATTTTACCAATGCACTATGGCACAGGTAAACAATAATAGGAAAAGTTGCTCTGCGGATGGATGAAATAACTTCAGGGTTCTTGCGACAAACGCCGGTACCCTGTAACCGATCGCAATGCTGCGTGAAAAGGAACATTTGTGTTCAGGAATGGCGGGGGACTTACGTGCTAACCTGGCCTTGGCTCAGGCTTCGCTACTGCTCTACCCTATAGAAGAAGATGTGCTGGCAATGCCGTGGCTCCATCTTAAGATACGTATATTACGTATAGCAGCAAAACGAGAATAATTTTATAAAATACTATCACATCCGCCAAGCAAAGAATAGTATATTTCATACTATGAAATACGAGTTAATAGCATATTAGCTCTATCAAATTGGGACCAACTCTTGCGTAGCCTGATAATAAATGTCTATGCTACTAAAGGGAATATTATTACATCTGTACTTTGACATGTTCGATCTATTAAGTTACTTATAGATAAGAAATATTTAAGGAGGGAAAGTATATTTCTATGGACTTAAGAATTTAAATGTCAAATATATTTATAAATATGATCAAGGCTAAATTTAATTCTAAATAAAACTATAAGGTTAAGTTTTTAACTGGTTGATCAAGAGCCACATTTCGCATATTAAATCATTTAAATAATAAAAAATAGGATTTCGAAACAGCGCAGAAAGTTGACGCTATAAATAAATTACGCGAAGATTTTCAAATAATATCTTCTTAAAATATACATGAAATTAAGTGCTCACTGTTTCGAAATATTGGCATATAAAATATAATAAGCATTTAAAATAAAATAAGCAAAGAAATATAGACACAACCGCAGTGATATAACTTTAAACTAAATAATTTACTTTGAAGTGAAAATATAAATAAGTCAGATTATTTAAACATTAACACATTAAATTTTGATAGTAATTGACGTATTTAAAATATTAAATGGATTTTAAGTTTTGATTACATTTTAGATTTATCATTATTTTAAAAGGAAGTTAGCTAACTTAGATAAATATTATTACATTTAGAATTACACAGAATTACACAGAGCTCTGCGGTTTGAAAAATAAAACGGTACCGGTATGATTTATCTGCAAGTTCTTGGCTGTTGGTTTGGTTTAGTTTGACTGGGCGGCATCATCTTTCCCATTATGTTAGGCTCGTCTCTTCTATCGGCATGATGGTGGTTTAAGCATTTCGATGAGAGAAACCCCGTTCTCCCGCGGAGTAACAGCAACAAGATGCCCGCTTTTAGCCGGACATGTTAAACTTTAACAATTGTGAAGACTGGCTACAACTCTCACTAACAATATGGCTGTCTTTCTCTAACAATATGGCTCTCTCTCTCTAACAATATAGAGTATTTATATGTTTTCCTTATCGGAATCTCCCGCCTCAAGACTCACTAAACTCAGGAATTTAATTAAGTGTTTTTCAATTTATAATTCAGATCTTAGATAACTTATGTTAGAAACATTCCATAAGCTATTATTATAATTAAGATTTTTCGTTGCAAACAATTGTCCAATTTAGATTTTAAAATAACTTAAATCTTATCTAAGGAGATTTTAATTAGTAAATTTTTAACTAGTTTTACTTTTTACGAATTCCAGGTGTGGTCGTTAATGACACTTGTTTACAACCAAAAATCTTTTAATTACTTGACCAGCTTTTATTTTTAATCTTACATAGAAACTCTTTCTATTTAAAAACAACCTTTTAACATTTTTTTTTAAAACGAAAACATTTTTAACATATTTATTAAAAATAATTTACAAATATATTTTGATATAGCTTTTAAATATATTTTCGAGAAACTTTTCTCTGAAATATATTTAAAACAAGAAATCTTTTAACAATTTTAAAGAAACATTTAATAGTATTTTTAGATAACGGCTTTTACATATTTTAAATCATGTCTTTCTTCTATATAGCACAGATTATATATCCACATACGAAATTACAATATTAAACAACAAAATTAATAATTTACTCTTAACTTAAATAATATAATAAACATTTTTAGAAATATTAAATAATTTTAGGACGTTATAATTTACTAATCCTATCTACTTATAGCGTTGGTTCGCACGTAAATATATAATACTGTTTTATACAGACATGAACGAATTTTAAATTTATTAACATTTAAATAGGTTTGAACTTAGCACAGATGAGAGTGTCATTAGGTTTGATGGTGAAATGATAGGGGCTTGGAAAGTTATCGTTTCAATATATATATATAATATTTGTAATTGTATAATGGTTTGTATATTTTCTATAATTACTTCAGTTAGTGTTAACAGTAACTTTCTTTTCATATATATTGTAACGATCCGGAGAATGTAGACTTAACGTAATCTGCACTACGGGGTGCCATCTAGGCATTTGAACCTAGAAAAATTTATAAAGTAGGCAGATACGTAAGTAAAAAAAAAATTTTTTTTTATTTTGATTCCGGTCATTAGCCCATGTCACTAGCTCAGTGGAATAGCAGAGATTAAATAATATAATATCTTATCTAATTAGATTTCAACATTAAAAAATAAATAAAATAAGCCACTGCCAGTAATTAGCATACAAACATTTATTTATGCACATATATATAAGATTTAAAATTATTTTAGTATTAGTTTTACATTTTAACATTTAACATTATTTTTAACTTTACCTTAGATTTTAATTTACATTTTAATTTCTATTATATTATAAGTTTACATTTTAATTAAGTTCGCACAGATAAATTTATGAAAGCTTGTTTATAATGTTGAATATAGATCGGTTACATAGATTTCACGGTCAAAAACATTTCAAAGTAAACATAAACGATCAAAATACAAAATTATTGATTACTGACAATTGCGGAGGGAAATTTATACGTAACCCAATAGTATTCACCATAAGATACTTGCATTGTCACCAATAACTTAAAAGACATCCGAATAAATACATTTTAGATACTCACCGTAAGGTATCATTATTTATCGAATGTCTATATATTTTGATCAAATATGAAAACCCACAACATACTTAACCGATAACCAATCCATGCAAGCATCTATAAACAACTTAAATTTAATGCATTTTTATTTAGGGTCAAGTATGAATAGACCACATAGATTTGCATTTGAAAATAAAATATTCTGTCCCTATTTAACCTTAGGCTAAAATTTGCAGTCAAACTGGCATCAATCCATCTGATACATCGATGTATTCAATGTAATATGGAATACGGCAGCACCAAAAAGATTAAGAGAAGATATTGACTCTCATTAGACAGGAATATTACTTCTATCTAACGAGAAGAACAATAAAAAAAAAAAACTCCATAGAAAGGAACTGCGCTCTGCGTCTTATAATTCCTTCCATAGGCAAAACGGGAGAGTGCGGCGTATGAAGCGATTCTGCCAGTAGCGAATCTCCGACTACATCTACTAACTACATCAATATATCCAATCCATTGACCCAATCTAACAACGACACAAATAACCTAAGATTACCCTCCCCTAATATAACTTTACATATCTATACAGCCATTCATGCCCGACTTAAGTTTAACATTTATATAATTAATTTAACGAAAAACAAAAAAAATCATGATAAAGACTTAAAGAATAAAAAATAAATAAATGGAAATGATTTTACATAAATAAGAAAAAAAATACATCAAATAACACTATTAATAAAGAATTTAGTTTGGTCAGATAGGATTCTATTTGTAACAATTAAATACTAGGAAAGTTTAAAATTTAAAGTTCTTAGTGTTTTCAAATTAATATTGTTCGTTATATCTTAGAAAGTTCTTACGGTTTTAGAAATGTTCATCTTTTACAGTTGCTTGCCGTTTGAAATCCAGCGTTAAATTTCCCGATGATCCTGTGGTCCTCTGAATATAAGAAAAGCGATGTTTCATTTTTCCATTTTATAACAACTGAAGGGATTGAACGTGCATCCTTCAATCTCTTCTCCCGCACCTCCGCACTAACATCTATCTGTCACATCGTAATAATCATAATAACTCACCGATTAATAATTTCCAAATTTTCCTTTTATACGTATTCGAAGGATTGACTTGGCATTATGTCATCGATGTGATGATCCTTTCACTGAGGTCCGATTTCCCGATGGATTTCTTTCATTGGCTATTTGTTTCTATTGTTCCCCTATCTGACCGATGTTTTTACATTTAAATGCCCAAGGCTGGTTTACATTTGACTAATTAAATTTATCATTTCCATTTCTGATTAATTAACCTGTTTTCCAAATCAAAGATATATTTAAAGATAAATTTAAAGATATAATTTTATTTCCAAATCTTTTTAAAATTTAGTTTTAAAATACTTTTTCTTTAATAAAGTTTTATTTTAATAATTTTTCATTATCTGTGCGATTTAATATATAAGAGTTTAAGATGATATTTAATTTCAATTTTTAATTCTTAAAGAAAATTTTTAAATGCCAACTTTTTAATTTACTTTCATGTTTAATAAATAAATAAAAAAACAATGTAACGAACGTCTGTGCTCATTACAATATATATATATATATATTAAAATCCTAAAACTAAACTAGTCAATAAAATAATGAAAATTACTCCAAATTCAATATTGAACAAGACTAGCCAAAGGAAGAAAAAATTACAACACAACCAATAGTTTCTTTGCCAAAGTATATTTCTAAATTTGCAAAGGATTACAAAAACAATTTTCTATTAATAAACTCTATACATATGATAAAGATATATATGAGAGATGGTAATCTGGGCCAACTGATGAGTGTGGGTTTAGCATGAAATGAATCTTGAAGGTCATTTGTCTTTTATTGTATCTTTATTCATATGATTTCAAAAGAATGTGTGGTTATGCGGAAGTCATTCAATACATTTATAAAAAGATCTTTCAAATGGGAAAGAAAGGTATATTAATCTTTAACTGAGGCTTAAAGTTTATCTCTGGGCTAAAGACAATCTCTAGCTTAATAAATGATTAGTGATAATCATTAATGTATTTATCTAGAATGGATGATGTCAAAGTTATGGATGGAATATGTTTGACACTTGTAAATCAAGATGTAACAATTTAATTAATCTTTCACCAGGGCAACATTACAATTAGGTAGTAAATGGAAACCATTAGTTATTCTTATTTAAGATCTTAATTAGATTATAAGTGAAATCAATAGATTGAATCAGATTTAGTTTATTTATTAATTTATATTCAGTTTATTTCTTTAACTATAGTAAAGAAGTTTATTTAAAATTTTTAGTCAAATTTAATTTCAATGTGTCTCAATAATTACTTTTATTTACCATTCATTTATAAGTCTAACAAAGCCATTATCATTTACTGCTTAATTGTGATGTGGTTTATTTAAAGATGATGTGTTATATAAACTACGTATGGCAATCATTTATCTATTGGTATTTGATTTAATACACACACATATTCATACACATAGAAAAACTTATTCAATCACACACACAAACATCCATATGTTATTTTTTTTTGTAGTTATATTTTTTTATTGTATTTATTTAGATATGGTGGAGCTGAACCAGGAGATAGAACTATGGTAAGTCTATTTTAAAGTAATAATATAATCTTTTATTTTATAATGGATAAAATATAAAGGGCAGAAATCACTTGAAATACACAATAATTCAAGTTACTCAACAACTGTATTAATTCAAAATCAAGATACTATTAAAATTAATGTTCCATGATAAGACTTCATTGTATAGCATTAATGCATCTGCTTGCCATGATAATGACCTGAGTTTGATTTCAGTCAGGGTGAATTTGAAAATATTTTCAGGTTCTAGCTCATCATTCAATATTGGTTGATAAATGGCTATTTTCGTAGTCTTATAAAATAAAACAAGAATGGAAACACATACAAACCTCATCATCCAGATGTTGGAAAGTTTATTCCTTTTTGTTCCCTGTTTTCCTGCAATGAAGGGGATTTTTTTTTTAATATATTTCATAATCAAATTTTTGTCCATTTAATTTTTTTATATTTGCCCATTTATTTTATAGACTTAGATCATCAACTAATTTAAAATCTTAAAGAAGTATAATAACTACTGTTTCCTATTGCATTGCCAAAAGTATATCATATAATATTTAATTGACCAAACAGTTGAGATTAGGAGATATAATGTTCTGAAGAAGATTGCTGGGGAAATCAAAACTGTAAACTGCAGTAAAGGGTGGATAATAAAGCATTGTAAAAGTAATAAAGTGTTTGGTCAATTGAATATTAAAATCTTAAATAAGAGTAATAAGTAATTTTCTTCTATAAAGCTGACTATAATATTGCCTTGACAACAGATGGCTTATATCTTATTGGTTTAATTGGTAGTTTTTGGTTACGCATGCTGTGGTCACCAGGTGATGTTGCAGAACCACCAAGAAGCCTGCAAGTAATAAATTTCTATGCAAAAATGGCTGAAATCAATGGAAAATTAAAATTAAAATGCTTAAGGCAAAACATGCAAAAAAATCATGGAAGTCCGTAAAAATAAAATGCCTAAGGCAATGCCTGAGGCAAAATAAATGCAACAAATCCATCAAAAATACAAATTATAACAAAAACAAAGAAAATTTGAATTAAAAAAACAGAAATCGGTGAAAATATGCCAAACACAGAACCCTCCTAGAATAAAGAATTCTTCACTTAAACCAACAAATAAAAATGCCTGAGGCAAAATAAATCCAACAAATCCATTGAAAATACAAATTTCAAAAAAATCCCAAGAAAATGATATAAAATTCAAATTAAAAAAACAGAAATCGGTGAAAATACCCCAACCACAGAAACCCCCTAGAATGAAGAACTATTACCTTAAATCGACAAATAAAATATCTGAGGCAAAATAAATCCAACAGATCCATCAAAAGTACAAATTACAAAAAAACAACAACCAGAAAATATACAATTAAAATTAAAAAAAATTAACAATGGCGGAAGGCGGGAAATATAAAAACAGAATTTCAGAAAATTATTTATTTAGCTTTCAACATTTGCAAATATACCTGCGATCAGATTACAAAGCTACGGTTATATAAACTAAAAAGAACATTACATGAGAGAATCTATTTCTCAAATTAATTATTCTCTGCTTTGAAATTATGGCAAATCATCAAAAATAAGTACTTTTCAAAAAGCAAAAAGAATATTACATGAGAGCTTCTATTTATCAAAAATAAGTCAAATACCCTCCCCCCCCCAAAAAAAAATGAAATACATAAAACACCCCCCTTTTTTCTACACTCTGCAGACAACCCAAAATAAAGAAGCAACACAGATATGGATGAGCTTTCTATTAATTTTAATATTAAACAATTGATAAATCATAAATATTATTTGTGCTCAAATATTTCTTTTGTATATATATAAAACACAAGCACACACACACTGCATATATTAACAAATGAATAAATAAAATTACAAGAGAAAAGCAATCATGTCCAAATCCATTTAAATGTAGAATATTATTTTAAAATTATGAATAGTTGATCATTTTCTAAAAGTCTTTATTTACCATCATATGGAGAATGCGGTAATATGGGAGTGAAGAAATATATGCAATAAAAGTTTATACTAACTGTGTTTTTCACTGGGATAATGAAAATATAAAAGCAATGGTAATAATTAATTCAGCTGGTGCATATAAATAGATAACTTCCTATGAGTTTAATCCAATTAATTTCTCGACTCGATATTGATTTTCTTCGGAGTAGGTTACAGTTGAAATATTTCAGGCGCAGCTTCCTTCCAGTATCGGCAAAATTATTTATTATAATTATTAAAATTATTTATTATAGATTCTAGCTACTCCAGCTGCAATTTAGTATTGCGTCACACCGTACCTTCAACATGCTTAATCCTTTACCCCTGTATATTCATAGTTGGCGAATACATTGGCTGCTTTCAATACATTTTCAAAACTTCACAATTTAATAATGCGTGGAGAATTATTTTTTTCAAAGCAGTATCAGACAAACTGTCCTTTCCAAAAATATATTATTCTCTATATTTCTCTTTTTGTAGTCTCATTTTTTTCTAGAAAGTTCTTATTCCTTTCTTATATCCATTACCACCCACATTCTGTTGAGGTCCTGTTTCTCTTTAAACAAAGCAAAAAGCTTTTAGCACCTTTTTTTTGGAGGTCAGGAAATTTTGTTGACCACCTGTAATTTGTTTTCGACTTTTATTTTTTTGTTTTTCTTTTTACATTATTTAGATAATGATCTATACAGTTTTAATATTTTTTTTATTTAAGATCTCTTTTCTCTATTACTATAAAATGAGCTGTATTAGCTTCCATCTTTGAAATCAAATTTATATTTGTTGAATTTCGTTCATTCATCCATCCACACAACAAATATATATATATATACTCATATTTCAATAAAATACAAGAGCACAAACACCCTCCCCCTTTCATAATTCGTCTTTATTTTAACCCTTCCCCTACCAATTTAAAAATCAAATATACTCGAATAAATAATATAAGAACTGTATACACATGCGTGTGTACACATTTTCCTTTTGTGAGATAAGGTTTGAAAAATGCTAATCATTCCACAAAAAATAACGACCAGTAAATAGTGGGATTGTGTGTGGCTTTCTTTCATTTTATTTTCTAAGAAGTAATTAATTTTGGCTAGTTACCTGAAAACATTTTTTAAGCTTAAGTAATTTGAATGCATGTTGCTGACGTGGTGGACAAATCTCTAGATAGTTTAATGCTAGACCATTTACATCACATTTACACATATACATACATTACCAATAATTAAAAATGATTTACTCTGACTTAGAGTTAACTTTTTGTTATATATAATTCTAGATAGATCCACTGCATGATGCTTTAATTCAAGTTAAAACTGGATTGACCAAAGGCTTATCACAATCTGAGATACTAGAAACTGCAGTTGTAGTAAGATATTCTTTGCATTTTTCAAAATCTTTATATATATATATATATTGGTTAATTTTTAAATAAAAATTCGGTAATTTTTTATAATCAAATACATTTATGTGAAACTGATCTGATTATCATTGTGTATCAATGAAATCACTTTTTGTCATGGAGATTTGGTTTTTGATCACGTAAAAAAAGATAGTTGCATTAATTAGTATATGGAGACGATGGTCAAAGGATAAGAATTAGATTTGGGAGTAATGTGACTGATGAAGTGAATAGAGAAGATGGAATTAGGCAAGGATGTAGTATGTCACCTGTTCTGTTTAATATTTATTTAGACATGCTAAATAATTATTTGGACTGTGGAGGAGCAAATGTTGGATGGAGAGTAATAAAGTATATAAGATTTGTAGATGATATGGTCTTACTGCTAAGGAGGAAAAGAATCTTCAGAATATATTGAATAAATTGGAAGAAGGATGTATGGCATATGGAATGAAGATTAATATTGAAAAGACTAAGTGTTTGTGGATAGGGAGAGGCACAAAAAGAATGCAAATTGGAATCCATGATGTGGTTCAATAGGTGAAGGGATTTAGATGTTTGGGTAGTTGGTTGAGTGAGGGTGGAAGAAGTAAAGATGAAATTTAAAGAAGAATAGCATTGGCAAAAAAAAAAAACATTTGTGAAGAGAAAAAAGATATTTTGTGAACCTTTGAAAAGAGAATTAGGGAAGAGATTATTTAAATATGTGTGGAGTGTGTATAGTATGGTTGTGAGACATGGACATTGAGTAATAGAATTAAGAAATGTTTGGAACCTTTGAGATGTGGACATGGAGAAGAATTGAAAAAATCAGTTGGATGAGTAAAATAACAAATGAAGAAGTTTTGAAAAGAGTAAATAAAGAAAGAAGATTGATTGAGAATATTAGAGAGAGAAAGAGAAACTGGATTGGACATATTATAGTTTAATGAAAGATGTTTTGGAAAGAATGGTGAGTAGAAATAAAAAAAGGACAGAAGAGATTGACATTATTGGATGATATAAGAGATGGAAAGACCTATGTGGAATTAAAGAAATGGGCAAGGAAGAGAATGGAATGGATGAAATGATGTGACAACTCTCTGGACTTGTCTATTGGATAGAATACTATTGATTGATGTTCAGTACTGTTAATATTAAAATTAATTATTCTTATTTAATATATGTTTAAATTTTTAACATTGTACAAGTGCTTTAAACAATTTAGGAATTTTTATAGAAGAGATAAGATAGGAAATTCAGCAAAATCATTAATCTAAAAAGGCTACATGGTCAAAAGAACTGCCTCAGTGATAGTTCATCTCTGGATGGGCACATATTGCATTAATTTATATAATGGATCAGTTTGATTCTGGATATAAACATACTTCAAAGTCTATACTAGACTTCCAATTTTTTATACTGACATGAGAAATTGAAAAAATGAAACCAGCCTTTAATTTGAAATAAAACTAGCCTATAATTTATTTTATTTTATGTATTTAAACTCCAAGGATTGAAAGCAATACAAAATAATAAATGATTTTAAAAATATTTTCAACTTGTTCATTTCATTTTAAGAAATATATATATATTTCCACCTTTATTGTTAAAAGGAGGTTGCCATGACAACAGTTTGAGATTGTTTATTATCTATATTGGGATTGTCTAAGTGTTGACTGTTTTCTAAGGATTATATATATATATATATATTGTAACAGGATGGATTCTGGGGGTGAATGGGGTGATGGAAAATTATCATCATCCAAAATATAAATAATACAAAATTTAAGATATTTAATATCAAAGTAATATAAAATAATGTAAAAGTAGGAATATAAAATCCATATAAAAATAATGAGCATGAGAGATCTTGATAGATCATTCTGTCTGGAAGAGTAACTATAAGCATAATTAACTACAATTCACCAACATTATAAATAAGTAAAACGCATTCATCATCATGAATGATCAACAAGCAAAATTAAACAGTCACTCTTGTGACTGGATTTGAAATAAATCTACTGTACACCAGGCCATTTATTTAGCATTTTCCAGCTTAGGCAATTATTTAAACATTATTTGAATGCATTAACTAAGTGGTCATCCATAAGAATACATAACATTCAAAAAACAATATTTCTTGGATATTAAAACATGCTGATCATCATCAATGCTCTGGTCACTTAGTACCATTAATATACTGGCCAACTATAAACTTAATTTCTAATAGAGACTCAACTAAAGTATAATGTAGCGTATGGACTTTAAAGAATATACTCTTCATGCCAATCCAGGATATCAACTGGATGCCCATACAGTAATATACTCCCCTTTTATATTATAGACCATTATGGATGAATCTAGTTCAAAGAACACAAGCTCTATAACTGTTATTGTGAACAACAGATGATGCAATTCATAATATTCTAAACTATCTAGAATTAAGTTCACTGGAATAATTTTAACAATAGAATATAAGTTTATTAATAACAATAAAAATAACATTAAGGTCTGCAGAATACAGCTATACACCTCTAAATTAAGCCTTCGGATATTGATTAACAAAAAACAAAATTTAAGTTATCACCTTGTGATTTATAATACCTCCTAATGGGTTTACATAATATGCGTATATATATCCACACATGCAGTATCATATAAAATGAATATATGAGAATGGTCATTTAATAGAAAATGATTAAAATTTACATATATTTCTACATGACACACATTGATGTATGCAGATAGACATGTGGCATAATAATTTCTGAACATATTTGACTTGCCATAACTATTAATAAATTTTAAGTTATCATATTTTAATGATACAAATATCTCATATGAGGTTTACATAAACACATATATAACATCACACAGAAGTGTGGTACAATAATTTATTAACATATTTGACTTGCAATAAAATAAAATAAAAAAATTTCTTTCTTAATTAATTCTATTTGGAAAATATACATAAAATTCACACATATGTGTAGATATATAAAAATATATGTAATGTGAATTAAAATTCTTAAATAGCCTCTCTTTTATGGTCAATAAAAGTTTTTTATTTTTTCTTCTTTAAAAAATGAAGATCAATATTTGACAGGTTACTTTTAATTAATTATAAACATCTTTTAAAAAATACTACAGCAAATTACCTTTTTTATTGATAGTCTTTTAGTTCAAATACAAATTATTTACCTGTTTTACTTTCAAATTATAGATTTTTAAATGTTATTTTCTTTAAATAAATGATTTTAAATAATATTCTCTCAATATATATTACTACTCTACTCACCAGCTGTGTCTTTTATAACTACAAAGTAGTATGTTTTATCTGTGGTTTTTTGCATATAGATAAAGCAGCATATTGCAATGTCCACTATGTTATTTAGTGTTTTAAACGAGTTAACTACTTGTACTTGGTGACCAAATTACATCCTATCTATTAAATTTGTTTCGTCATACAATTCAGTAAGATTTAATGGACGCAATTATTTTTCCTGATCACACAACACTCTGTTAACTAATGTAGCTACTAAAATAATGGGATAAAGTAAGCCAGCTTTTAATTTATTTGAAAGGTGCCAGAATTCTATATTTAGAATTCACTGGCAAACATCCATTTTTTATTTATTTAGCTACGACGACATTGTGAAATCTCTGGAGGATTGTGTTTCAGTACAACGTTGGCAATTTATTTGAATTATAATAATGTCTAAATTGCAATGAATTTAGAACTATAAGAATTAATAACAACGTAAGTTATATTTTACTTTATTAATACGAACAAAACATTAATATGATCGAGAGAATAAAATATAAAAAGACAATCAAAATATAAAACTACAGCTAACATTTGTTTCTTTTATACATATGACTCGTGGCGACAGTTCATCACGCTTAAAAGTTCAAGAAAGTGATCACTAATTTTGTTGATTTAATAAAGTTACTTACCGGTAAGTTTGAATGTTAACGTGCCTGATTTCTAATGTTGGCCATGCATGGATTTCTTGGGAATGGATCTGCAGTCCAGTATACTGGCAATCTTTAAGTTTTTGTGGTTAAAATCTAGTAGGCGATGGCTTCTTCACTCCGGTAGTCCACGACACAGGTACAAAGCAACTCCAGCAAATGAACTGCTACTCCTCACACATCTTAATATTTCAGTCTATTAGTAACAGTAGTTTGGCCCACTTTCATCATTTCTTCATGTTTATTTTTTATTTTTACTGCTCTGCAGGAAGGACGATCTAAGAAGAACCCTCTGCACCAACTGTTATTCCTTTTGTCCCGTTTATCTTTTTTTTCTTTCTGCGCAACTCCTATTGACACCTGCCAATGTGTTCCAAATTTAAAATAATTTAGCCTACAAAGTCTTTCTTTTTTTCTTGATCGCCATCTTTAATTACTTAATGAATGTTATCACTTTGTTTCCATGCTGCTGATTGCCTTGCGATAAAGGTTTCTTTTAATTAAATTATTTGTTTTTTTATTGTACTTTCTACATTCCTTCTCTCTTTTTAATTTCATTAAACACAAACCAAAAAAAATATATACACTCATGTTTTTTAAACTAATAGATCAAATATATTTACATAAATATATTTTTCGTTAGAAATTTATTAATTTAACTTTTAAATTGCCAACGCTATTTGTACTAGAATAAAATACAGTACAATATATATCCCAATTCTTCAACAAAATGATAAACTTTTTGGGTATGTGTCATCATCAGGATAGATATAGTTCAGTAATTGTTGATATTCAATCAGCTACACTTAGACCTAAGGCCAGCTATCTAAGACTATGTGAGTTATGGAAAACACAGAGAAGTTGGGTATTCCTTCTAGGTGACTCCAAACTCCAGCATAGTGAACTAGTACTCCTCTTCACAGTAGCTTTGTATAACCTGGAAACCAATTACTCTAAGAACTTTAGGAAAACCAACTAACCAACTTCTTTTTAACAACCCTTTTCATAGCTAGTGTGGGAAGGTAAAAAAATTAATCAGTTAAAAATGTTTTTTTTATTTTTTCAAATTCCTTTTAATCCTTTTAAAAGCTACTTTTGGAATTTTATGAAAATATGATCTACAAAGATTTCAAAAATAGATAGTAGAATTTTGCAAAAATGTTATAGAAGTTTTAATTTTAAAAAAGGTTTCTAAAATAGATAGTAGATTTTTAAAATTATCAGTAGATCTATTTTAACATAAAACATGCTTATTTTAATTTCAAAATCAGAATTCAATAAAAATATTAATTAGACTTTTTGTTAAATGTTCATCTCATAACAAAATTTTATTTTAAATTCAAAATTATTTAATCCCTTATTATTTCAGTCTGCTTGTAGAAAATATCTACAAAAAAATTGACTGTGTTTATTTCTACTTTTCCTTTTAACTTTATACATATTTGTGCGCATACACTATGTTGCTTTATGCCATGTAACACAACTTTTACAATATATATATTCTAACCTCCCCCTGCGCGTTCTCACCCCAAAAATATACTGTTTATTATGAATATTACGGGTTCTAGCTCAGTTAACAAATAAATAAATGAAATATTCAGCATTAATTAAAATGATTACTAGCTCTAATTTTTAAAATACAAATACGGTTCAATTTTAAAATGAATTAAACAAATATTTACTATTTTCATGAGACATGGAGTGACAATACAGGGAACGAGATAGACTACATTGAGCCATTATCCACACGATACTACCTCAATGGCATAAGAACACTATTCCCCCTTTTTACTATACCAAATAACTAACTCATAGTATTCTTACGACTTTCTAAGCTCTATTCACTATGATTAAAATAATAATCCTATCTTAATCTTCTTTATAACAAGAATCTAGCTTAATTAAATAAAATGAAGTAAAATAAAATAAAATCTCAGGTTCATAAATTGTATTCTAACTGATTTAAAATTATGGTAGTAAAATATGAAAAGGGAATTTTATGTCATAATCTACTACACAACAACTAACAATAATAAAAATAATAATAACAATAATAAATATAATATAATCTTATTTCTTCCTAAAATGAAATAAATAAATACGTACGTGGTAGTATTTTAATAATCTGACAACAGAATACGTGTGGCAACATTAGCATATAATTTAATGTAATATTGTGGCAACCGATTTATGACCAATAAATAATATAAAATTATGATCTTTTAATTTTAACATACCAATAAATTCTCAAAATTCTTTTAACACTTTTATGTTTACCTTTTGTACAAAATCTATATGTTTGTTTCAATTATAAAGGTATCGTGATTTCATGCATCCATGTGGAGAAATAACAACTCGGACACAAAAACTTTAGAACAAATTTAAAACAAAGTTTATTAACAACATAAATAAATTAACAATATTTTTACACTATTTACATTGGATATCCCTTACTCTCCTATCTCAACTTAGTTTATTAGTTTATAAAATGGAATCAAAATATTATTTATTTTTTTCTAGTTAAATCTTATCTTTTTAACACTTAAGAAAATACAGTATTATTACTTGATTTATTATTATGGTTAGCTTATTACAAAATGCATTTCTTATATGATTATCACAAACACTTTTCATCCCTAATATTATTAAAATTACATTTTCTACAAAATTTTAATATTCGTAATAAAATTCTACAAAATAACAAATTTTAGTTTCATATTGGTTGTATGGAATCTTACAAAGTCAAAACATTATTCTACATTCGGTATTAGGTTTTTATTGTTCATTATCAGATGTTTATTAATCCTAATATTCTCATTCAAGCCTTACTTCGGATGATATAATTACAACTATTAATATACCATGCACAAGTATATGTTTATTATACATTATTGAACTATTTCTTAATAAATATGCAATACTTATTTTCTAAATATTATTTAAAACATTCAAATTTTATTATCACTTTAAAAAAAAACAACTTTGTTTAGATTTCTCTTTCAAAAATCTTATATTCATTTCCGAATTAATTTTACAATGTATTATATGATTCTTTCTCTCTTTATGATATTTTGGACTTTCAATTTTAAAGTTACACAATTCTATACATTTCAGCAAATAAACTATTCTTACATAAACGATAACATATCTTCAGTTCTATTTTATTCATTATTTCTTTGAAAATATCTTTCTGACCGATGCAGATTCACCAAAATAAGGATAGCGAAGATAGATGCATAGGATCAAAATACAACTAGAATATTACTCGTCATATACCTTGACAATCATGGCACAGTGAATTAAAAGACACTATAGAGGAGTGACCTTTACCTGTCTACCAACCTCTATTATCGGAACGATGTTAAAGCTATTTCTTCAGCTTTATTATAACATCAAAAAGTTTAAAGATATGCAAAACACAGTCCAAACCATATGTGTTCAGTTATAGGGCCTAGTTAACTATACTGAAATCACACAAAACTAAATATGATCCAAATCCTTTATTTTTCCTATTTCTTAAAAAAAAAACATCATCTTGGTTTCCTCTCCACTAGTACTTCCAAGTCACTATCCGATCTTATTTCTCAGGATTTTTTCTATACTGTACATCGACAAATACATATCTGCATTACTAACAATAATAAAATTCATTTATTTTAAAACTATTCCACTGTTCTATAAGACAGGTTGCTTACTACTTTCCTCCATATATTTAGTCATACAAACTACTTAAATATCTGAATACTTTATCACATGAAAGTTCAAAAGAATCACACAATTGTTCTGTTAAATTATATTATTAATATACTTTAAATAAATTATTGCATGCATATTCCGAATTACTCCTATCTCATAATATGTTAAAAATGTTGTATAAAATGTGTACATATAATTTAAACTTTCACACTTCATAATAGATGATCTAAAAAAAATACATTATGCATTATAAATAACTATTAAAATTACCAAACGACCTTTATCTCCTTGATCGTGTTCCGTAGGCTTCACCATCCATTTGATCCTTGTAGATATAAGATTCACATCCATACACTTTATTTTAAACACTATTTCTATAATTTTATCAAGCTATTATATTTAAATTTTAATATTACTAAATTTATGTTTTATGTTTTCCCTAATCTCACATAACATTTTATATTTTAAATAAATTAAAAAAAATATTTAAACTATATTTACTGTACTTCTTTATCAAACTTTCTTGAAAAACCGTTCATATTAAAGCTAAAAAAAAATGTTTATTATTTCTTCTGCAGACACTTAATATTCTTTCCCTACTTGTTCAATTTTAAGGCAAAACAATTATTGCTCTGTTTAATAAATATTCATAGATGACAATCCTTGGTTTTTTATAATATTTAATACAATTATTAATTATGATATCAATTAATCCCGTAAAGAAAATGTCTACATATTCTCTTCTAATATTTTCTGCTAATATTTTCCCACACGACTTTTATGATGCATCTTCTATGTACTTTGATTTAAATATTCAGTAAATTTTTCTATCTCCATGGATCCATCTTCATTAAGTAATTTAAATTTCCATTTTCCTAATCTCTATCTTTATTAAGCGTTTTTATAATGAACACTTTATAATATTTTAATTCTTCTTAGATAAAGTTTTTTCTCTCCTTTTAAAAAAAATAATGACTCTTTCCTATCATTATTCGGTAATTTTTCCTTTCTTTTAAAGTTTTGGTAACTATATACTTTGTAATGTTTCCTTTAAAAAGGACAAACATTCTTTCTCTGTTATAACTTTTACATAATTTTTTCTTTATGATATACGTATCTTAATTTTTCAATAGAGAAGAATAAAATAACTTCAGAGTAGCCTTATAAATTTGTGCGTCATAATTTTTCCTGATGGCAAATAACTTCTCTTTCAAGTTTTCCGTATAACGTCCAAATTATATTCCTCTGAGTTACAATAATAAGTTTCTGGTTGAGCATAAATAAAGCTGTATCAAGGCACTTTACAAATATTTTTCCTTTATCATAACTTCTATATACTGTTTTCTGTAGTATTTCCATTTTACTGTAAGGTTTTGGCTAAACTTGAATAAAATATCCTGGTAAGAAAACTTTTAAAAATTAGCCCTCCATGTAAAGGCAGTTCAAAATATTATATTTTAAAAAACTTTTAAAATAAATATAAAATTTTAAAATTATATTACTTTTCTAGCTTACGATCTTATCCAGCTAAAAAATATGTTACTCCCTCCTTCACTTACACATTACTTTCTCCCGCTCTGTCTAATTCTTATATTTTGTCTGCTAAAATACCTCCGTTGATTGGTTAATGACTTTTTTAGCGCGAACAAATTTACACATTTTAGTTTTATAATAGATTAAACCTTTTAAAATAAAGAATTTATGACGTCATGTCTTAAATATTATTTAGAATGTATTTTTTAACTCAATTATAATTTTATCAAAATTATTTAAACTTTAAAACAATTATTAAAACAATATTTAATACCTATTTTAATATTAATATTTAATTTATCTTGTTTTTATTTAAATAAAATATTTAATTTTTTTTTTTTATTAACTGTATTCAACTTTTAAACACTACTTAAATATTACATCATTTAAACATTTAAAATAACTATTTAATATTTCAACATTCATTTCAACGATAGACAGCAATTACATTTAGTTCCATAATTCACAAACTTTATTATTATATTCTAACAAGTGTGTGTGTGAAGGTATATAATATACAGTCACATGATTACTAACTTTATCAGATGATTTGATTTTTATTAATTTACGTCTCGGTCTAAATTACCAAAACTGATATATTTTATAAAAATTTGGAAAATAATTTAAAAATGTAAAACTAAATATAATTCTCACCATCCCAAAGTTTATTTTAAAATATATTAGATTAAATTTGAATATTAATTATAATTATAACACTACATATAGCATTTATTTAATTTATTAGTTTTAAAATATCATCCTCGAATTAATAATATACTTTTAACTATTTATAGCTGTGTTATTTTATATGGCCAGCTTTTACAACCATAAGCAAGGATATAATTAAGCTTTATTTAACTGTTTTCTTTTAAAACAATCCATTACACTTTTATATACCAGGTATTTTCAGCCTTAAATTGTACTATAAGATCTAATCGATCATACAATTATCAATATATTACACAAACGTATCTTAAAATTTAAAATTTTTAGTAATTGACCATTCTACCTTATTATGACCTATAGATAAGGGCACAATATATATATTAATTTTAAGCATATAAATGTTCAGACATTGATGTGTTATTTTAAAAATTGGCTTTATCCATGCTGAGCATGCATTCATTACAATGCATACCATAATCATAGCTATACCACATTATTATTATTGGGGGCATTATGAAATATATTTTTGGAAGTATAATTAGCATTTTATAACTATTTGTTTTTATTATGAGCTCTAATGAATAGTTTTTGGGTACTTACGTAGAATCCCTGCTGGAAGTTTGTCAGCCATTTTATTTTAAATAATCCATTTTCAGAGATGGCTGACTTTAAGTTGTCGTATTCAATATTTACTTTTTTTATTTATTAAAATGATAAAGAGACAAAAATCAAAAGGATTGTTATTAAAATTTCTTTTCATGTAAATGCAGTAAAGAAAATTAAAAAAAAACATAACTAAGAAAACTATATAACTTAATACACTGTACAAGCTTACACACACCTGCACATATAATGTAATATATAAGAGATTTGAACTCAGACTTTCACATAACCCTCAACTCTGGCTATCCTAATATAAAGCTGAGCACTGATTGTATATATATGTGGAGATGGTAATCTGAATCAACTGATGAGTGCTGGTTAAGCATGAAATACATATATTGATAATTATTTATCTTTTCAACATGTGTGTGATCAGATGGGTCAGCAATATGAGATCGCATGAGAGTTGAGGGTCAAGTGAAAGTCTGAGGTCGAATCCCTTATATAAGAAAACTATAATAAATCTAATTATTCATGTCAGTGGACAGGCATCACTTTTTGGGCAGGAACTATCCTGTAATTTTGAAAATATTTAATTGCATCTTGTTCTGTCGAAGGAAGATGCCAAATTTTAATCATATTTCCAAAAATAATAGGGCAAAAAAGGAATGTTAAAAATATCATGATAATTTTAGCCACATGTTAATATTTGAATGTTGTGAAAAATGTATTCAAATTTTTTAAAATTAACATTCAATTTAGAATATATTTGTTAATATTTTTTTTAATTAACAAGTTACACATGTTTGAGAAAATAATTGCAAGGAAAAAAAATGTAAACAAATATGTTAACCCTGAAAAGGAATTATTTACAATAAAACACCTGGCAAGCTTCTGGCAGGGATTCTATGTAAGTACCATTTTTTATATGTTGTCAACATCACATGACCATTTGATATGCAGATGGGAATTTATAGCACTACACAAACTGAAGCACATTTCAATAGATGGCTCTAGGATAGGTTGAAGATAACTGCGTTTGGAAGCTCTTTGTATGCTATTAACAGAATATTCTCATTGGTTTTTTACTCAAACAAGAGTATTTAATATTAAAATGGTTAGTTTGATGGGATGAAAATATGATTGAATGAAAGATGAATGAAGGTTATCATCTATTATTTAAGTTAAGTCAATGCTTATTTAGAACCCAATTCTTCTTCCTTCATCAGTCATTTAAGTTAGTACAGGGTCCAGACTATTTTACTATTTCTCTACACCGATTGTGGCAGTGGAGTTATGCATTCACATTTACATCTTTTAATTACATTTAAAGTAATTTTTAATTCATTTTTTTCTTTGTGTTTCAGTTTATTCTTGTATTTTTCTCTCTTCCAAACTTAGAACAGCCATACTTACTATATATGAGTAGAGAAAAAGACTGACTAGTGGATATAATTTATATTTTTATGCTCACTTTTATGTATTTAATATTTATAATTCAGTTATATTATAAACAATTATTTTATAGTGTTTTCTTATTAAATAATTTTGCATATATAATTTTAATAAGGAAATTAGCCCCCATACACATGCACTGTAATGTTGTTTTAATACTTCAATATTATTTGAGTAAAAAGAATACTCCCAAACCAAAGTATAGGATAGATACTTTGAGCAGATAAGAGCAGCCATTTTATCTTTGTACCTAAATTCATTTATATAGGCCAATCTAAAGTATCTTGGGATGAGAGCATGAAAGTGTTTTACAATTCACTTTATATTATTAACTTTGTTTTATCTATTAACATTCTCTAAATCTTCCAATTTACTACCCGTTAATATTATGAAATATTAAAAACTGCAGTTCTCTATTTATTTTTTGTACTCAACAAAATAATGTTGAGTTATTAAAACATTTCAGTGTATGAGGGTCATATCTGACAACTGTCAGATCTAAGGTCTTTGAGTAGGATGCTGGAGATGATGTGATGAAATACATAATCTATGATTGCACCTATTTTCAACAAATCAGATTAATGTTCATTTATTAAATCCAGATGTAATTTGGATCAGTTTATCCACATGTCAACCCTTCTTTTGGTTCCATTATTCCCATAATTCAAACCCAGGGAGAATTCCCTCTTGACTCTCTTTACAGGGATGCACCAATACCAGCTATCAACTACTGTACTTCTATATAGGTTACAATTAGTATAATCTACCTAGAAATCGACTAATTACATTTCAATTTTACTATATAAATATATTATATGTGTATGTATGTTTGAGGCTATAGATTAATGAGTGAATACTAAGTTGATTTAATAAAGTAGAGAAATCAAATTGATATTAATAAATTCATTCACATTAATTGATGAATAAGACAAAAAAAATTTCAAAATGTTTTAACAATATAAAAAATATATAATTATGGATGTCAGCCATGGACTTCTATCGTATCAGTACTTTAGCAAATTCAGATTACCACCACCACGATCCTTAAATAGAAATTCATTTTGATGACAGCACTTATCTACAAAAATTCAAATAACAAAAGAAAGAAAAAGAATGTTTTAAAATAATGCAAGGCTAAATAATTAATTTCTAAATTTCCATTGACATATCTCTTTACATGATAATCCATATCCAATGGTCTAAGTTGCAATTCTTTATGAATCCCCTCCAAATCTATTTACAACTTATCATATGATAGCAAAAGACATTCACAAAAAGGGGTTAGTCTTCATGCAGAAAAACAAAAGTAACAATTGTTTGTCAATATATAATAAGCAACACAATTTCTGTCTCAATAAGGTGTGTGTACTTAATGTAGTAATAATAATACAATCTTACCTTATTATCATGTAGTTAATTGTCAAATGTAAGTCGCTATGGGTTGAAAAAGGTTAATCTAGATTTTATTTACAAAAGACATTTCAAGTAAAATTAACTATCCCTTCCCTATTTTCAACTTCTACTTAAGAGTCAAATCACACAAAAAATATGTTTCCAAGTATGAGACAAAATAATATATATATATATATTTACAAAGTATGAGACAAAATAATATATATATATATATTTACAACAGTAATTAAAGATTTAAAACATATAATTAAAATTTCATAATTTCTTTAAATCGATTGGATTTAAAATTGATGAGTTGACAGAAGTCCTTCATATATATAATTCATGCCTTACAGAAGATTTTCTTTAGACAAAGTACAGGCTGTTTATTGGCATCTACCCTACTAAATTAAATGAAAATTAGATAAACCAAGCCACTTGAACAAGGGACCACAAGAAGCTATCTTTCAGTTAAAAATACCAACACCAAGGACCAAGAAACTAAGCGGACCCGAGGACAAAAGGGGTGATCACCCAACTACAAACTACAACCCAACTACAAAAGAAATCCAGGAACTATGATACCTACTATGGAAATTAAAGACTAATAGAATCGCTACAAAGACAATGTTGAAATGACAAATAAAGTCCAAAAGAAGCACTATAAAGCCTAGGTAAATATTAATATCAGGATAAAAACTTAAATCTCACTCATTAAAAATGAGCATGCAAATTTTATTTAATATGTAATATTTCTTATGTGTTTACATTTTAATTATATCTTATTCTTGCATTTATAATTATTATCATTGTTTTTTTTTTTTAAATAAATTTTGTTTAAAATTATTAATGTCATTTTTTTCCATCTTTCTCTCTCTCTCCATTCACAATCAAATGTGCAGCCAGTCTCATGTGAAGAGCTAGCCATGGGTCAAGCACTTGAAACATGTTGACATCTCATGGGTTCCAATCTCCATATTGGATGACACCCTGGGTTTTAAACCCGTTATAAATTCCCCATGGGATGTTTCATGTTTCAAGCAGCCAGAGAGCTACTTCGGTCTGGAGAAATGACTGTCAGTTTAAGATTTTAATAAATTGCAGTCTGACCGGGGGTATGATTGATATGTAAGTATTAATCCTATTTACTCTCCTGCTTGAGTAACGGGTTTTTAAAAAGATATTTTGCAAAATAATAAGATTTCATAAAATTAAAATAAATAATTAGAAAGTTTGTAAAATTACAAGTTGGAATTGTAAAGTTGAAAAAAGTCTTAAAAGGTGTAATTAAGCAGTTTTAATTCCCGTTACAAATGTCATCCAATGTGAGAGCACAAATAAATCCGCTCATAAAAAAAATACATAATAAAAAATATATTAAAAAAAAAAAATTTCGGCTCACATAAATAAAAATGTATAATTAAATTGAAATATTTTATGAGAGAAGAAAGAGAATAAATGGCACTGATAATAATTCTATGTTATAAAAGAAAGATAAGTGAATTTAGTTAATGAAATAATATAGTTGTATAAATGAAATAATATAGTTGGTATAAAAAAAAAAGAGAAAAAAAATACATTATAGATATAGGAAGATAGATGTGGGTAGGCATTGATTGGCATTAGGATAGGAATCGGCATGCAAGTGGTATTAGGGGGAATATAGTGGGAGAAAAATTGATCAAACACTCATGTTCAAGTATAAATTAAATTAAAATTATTAAATAAAATAATAATTAGTAAACTTATTAAAGTGAATAAAATACGGTATTAAAAATAATGATAAAAAGTTTAAAATTATAAAAAAATAAAGCCAAAATGGAGGCTCAAGGTGAAAATATAGAAAATATCCCCAACAAGGAAAAAAGGGAAATCATAGCTTTACTAACCAGTGCACTTGAAAAACAAAAAGAAGCAGCTGAAGAATATATAAAAATAGCAGAAGAACTTAAAAATCAATATAATGAAACAAACAGAAAAATGCAAGTGCAGACTGAAATGTTTGAAGAATTGAAAGAACAAATCAGTATGGGCCATAATAAAATAAAAGAAGAAATTAGGGAAGAAATAGAAGAAATTAAAACACAAGTAGAGAATAAAATAGAGACTGCTTACCAAGTAATAGAAAAAAATAAGATAGAAGATAGAAAAATAATGGAAGAGATAAAAGTTGAAGTTACAAATTTAACGGTAAAGGTAAATCAAATAAATCGTTGTCAAAATAGCCCACAAACTGAAATAAAAAAGCCAGACCAGCTGAGTGCGAACATGAACATTACAAATAACTCCATGAGTCATCCTCAGAAATACATTTATAAAAAAATTCAGATGATCTACAAAAGCCCATATAGTGTAGTCCCTCAAATTGACTTCAATGCCTTTGTGATAGCCAAAGGCAATATAGAAAAAGGAACATTTAACGCTAGGTCACTAAAGTTATTTGGAGGGCTGTATAATAAAGAACTGCCAGAGAAAAATTAAAAATATGTAATCTGACGGATTCGCCAGCTTGACCTAGTTATTAATGAACATGGACTCGGAATAATGGAAAATGTTTAACAAAGTTTAATGAAATAAAAATAACCTATAGTTTTTTTTTTAAACAAATGTAAAAATGAGAATCAAAGTTAGTTTGAATAATGAAAAATGATTAAAGTTAGTCTTAGTAAAATAAAATAACAATCTTAGAATTTTTAAAATGTCAAAGCATCTATAAAACAATTTATGTCCAAACCCTCGATTATGTCTTATCGATTATATTGATATCCCAGCTCATAAGTCTAGAACATAGCGGAGCGTGACGCAAACAAAATAAATGTGTAAAATCAAAATAGACAAGCAAAATGAAAATGCTTTTTTTTTTTTTTAAAAAAAAAGGAGAGTAAAAATAACGCTTTAAAAATAAAAATGAAATAAATAAGTGTATAATGAAAGTATTAATGAAAATAAAACATTATCAAATAAAATTAAAAAAAAAAAAGTATTAAATTAGGATTGAGGTGTGTGTGAGTATTTGGGCAAAGATATAAATTTCAGGCCTGGCTTTTGTTGGATTAAGCCTTTTCTTGTGTTGACTTTGTTCTACAGATGGGTAGTGCGAAGAATAAACAATACTGATGATGATGCGCCAGTAGAAAAGTTCTGGCATATAAAAATTAATAAATCTGGAGGAAAAATTCCCAGTAACCAAATAAAGTAAATATTTTAGTAAGTCGAATGTGCAGTAGAGATAGTCCTGCCATTCGCAATCTTAAAGTCCCTGTTCATGATCCGTTGTGCACAAAATGCCCATGCTGTAGTCACGACTTCCACAAGACATTAAAAGTTGGTTTAAATCAGCACAAAATCTATCTGTGTGTTTGAATTGCCTTGTACTTTGCTGCCTGCTTCTCTTAATATTACATTTATTACCTAATGATGAAAATAAAAACTAAAAATGCACTTTAGAAAAATAAAGTTATTAAAAATAAGAATTTAAAGTGGTCAATACTTAGGAAAAGTGAACAATGCACTTAAAATTCTCAATTGGGAGGGGTGTGATGTAACAGTATGTATATACACGCATTGCACAAGTGTGTGTGTGTGTGTATACGAGTTACATAATTCACATGTTTTTATTTATTAAAAAATATATATAATTTAAAAAAATATATCAGAATCAATACTTGAAAATATAGAAATTAAAATACAGGGAAATTTAGAGATAAGTTAGAAACTAATAATTATAACTTGTCTTTCTTTTATACAATATTATCTGATAAAAATATTCTTTAATAACTAAGTCTTTAAGGAAAAAAAGTGTCTTTAATTTAAAAAATAAAAAGTTTGTGATTAATTAAAATAGTATGTACAAAAATAATCAGGCTGGGGATTAAAATTCCAGACTGATTAGTTGAACAATTTCTAATCTCTGTAATTAAAATTTGAAACAGAAATAAAGAAATGTAAATTATAATTGGCTGCAGAAAGGAGTTTGCTATTAACTGAAAGGAGACCCTTTGATTCCTCTTGGAGGCCTTAAAGGAACCGAGCAGGGCAAATTCCTAATGTCCACTCCATACGTTCTTGTCGTTGCAGCTGTTATTACTATGTGATTATTCATATAGTATACGAACATGGATGGGCTGCTCGCCAACATGCATTAGCCAGCATGGTGAGTTTATTGGCTTTTTACCTCTGAGTTTAAGGTCAAGAAACACCATGGTCTTTCTTCTCAGTGCCTGATAAGGCAGAATGAATGTTTGTGTAAATGATAAATATTTTTCCAATACATATATACAATTATGACAGACAAAAATAAAGCATGGCCCTTATTCCCAGGAGGCTGTAAAGTCACCAACCAAGGCAGCGGTTGGTGGCCGAAGGCGGAGGGTGCTAAGAATCCCCTGATTGTGGACCCAGGCTGCCATTTGATGACGACTTTTTATTTAGGTACTTACAACTGCAGATCACTTTCAAGTGAAGGAAGATTGCAAGAATTAGAAGAAGAACTGTCTTATATTAAATGGGACATTATTGGACTTTGTGAAGTTAGAAGAAAAGGAGAAGAAACAATTGATTTAAAAAGTGGACATATACTCTATTATAAAGGCACACATATTGGAAATACAAGTGGAGTAGGATTCATTATAAATAAAAAGTGGAAGAACAATATTGTGGAGATTGATGGTGTATCGGACAGAGTGGCAAGATTAGTTATACAACTTAATAGCAGATACCAAATGCAGATAATTCAGGTTTATGCCCCAACAAGTTCTCATAGTGATGAAGTAGTAGAAGATTTTTATATGGATGTACAAAAGGCTTTTGATCAGAGTAAACAACATTTTAAAATTGTTATGGGAGACTTTAATGCTAGAATTGGTAGACAAATGAAAGATGAAATTGCTGTAGGTAATTTTGGTTATGGTAATAGAAATGAGAGAGGACATAGACTTGTGGAATTTGCAGAAAAAGAAAAAACTTTATATTATGAATTCATTTTTTGAGAAAAATGTTAAAAGGAAATGGACATGGAAACATCCAAATGAAGGTACAGCAGAATTGGATTATATTTTGACTAACAGAAAATACATATTTCAAGATTGTAATGTTCTTAATAAATTTAACACAGGAAGTGATCATCGATTAGTAAGGTGTAAGTTACGTGTTAATGTAAAACTAGAAAGACAAAAATTATTAAGAAAAACAATATTTACAGTTGATATTCCTAATCTTCAGAAACATTCTAATGAATTTAAATTAGAACTTACAAATAGGTTTCAAGTGTTAGGAGATTTTGAACATGATACAGATTTGAATGAAATTAATATGAAAATAACTGATACACTTTTAAAAACTGCAACAAACATAGCTGGTAGAAAAAAGCAGCAATTGACTAATAAAATTTCTACTGAGACTAGAGAATTTATGAAGAAAAGAAGGAATATGAAGATATACAAAAATGATGTATTAAAAAGAATTGAATATCTTGAATTTTGTAAAATGGTACGGAAAAGAGTTGAAAATGATATAAGAAAGTATAACTGTGAAATAGCAAGGAAAGCTGTAGAAGAAAATAAAAGTCTCAAAAATGTTAAACAACATTTTGGTATTGGTAGGAAATTTATATCTGCAATAAGAAAAAAAGATGGAATTATTACTAAAAAGAGAGATGACATCATGAAATTGGTAGAAGATTTTTATCAAGAATTATATAGTAATAAAGAACAAGTACCTCCTATATCTATTACATCTTCCGAATTGCCCAGAATTTTAAATGAAGAAGTGAGACATGCAATTAAGTGTATGAAGAAAGGAAAGGCTCCAGGAAATGATGGAATTATAATTGATATATTAAAAGAAGCAGGTGAAGAAATAGAAACAATTTTAGCAAAGTTATATACCAAATGTCTAAATGATAAAGATGTACCGGAAGATTGGAAGAATGCAGTAATAATATTAATATTTAAAAGAGGTGATAAAGAAGATATTAGAAATTACAGACCTATCAGCCTTTTATCAGTTTTATATAAAATTTTTACCAAGATAATTACAACTCGTCTACAGAAAACTTTGGATTTCCACCAACCAAGAGAACAAGCTGGATTTAAAAGTGGTTTTAGTACAATAGATCATATCCAGGTATTGAGAGAAGTCATAGAAAGGACAAATAAATATGAGTTGTCATTATGTTTTGGATTTGCAGATTATGAAAAGGCATTCGATTCTATACACATTTCTTCAGTGATTAAAGCATTGGATCATCAAAGTATAGATCCAGGATATTGTCATATTTTAAAGAATATTTATAAAAATGCAACAGCAACAATTAGATTACATAATGATACTGGAAAAATCAACATTGAGAAAGGTGTAAGACAAGGTGACTCCATATCTCCAAAACTCTTTACAGCAGTGCTGCAAGAAGTATTTTGTGGATTAAAATGGGAAACTAAAGGAGTGAAAGTAAATGGAGAGTATTTAAGTCATTTAGATTTCGCAGATGATGTAGTTGTTTTTGCAAATAATGCTTCAGAGCTGCAGGAAATGTTGCAGGAGTTAGAAGATGAAAGTAGAAAAGTAGGACTAAAGATAAATGTTAAAAAGACTAAAGTAATGTTTAATCGATTTGCTCAAAATATCAAAATAAAGATTGATTATGAAGAATTAGAAGAAGTTAACAGTTACAAATACCTTGGTCAGATTATTAATACAGATGGAAACATAATGGAGGAAATTAATCATAGAATTAAACTTGGTTGGAGTGCTTTTGGTAGAAATAACTTGATACTAAAAGGAAATATGCCTATGTGTTTGAAAAGGATGGTTTTTAACAAATGTGTTTTACCAGTTCTTACTTATGGATCTGAGACTTGGACACTTAATAGAAGAGCAATACAGAGACTTCAGACCACTCAAAGGAGTATGGAGAGATGTATGTTGGGAGTAACAAGAAGAGATCGAAAATGCAATGTATGGGTAAGACAACAAACAGGTGTTACTGACCTTATTGAAAAAATTAAAAGATTGAAATGGAGTTGGGCTGGACATATTGCTAGAAGAGATGATAATAGATGGACAATTGAAATTTTAAACTGAATTCCAAGAGATTGTAAAAGACCCAGAAAGAGACCACATGTGAGATGGATGGATGAAATGAGAAAATGTGCAGGGGTGTTGTGGAGAAGAGAAGCTAAAGATTGGAGAAGATGGATTAAACTTGGAGAGACCTTCATCCTGCAGTGGATTGATAATGGTTGTTGATGATGATGAAATTATAATTACATTTTTTGAGATAAAATGTGTTGAAGCTAGAGCAGGGTGGGTGGAGTCAGAGTAATATACAAGGCACACATTCTCCATTGTTTTAGAGAGAGTTGAAATAGAGTTTTGAATTCAGTGGTTAAATTTTGAGTTCAGCAGAGTTGTTAAGTTTGAATTAAGTTCATTTCAAGCAAGATTAAAAAGAATGATTGGCTAGAATTGAACGTTGTGTTCGGTCATTTTCTCCGCTATTCTCCGGTGTGCCATTTAGCAAAATGCCATGACATATTACTCTGACTCGCCTTCTGCTGAAGTTTCAACCCGCTCTACTAAATTAAATGAAAATTAGATAAATCAAGCCACCTGAACAAGGGGCCACAAAAAGCTATCTTTCAATTAAAAATACCAATGCCAAGCACCAAGAAACTAACCGGATCCAAGGACAAAAGGGGTGATCACCCAACTACAAACTACAACCCAACTACAAAAGAAATCCAGGAATTATGATACCTACTATGGAAATTAAAGACTAATAGAATCGCTACAAAGACAATGTTAAAATGACAAATAAAGTCCAAAAGAAGTGCTATAAAGCCTAGGTAAATATTAATATCAGGATAAAAACTTTTAAATCTCGTTAAAAATGAGCATGCAAATTTTATTTAATATGTAATATTTCTTTTGTGTTTACATTTTAATTATATCTTATTCTTGCATTTATAATTATTATCATTGTTTTTTTTTTTTTTTTTTAAATTAAATTTTGTTTAAAATTATTAATGTCATTTTTTTCGTCTTTCTCTCTCTCTCCATTCACAATCAAATGTGCAGCCGGTCTCATGTGAAGAGCTAGCCATGGATCAAGCACTTGAAATGTGTTGTTGACATCTCATGGGTTCCAATCTCTGTATTGGATGGCACCCTGGGTTTTAAACCCATTATAAATTCCCCATGGGATGTTTCACATTTCAGGCAGTCGGAGAGCTACTTCAGTCTGAAGAAACGACTGTCGGTTTAAGATTTTATTAAATCGCAGTCTGACTGGGGGTATGACTGATATGTAAGTATTAATCTTATTTACTCTACTGCTTGAGTAATAGGTTTTTAAAAAGATATTTTGCAAAATACTATGATTTCATAAAATTAAAATAAATAGAAAGTTTTTAAAATAGCAAATTCGAGTTGTAAAGTTGAAAAAAGTCTTAAAAGATGTAATTAAGCAGTTTTTATTCCCGTTACACATGTAAGCTGCCCTCACAATGCCTCTATCCTTACAGGGTTAAAATTTTATTTTAAAATAAAATTTTAACACTATGAGTGTAAATGTATGCATTTTAAATTGGCCATTTTATTTCTTTAGATGTAAAGCTATGGAGTTTACCTTGATTATTTTTCTAACTTCTTGTTATCCACACTATTTTCTAACCTTTTTCTCTGTCTCTTCTCTTAAACAACATCAAATCAAGAAGGAGATTCATATATGTATAGGGTTCCTTCACCCTAAATTTTTTTTTTATTCATTTCATGGATTTATTGTAATGTGTCTCTTTTGCAGATGGCACATATGTTTATTCAATAGCCTCTATCTGTTCATCTTTTAAGACTTATTGAACTCTTTTGAGAGCTACCTAAGTATAAGAGCATCCATTATTCAGCATGGATTAACTCTTAGAATTGGTTTTGTTTTCAGGTATCCCAGTGATTGTTTTTAACCATTTACTAAGGTATACCTTCAGCAAAGAAAGTCAATAATTCTTTTTGTTGCTATGTATACTTATACACACATATATACCTATATATATATTGATGTATTTCCCTTCTTACTTATCTCACTTATCATTTCTATCTATATTTCTGTTTATATACACATGTAATGTGGCAGTCATATGATTATTTTGCTTGGACAAAATAGGGTTTCAAGATCCAAGCATTATAAGTGCTCCTGATCTTTTACTTCTTCCCAGAATGCATTGGGACCCAATTGTTTTATGATAGTATAAGGCCCTTCATACTGATGGTAAAATTTCTGATATTTATTTTCTTGGAGTCTGCTCATATGAGGAGTCTTTATAAAAACCTGATCTCCTACTTTGAAGTTGTATGGATTCTTCTTCACATTTTATTCCACTGATTGGCCCTATTTATGAGTTGCTCATAGGCTTTTATTCCATCCTTTTTATATATCGATATATCAGAGCATATAAAAGTGGATTTGTATTTTATAAGTAGTGTCAGCATCTCATTGCATTATGGTATGCTAAGTTGGTCTATATCTAATACTTGGTTGGTTAGCTGTAAGTTGTATTCCAGTAACATCTAGGCATCTTTATGGTCTCATTGACTTTAAACATTTTCTATTGATATCTACATTATGATCAATTAATTTATATGTATATACTGTAACAGGATGAGGATATAGGAAAAGTGTTTGAACCGGGTGATGGAAAATCATCAATAAACTGAAGTCAGCAATCTAAATTAAATATCAAATTCAATAATTAATTATTCAAAAGTATATATAAGTATAAGATATTTATAAGAAAATGAGATTAGAGAATCTTTGAGAGATCAGTCAGCAACTATACATCAATCATATATCAACCAGCATTATCGAAAAGTATAAGTAATACTCAAAATAAACCATCATCATGAATGATCCACAATATAATAAATCAGTACAATAAAACAACAGTTCATTTTGTGGCTGGATTTGAACAATAAAAAAATATAAATCCACAGTCAACCTTGTGACTGGATTTAAAATGGGTCTTCTGTAGGCTAGGCTAACTATTGAGCCTTTGCCCACTTGGGTAATTATTTAACCATTAATTCGGAGGCACAAACTAAATGCTCATCCATCAGAATACATAACCAGAAAAATCTAAACAATAATGCTGGGATATTAAAACATGCTGATCATCATCAATGCTCAGGCCACTTGTACTGGCCAACTATAAACTTAACTTTTAATAAGACTAAAGTAAAATAAAAGATAGTGCATGGGCTTTTCTCTTTTGCACCAACCAGGATGATGATTGATCATCTCTGAATGCCCAAAAGCACTAAATACACATCCTCGTTCATATATTCATCCTGTGCATGAATCTAGTTCAGAGAACATAAGCTCTATTACTGTATGTGACCAAGAGATGATGCAATACAATTTTTAACAATTGAAACAAGTTTATTTACAATAATAATAAAATGGAAATTAAGAACCATAAAAATAAAATTATACACATATAAGCTTTCTGATTTTGATTACAAAACAAAATTTCAAATGATCACATTGTGATTTACATAATTACTATTCAAAATTCAAATTGTTATTATGGTTTACATATATATGCACACAGATGCATGATTTATAATATACAATTAATATTCAAAAACAAAATGATTAAAATTTGCATATATGTCCTATTTGACAAGCATTGACATATATGTGTGCACAGATTATTTATAAATTTAATTTTGTCAAACAATAAATAATAATTTTTATAATTAATAATTCCATTTTGAATATACATAAAATTTACATATTTAATCAATATTAAAAAAATCACTTTATCAAATTCTATTACAGCTTTCTTTATTCTTTTTTTAAAAAAATATAGTCAATTTTTGATGAGGTTATAAAGTTTTTTATCAGGTTACCCCTTAACTAATTGTAAACGTCTTTAATTTTTAAAAAGATAGATTCAAAATGTCTTCCCAAATGAATTATTTAAAAACAACTCACTTTTGTATACACATTTATCTGTGCTTCTCTTTGCATATGTAGACTGAGCAGCATACGTATAACTACTTCTTTATTCAGCTGGTGTTTCTCTTGGGCAAGTTGTTTTTTTGGCCAATCCAGGCAATTGTCATCATCATGTAAAAGTACATAATTCAGGTATGGCTGGCTTTCTCCCTTCTGCAGTTGGTTCTACTTAGACTTGGATTGGTAAGCTTGAGGTCAGCAAGCTGTTTTCCAGAACACTTTTAAGGCTATGAATTACAAAGAATCTTGACTTTTTTTCCTCCATGTGAATTCAAACTCCACCAGTGAATTGTAGAGCAGCCACTTCCTTGAATTCTTACATCCTCATGGCAGTTCTCCTTATAATTATACTAGCCATCTTTGCAGCTAGCTTTACTGTTGCCATTCTCTGCTGCTGTTACGAACTCTTCACAAAATACTTTAGCCAACTTTGCAGTTAGCTCTTCTGCTAACCAATTCTCAAAAATATTAAAGCAAAACTTTGCAGTTGACCTAGTTGGCCACTGCTTAAAATACTACAACCAGACTCCTCTGGTCAACCCTTACATAACTGCAAGCAAAACTAACTGATATTTTTATCAGTTTTTTTATAAAATCATCTGAGGTGATAACAACACCTTGATTGAAAACAGTTTTATTTTATCTCTCTAATCCCTTTGTTTTAATTAATTAAAAAAATTTCAAAAACAAGTATTGTGTTTTTAAATTTCACAATAATAATAATTTTAATAATAATAATAATAGTAATAATATATTTATTCAGACCTTTTAAAAGTTTAATTTATAAAACAATATTTTAAATCAGAGTTATTATTTATTATTTATTTATTTCAATGAATGTAGAAAATATCTACTATAATTTTTGTCTGTGTTTATTTCTAGTTTTTCTTTCAACTTTATATATATATGCGCACACACTATATTATTGTGTGGTTGTAACCCAACTGGTTACAATACATTTATTCTCTTATAAGATTAGCCTAGTGGCATCACTCATTGATGAAGATCCATTATCACATTCCAAGGTCGCAAACATTGAAGTCCTTCCTTTTATATGTGCTTTTCTTTTTAAGCTCTCAAGAGATTGTAGAAATACCTAGAAAGAGATTACATGTGAGATGGATGGATGAAATTAGGAAGTTTGTTGATGTAATAAAAAAAAAAAGAGGCCATAGATTGGAAAAACTAAATGAAATTTGGAGAGATTTTTGTCATCTTGCAGTGAACATAATGATACAAAGAAATCAAAAGTAATACATAAGTAGATTTTACTAACAGATATATAGATTTTATAAATATAAATGTGTTATTTATATATTACTATTAGTAATATTCATTAATATATATATAACTAAATATTGTTATTAATTTTAGGCAGCTGAAAAGAAAGCAGAAGCTACAGCCGGAATGAGAGCTCATGCTGGAAGAGCAAGTTACGTTAGCACAGAGTTATTGTCTCAGCCAGATGCTGGAGCTACTGGTGTGGCATTGTGGATGAGAGCAGTGTTTGATGTTGTTATTAAGATAGCATAAATTCAAAGAGATATAAAAATCATATATATTTGCAGACAAGTATATTGTAACTCTCCCCCAATACCTCTCCTACCTTTCCTATCAACAGATACCCAGGGGTGCCAATTCTATTGATTACAGAATAAACTACTAATCTGATCTAGTTTTAAATTATTAATGAGACCCTTAAAATGCTGTCCTACCATGGCTTAGCTCAGTTGGGGGTTACAGAGATCTATAAGGTGTAAAATGTATAGTAGATATGGGAGGAAACATTATGGTTAATAGGGACAAAACATCTATTAAGTTTTACACTAAATAAATAATTGGAATTGGTAAAGTTCTTATATTGACAAGTTATAGTCTATCCTTCATCTCCTCCCATCATCCATATGCACCGAACAACCTCTACTGTGTGATAAAATTAAATTAATAAAATAAAGATGTAATGCTGATTAACTATACTGTATGGTAATTTAGAATTAAATACAGAATAAAATGTGACATTACTTAACTTTTTATTGTACAGTAATTTAAACTAAGTAACTGAATTAATGTCTAATCTAAATAATAAGTAAATATCTCAGGGAATTAATTTATTGCATGGCTTAATTTTAAATCTATACTCTCCAACAACTTTACTATCATAAAAGTAATGACATAAATTAAGCATTATTCTAATAAAAATGGTAGTTAGATAATGAAAGAAATAGGGTGAATTTTGATTTCAATTCATCATCTAAATAATAACTGAGTAATAGAATTTTCAGAGAATCATTAAATTATCAAACATTTCATATGGTGTTTGGATCAAGCAAAGCAACATCATTGGATCTGAACACGTTCATCATTAAATTATGGAATATGCATGTGTGGAAACATAGAACACGGATGCATGCCAAAGAACTCTGAACAAAGCTTTTAAATAAATAAAACATTTATTACAATTAAATAAAAATTTGGTTTTCTAAATTTACACATATACATGTTTTGGATAATTCCAACATCAATGATTAAATAGTCTACATGAGAATGAATAACATTAAAATAAACTTTCTGTGTTTTATTTCAACATATGCCGGCTATCAGTCCATTATGATAAGCTTATGAAAAGAAACATTATAATACTAGCACTAAAATAATAAAACATGAAACTAAACTTCTTGGTATTTTACTTCAAATACACATACGTTACCAGTCAATTCTGATAAGCTTATGGAAAAGAAAACTTTATTTAAACACTGGCACTAAAATTATAAAATGTGAAACTAAAATCCTTGGCATTTTTACTTCAAATGCACATCAAAATAATATGAGAGGGGTTTAAATCTATGAGTAAGAGATCAAGTTATCCTTCATAAATCAAATAAATGATTCTATTAATTAGCTACACTTTATTTTCTTTTGCTTGCTCATTCAAACTGAGGATGAAACATTCTGAGAGTTGATGGTATAAAACCTAAATTAATTAAAGTGATATGATTTGAAACAATGATTAAAGAGTTACACATCAATGATGGATTTTCTCCATATCTTCCAAATAATATTTTATGCATGTGTCTGAATTGTGCTACCTGTTATAAAATACTTAACATAGCTAAATCCAATTGGTTTACTTATGAAATTGGGATAAATGTCATAATACGGATGATGCCATGGCCAATCAAACTTTAACACTAATTCTACTCCAGCTGTTCTGTGAGAAAAATCAATTCGATCTTTATTTTTTTTTTCTTATCACCAAACTAGCATACACTTGGCTATGAATAAACAAAGGGATAAACATTCCACATAAATTCATGAGGGATAAAAAGACTTTTTTAACTCTAATCATTTAAATAATGGAACACAGTGACTCCCAAGCTAATTCTGAGACTAAAACTGGTGTGGATATCGTCTCATCACCGAAAAACAAGGGAAATACACTACTTGACTTCACATACTATAATTATCATAAAATATGCAATTGCTTAATCTGGAAACTATAATCACTCTTGGAAAATATTTCAACAAACTAAGGGAGAGCTCTCTCAATCCCTGACAATGCAATATATAAAACACTCATGGCAAATACTCAAATAAATTAAGGGAGAGTTCTCTCAATCTCTATAAATATAATATATAACATAAACAATAGCCACTAAATACATTTCAATCTAAGCATAATAAAAAAAAACAATAAATTCACTCTTAAATAAATCCTTGATCCTTCCATTTCTCTTTGGTACATAACTGATGGAAATTAAATTAGTTCTACTTTCAATTCAAACATTATATAACTGGATTAAATAAAAGACAGGTATATAAGCATAATAATGCATAAACAATTTCAAATCACATTTGATAAAGAAATACTGTAGCACCATTAATTAATAAGTTATAAAAGAAACAATGAATAAATCTTTTATTTCTGACAAAGTATAATATTCTAACTTAAAAATATAATAATTATTAATAAATGATCCTCATTATTTTTAGTGGAGCAAAATAATTATTAAGAAATAAACCTCATAACTTCTTAAAAATGCAAAGATAAACAAATTTTATGTAATTGCCCCTTCTCAAAAATGAGCTGTTGGCTCGTAAATAGAAAACATATTTCTACTGCCACATCGCATTTAGATATACATGTACATAATAAAATATATTAAAACAACCACTAATTATCCAGTATAATATTTCTCCATATTATACTTTTGTGAGACGTTCTTGAAGTGAGAAATAATAATCAAATAAAAAAAAATCATAAGACAAATAATTAATCTACCTATCTATCAAATGCTAACAAAAATAATAATCATTAATATTTGTCTGAAGGTTTGTAATGATTGTATATTATAAGATGTGATATGTTGGACTATTGCCATCATTTTATGAGTGAATGCTGAATGTATATAAAATTTTAAACTATTTAAACTTTCCAAATACAAACAACTTGTTAGTAATAACACACAAATAGACAATACAGGTTAGTAATTACATAACATTTCGAGTAGTATTATTCTCCACTCTTCTTCAGGTGTTGCTGGCCTATATGCATAGTGACAATATTCGCTTAGAAGTTGAACTCACACCTTTAGATTCTTGAATATTGAATTTAAGGCAAATGCTCTGCCAACTGAGCCATTCTGCCTTAAATTCAATATTCAAGAATCTAAAGGTGTGAGTTCAACTTCTAAACGAATATTGTGACTGTGCATATAAGCAAGCAACACCCGAAGAAGAGTGGAGAATAATACTACTCGAAATGTTGTGTAATTACTAACCTGTATTTTCTATTTGTGTGTTATTACTAAAAAAGTTGTTTGTATTTGGAAAGTTTAAAATTTTCTATACATTCAAAATTCACTCATAAAATGATGGAAATAGTCCAACGTATCACATCTTATAATAATCATTAAAGCTTTTTTTTTCTTAGGTGGAACATAAAAGTTCATTGTCATTTTAATGAAGACATAACAATGTACCTACTTTTATATTCTATTGATTTATGTACTAAATATATATATTTAATCATGTGGAGAGAAACCAAATTTTAGTCATGAGCTATTGGTAATTTACTTGCACTCACTTATCAAACCAATACTTACTTATCGTGCTTGACTCAGGACTTGATATTATTATGAGGCTAGTAATTCAATTGACTATTTATTTATTTGAATTATCAGGCTCATAATAAGATCAAGTCCTGAGTCAAGGAATAGTCAATAAATGTTGGTTTATATAAGAATAAGCCCTAAGCATAGCTGATTCACCTATGCTTTTAAATCACTCATTGATGGGTGAGTGCAAGTAAATTACTATTAGCGCATGTCTGAAATTTGTTTTTCTAAACATGATTGCATATATAGGCCACTAATAGATTAATTAAACGTATATATTATGGAGAATAATGATATGTTGTAACACTATTTTTTTCTTTTAGGAATGTATTTAGAAGTATTTACATAAAATGCAAAACATTCAAAAAGCATCATTTATAAGTCAATACAGCATTAAGAAGTATAATAACTAATCTTTCTTATTGCATTGCCAAATATATATCATATAATACTAGATCATCCATGCACTTTACTACTGTTACACAATGCTTTATTTACCACCCTCTTTTACAGTTTCGATTGCCCCAGCAATGTTCTTCAGAACTTTTATATCTCCTAACTTCAACTGCTAAATTCAAATTTGAATTTAGCAGTTGAAGTTAGGAGATATAAAACTTCTGAAGAAGATTGCTGGGGCAATCGAAACTGTAAAAGAGAATGGTAAATAAAGCATTGTGTAACTAATAAAGTGCATGAAGAGCCACTAAACTCATGCTGGAGATATTAATTAATAAAATTATTTTCAAAACCAAATTGCTGAAAATTCTTTATACATATTACTGTAAATATAATTTTAAAATTTGACGTGTGAAACAAATTAGTACAGACAAGACGATTTTATTTTAATCTCTAGACTCGGGTGTCATTATTGATGATAAGCTATAATAATTTACAAAATAATTTGTTTTCAAAGCAAATATTTTTTGATAAGCATTAAAATGGATAATTTCTATCAAACAAACAATTACAAACAATTCTAGCTATTTTTGGATGAAACAAAATGAAGTTGTTTTCAAACTGATGAATGGCTTGTTTCCAACAGCTAAGGTTCTAAATGAAAGACTGTATGAACTTGGATCCAATATGTTTACTATGCAAATCTGATGATGAAACTTTTCAGCATCTATTCAAAGAATGTTCTGCATTTGGTCAGATAAGAACTAGATTGTTCCACAGGCCGATCACCAACTTAAAACTTTTACTTAGTCAATACATTGAGAAATTTACTCCCCCCATAATGCAATGGTAACTGTGCATACCCTTAAGACAATATGGTATATAAGATGTACTATGATATTCGATAATAAGAAATTCAACTGGCTGAGAAAACTCTGAGTCATTGGGAAACTTATTTCCATCAATGTCTGAGATACTTGCCAAGGAAGATGATGAATCGAATCTGGGGTGGTTCTGGAATAACTCCATGTGACATTATCAGATAAACATTTGTTTTGAGTAAAAGTTGGAATTCTTTTGGGTGACTTATTCATTAGGCTAATCAAACATTTTGTTACATGCTTTGCTCTTTTGAGTATTTGCTTGAATCTCCTTCTATTACATTATTACAGGTTAACCTCCCTGAATTGAAGATAACTGTTTAATAGCCTGGAGCCTTTTTACCTTAATAGTGGAATATTTTAAATTCTTTGGGGTTTGATATACAAAACTGTAATATATATTATTTGTTTAATTACAAGCTATATAAGGGATTTATTAAGTGTCGGTTTCAGCTACAGATTAATTATTAAGAAAATTGATCAATTTTATAAAAAAATCAATAGCTAACAACACTATTAAAGAGAAACCTCAAATCACCCTCCCATATATCCCCAAAGTCTCTAAACAGCTTATAAAAACTTTAGCTAATGAATTTAAGGTCGGCTTCTGCACTCCCCCTAATACTAACAGACTTATTAACAATGCAGACAGAATTGATCCATCCCAAACACCCCAAGTCATATATAGCATTTCATGCCCTCAGTTGCCACTTACTATGTGGAGACCAAAGCCATTGTACATAATAGAGCTGCTTAGAAAATGTATGCATACAGAAGAGCAAAAAAGAATAATGATAACATCTCAATATTTTTGGAACATGAAAAGCAGGTTGGTCATGTGTTCGAGCTCTTCAACCCCAAAGTGTAAAAGGAAGATTAAAGAGACGTATTTTATCATCAATGATAACACGATCAATAGACATGACACATGTTTTGCTATTTCAAGAAAATGGACAAGTTGATTTACATATGCATTTACATGCATTATCATTTATCAATGTCAGCAATGATTTAAAATCTATTTTGGCCATGAATATGAGGGACAAAACCTCGAAAGTACTAGGCCTGATTAATCTACTTTAATTGTTTTTATAAACACTAATAGCTTCTTCACCCAGAGTATTAAAGCGCTTGTATATATTAATAAAGTTTTTATTATAAATTTTAAAAAAATGAAGATTTTATATTAGTTTGTATTGCTTGTTATAAAATTAAACATTCCATTTAATTTCATATAACACATAATTAAAATTGTTTGCGTAGGAATTATCAATTTTGATTCATATCAAAAATTGTTTGCTTTGAAAAGAAGTTGTTTATTTCATAAATTATTATAAATAGATAAAAATGTTTGTTTTTTATTGATTAATCTCTCCAGTATAGGTTTGGTGGTGCTACCTGGTAGAAAAAATATATATCAGTTATGTAGTATGCATATGCTAAACAGTATCAAATATTTTAATATTCTGCCCCTGATTAAAAGTAAACATGCATTTGGAAAAAAATCTGCATACATAAAATGTAATTTATGGAACAAGTCATTTTGAGTAGTACTTATATAATTAAGATTGTAGAAACTAAAAGAATAAAATGAATAAACACAATTTTAAAATTAATAATCAAGAAAAATTTATTAAAAAGTTTTCAGTTACAGTAAATCTGACAGAAAAATATATAAAATATAACAAGTCACCAAAGTACATTAAAAAAAGATTAACATATAAAAATGCTGAAAAGACATACAAATTACTTTTGTACATTGTAATTTGGCATTGAAAATTTTTTAATCTATTATATAAAAAATAATTGTAATAAAGTATTTTCCAAGATGTGTGAATATATGGATGTGAGGCATATTCGCACACACACATTCACATGCAATAGCACGCAGAGATGTGGTAGCAGTTTGTAATTAAAATACAATTTTAATAGTTTGGCTAAAAATATTCCTATAATATTTCCAATATATAATGCAGTACATTAACTCTCCTTCATTGCTTATTTCTAACATCTCCCTGGGGCAATAATTGACTCTGTTTACCTTATACCAAAGCCATCTGAAGAAGATCAATAGTCAGAATCTAGTCAGGGAATTTAATTATTCAATCTTACAATAGATGGCTCTGATGTAAATCAAAACATCAAGGAGCTCCTAGTTCAAATACAATATAGTTAGTGTGATTTTTATGACTGGTAGGAAATATATATCGGTAGACAAAAAAAACCCCTGATATCTACAAATTAAAAAGACCACATGGGTTTGATTTGTAAAACAAAAAAGTGATTGTATTTTTTATAAACTGTCACCACATCATAAATATGCAGAGCCCTAGCGAACTTGTTTTTGGCATTTTCGGCAAGGCGATCACCAACGAGGTATTAGATAACTAATTCCCAAACATAATGAAAGAGTGGATTGTACATGCCTGTTGATAAAAATAAAAATGTTTAAAATATCCTTGAATTAATATGACAGCATTGTACCCCTTCTCAATCAATCAGCACTCTAGGCATTCGCTTGCCTGCCTATTTTATCACTATAGTTCTGTATATAAGTTATAAACTTTCAACTGTCATGAGTATTTTCAATTCGATATGTCAATTTTTAAAATTCTTTAACAATATGGATGATACTATACACATTAAAAATAGGCAAGAATCCAAAACATTAAAATAGTACAACTAAACAAAAAATAAAATTATCAAGCATGTCTAAAAAAAAAAAATTAGGAATGAAAAAATAGACTAAGAGACTATAAAATTGTTCAAGAAAATGGCAAAGAGAAAAACAATGTTATTGGAAAGATTTAAGGCAATACGAGCGAACTTTGTATACAAATGATGAAAAAATAAAAAAGGAAAATTATAATTATCTAAATAAAATTTGCAAATTATATATAAAATGCCATGTATATTTTTATTTTAACAATAATATAATTATTTATTTAAGAAATATTAAAAAAAAAATAGTAATTTGAAATTTTGATTCATTATGTAATGTACTGTATTTACAAATTTTGGATAAAATGTACCCTTTATTCATTTTCTTATTGCTTTTTTATTAATTATCACGGTAAAATAGAGCAAGGTATCAGAGATAAAAGCAGCATATATATATATATTATCTTATGAAAAATATAATTATTGCTACATATTTAGATATAAGAAAAAAAAAAGAAATAAACATTAATATTGACTTTGTGGGGAGACTATTGCCTCCTCTGTATGGTTCATATACAAACTTTTATAACCAAAATTTAAAAATGATTCTTATAAAAACTTTCTTATAACTTTCATTTTTCCACATATACTCTAATCATATGAACAAAGACGTCTGAAAAGGGCAAACGATCCCTTCTCCCGTGATGCATTTCGTGTTGATCAAGCATTTATTAGTTTGTTCAGAAATCTCTCAGATGTCTTTATTATCCGTAATCAGAATCAAATTATTACAATTTATTGGAAAAATTGCAAGCTTACTGAATACACAATTATGACGTCATTCTTCCCAGATTTGGAATTGAATTGAATCAATTAAAGTTTAACGCAAATATCTGGTCTAGAAATATTTCTAGACTAAAAAATGATTAGCAATAATGATTAAGGTATATCTTGCGCAATTTGGCGTAATTAGTAGAGTGTTCGACTTGAGACCTGGAGGTTGGAGCTCGCAGGTCTACTCGGACTTTTTATGAACTCTCGACTTATAAGCCATATGTTATCTGGGAGACGAGGGAGTCATAGTTATTTAGGCAGTTGGTAACATTGAATAAATTGTAATAACTGAAAACAATTCTTACTTATTTTCAGTACATTAACTTAATAAAATAAATGTTAATATAATAACGTAAAAGGCTATTGATCAACAATTATACAAAACAACTTGATAAAATATTAAAACATTTAAAAGATACTTGATTCTCTTTGTTAATTTAGATATATTATAGTTTAAAAATATTTGTCAAGGTTTAAAAAAATATTAGTTAATTTATATTAATACACTATTATATACATTACGTTATTTTTTTTAGAATTACAAAACTTGAGATCCTAAGCGAAAGATAGTTAAAAAAACGGATATAAAGCATGAATTTTTGAACGTTGTAATTATATAAGGTCTCTGATGGTAGCCATAACAAGATTACTGTATATTCTTATATTTTTATAGACCATAATGTATCTCAGCAAGAAAGATTGAATCCATGTAATTCTACTCATATAAAACTGAAGTCAAAGAGAATCGACTGCAAATTTAATAGTGCAACAAGTCCACGAATTAATAACACAGAATCATTCGAACATACTTATCTCAATGTTTAAGGAAAGGATATTGAGATAAACCTCTTAATTGTTGAGAATAATGGAAAACATATTGAGCAAATTCTATAAATAGTTGCTTTTAGTTTGTCTTTTAATTTTTTAAATTTTATTTACGTGACATCCTGTATAATTATATATCCATTACATTTCCTTTAAGAGTAAAATTAATGATTATACATATATATGATAATGAGCAGTTGTGAAATCGAATGTAAGGTGTTCCAATGTGATCGAAGATGGTTTCATCTCACACGCATAGCATTAATGTTATACTGAAGATCTTAGTACAGTAGGAATGATCTCTTGATTACAAACGAATTTCAAGCTTTAAAATTAACCATGGCATATTTAAGATGTATAATGAACTATCAATATAAGTTAGATCCAAGTGTTCCAAATCCTAGAACCCTTTACATGTGAAGATTGTTTCACAAAATATATATGTATAGTGAAAAAAAATAGTCTGAAGATTTTTCTGGTGGATAGTTGGGATACAAAGAAATTTGTGATGTGTGGTGTATGTATAATTTTTTTTTATATGCTTCGGTGCATATGTTTCTTCAGTTATCAAACTTACAACCCCTTCATACACATATATAAATTTTAAATTATACTAAAGATAGACAATATCAATATATATATTTATAATAATTAAACATAAGTACTTTTGATTTTATTATAATCATTATCAACTAAAGTAATTTCAGATGATAATGATTACAACATAAGATCACACAAATTTTTTAAATTTATGTTCAAACTTTAACATCAAATTGAATGTTGCAATCAAACTTAAAACAGAATTTGTTAGTATGTTTGAAGGAGTCTCAACTGTAAGGCTACTGATGACATCAGGTTATTGATAGAAACATATGTCTAGCAAAGGTTGTTTTTCATCAAATATTGACAACTGACAGACCATGAAAATATTTGAAGAGATATGAGTAAAATGACCATTAGTAATATTACTTACATACATATATGTTATGATATTGAAGTCATTGCTTCTATATGAATCTTGAATATCAATACAGTAATCATTTTTATTTTCAATGAAAAGTATAGCTATCTATTGACTCTTTGCTAACAATAAGTTGGCTTTCAGGTAACATTTGATTTTATAATCATTTGTATTCAGTAATTCCAGCATTACTATTCTCCAAGAATTACAAAATGTAAATATAATTTAACATTTTTGAAGGATTTTATTATACACTCTCAGTATAAATTGATTAATTATAAATAATTACAGGTACTCATTTAGTGCATGCTCTCCACCATTTTGGTTTCTAAGGGAAGCCCCAAACTCACCGTGGACACAACCAAGAGGTAAATAAATTTGCATACCACTGGTGTGATAGGTAGTGTTCCAATTATTTTGAGCATTTATCGAAACAAAATCACAATTTCATCGGTAAGTAAAAAATAAATTGCACATTTTATACAACTATGTTTGATCAAATCATGTGACCAAAAGATTAAATTATGGCCAAATGTGCTATTAAAATTACATAAGCGCAAACAATAAATGAGCCTAAACTAAAATGCATACCCAAAACATCAAATTACACCCATAATCACATGTTGAATAAGTATAAGAATGGCAGCTAAAATAAAAATTGCATAAGCTCAAACAAGAAATGTGGAGAGTGCATACTAAATGAGTACCTAATTACATTAAAATAATTTAGATTAATGGAAAATGTAAATGACATGAAAATTATTACATTTTTCTCACATATGATTTTCATTTTTTTTGTTTATATCGAAATGATTATTAGCACTAGGTGTCACTCTTCCTTATCCATGTTTTGCTTGAAGTAAAGGGTTATTAAGTTTATATAATTGTAAAGCTATGGCAGACCATCCATTATGATGATCACTTATTATTGCTTGGTTATATGAGCTATTATTTAGTTATTTCACTTGTTTTTAGCAAAAAGATAATTATTCAAACATTTTAATATATATATAAAACTTAAAACGACAGAAAAATAAAAGTATAATATTAGTATAGTTCTAAATAATGTCTAAAATATTTTTAATAATAATTGCCCATTTTGCTTAGTTAAAATAATATACGGTATTACTTTTTGTGTTAAATTATTATTATTTGAAAAAAAAAATTGTAGGCAAGCATTTGAATATCGTACAGAAATTATACTAAATCGATTATCACAACATTCCATTAACTTTCTTTATTTAGTTTATGTAAAAGCGACCTCTATCTTCAGTCACACACCCTAAGCAAGTATTACTTGCAAATGAGAATGGCCATTCCAACACCAAGAAAAAAATACTATTTTAGAAATGAGTTTTGCAATGATTGTACAAATCAATTTGGGAACCACAAATACATCCAAATACAGAACATGTCCCAATTTCAAAATAAGTCATAGATCACATGACCCTATTCTCTTAAGCTTGTAAGTTATAAAATAATGAGGATTGCCAATTCCTCAACAAGCTTTGTGATAAATGCTTAGCTAGAGAAAGCATTTAAAATTTCTGTCATGACCCCCCCCCCCAAACCTCTGACCATGGTTTCATGCTTTGGCACTCCTCAAAGAGGTGCTGGGGTGTTATGATCTAGTGTCTGAACCTACCCTAGCACCTCTGAGGAGTGACAAAGCATGAAACCACGTCAGCGGTTTGGGGGGGGGGTGTCCTGACAGATATTTTAAATGCTTTCTCTAGCTAAGCATTTATCACAAAGCTTGTTGAGGAATTGGCAATCCTCATTATTTATGTCCCAATTTTTCTGCTTATTTAATATTTTGTTATTTTTCAGCAGAAAGCTTTCTTTTTGCAATACTTCAACACCGTGGCTCTCCACTGTATTCTACTCTCTATTTTCCTAACAGAAACAAATATCACTTCTTTTAAAATGTTTTTGAGATAATTATTATAACATGAGCAGGATATATCTCTCTTATAAAAATCATGCCCAAGTTTACCATAAAACATCTTATTGTCAAGTCTTACATTGTTCCTCTATTTTGTAAGTGGAACACTATGAAGGTGTCATTTTACAGTAATGAACTTTACAGTATCACATCCAGAAATTCGAAGAACATATAGAATGATTTTATAACAATTTTTACTTCTTTTCTTTTACTATGATAAGTGTTTATTCATTTCCAGAAAAAAAAAGATAAATTTATTTAAACTTCAAATAAATACATGCACAGGCTAAAACCTGCATTTATATATGTAATATAGGCGGGATTTGAACTCAGACTTTCACACGATCCACTACTCTCAGTGCCATCTCCTATTGCTGACCCACCTGATCACACACATGTTGAAAAGATAAATAATCACCAATATACATATTTCATACTAAACCAGCAATCATCAGTTGGTCCAGATTACTATCCTCACACACATATATAATCAGTGCTCAGCTTTATATTAAAATAGCCAATCCTCATACTTTAATGGACTTCAAATAGTAAGTGAATAGTTGAACAATGCTTTCATCCTTAAAGGTCATACTCATACAAATTCAGCTAATCTTTTCTTTGGAAGCAAATAAACATTTATCGTAGAATAGATTGATTTTATGATTTTGCCATTGCATTTTTAAGATTTTATGGAGATCCAAATAAATTAATACAACCAATTAATTGCAAAATGACAGTGCACTGTAAAATAACGATTCCTTATCCAAAGTCATAGCAAAGATCACTTGTTAGCAATCCATATCTTTTAAAAGTAATCCTTTATTTCTATCCCATTTTTCAAAATTCTGCTCATTTTCTTCCTAATTTCTTTGTTGCTTCTCTCCACCCTTTGATAAAAAAACCTATTCACTTGTTTTTCCATAAGATTTATCCTCATTATACATAGCTTACATATTCATTATTCTAATATTAAATATTTTGTGTCACATGACAAATTTAAATCTTTTCTTAATTTTTTTGTCTCTATATGAGAACCAGAAGGTCTGCAACGCATTTTTAAAGCACACTTTATTGATGACTGATGCAGCAGGTCATATTAAGATCTTCAATCTCTTCTCAGCACCTACCCTTTACTGTTTTTCTTTTCCTCATACCATACTGTTCATTTTTCCACTGCACTGTTGCAATTACAGTGCCTTAATAATGTACCAGCCAAATTTCATCTCTGAAATTTAGATGTGTTTGGAACTGAAGGTTATAAATATGAAAACTAATATAATTTAATATGCATCAGAATGATAAAACATTTTGAAATTTGGCCATTAGAAATAGCTATCCCTTGTTCGAAAAATACATCCCTAATGAACTTTTGCATATCCTAAATCATTTCTTTATTTAAATATGAAGTACTTAAAATCCAAGTATCAAATATACTTTATGAATACATTTTTATTTAAACAATTTCTTAAAAAACAAACATTTTAATTTGTCAAATTACAATAAATTAACCAAAGATACACAATGCAATGTGTCGAATATTTTTGTTATATAAACATATGGAAAAGTCAATAACAATGTGGATATTTGAAACACCTCAGTTTGCAAGTAGAATTTTGAATTAATAAACGGAACTTAAACAAACGTGTAATGAATATATTTTAAAATTCATTCACCCTCAGGAAAAATTAATATAATTGGTCTTTAAACCACTAAACATCACATGATCACCATCTCATGCTAGCACATAACTGTTATTAAACAGGCAAAAACTCTCCATATAGTAGTGCCACCTTGTGCTAACAAGCCAGAAACTAGACTGGGGATATTGGATGAGTAGGCACTAGATAGGGTTTTATGCACAAGCCTTCTGGCATCCATTGATTACTCTGGTTAGCACAAGGTGGCACTATTATATGGAGAGTTTTTGTCTGTTTAATAATTGGTCTTTGTTACAAATCTGTTATTGTGATCGAATAACTTTCTATTTTCACTTTAAATAACATTTCATTTTGTCTATAGTAATTTTTATTGTTTTGATATCGTAGTAATGGGATAAACTTTTTTTGCTATTTACTAAATTTTTTATTCCCTATTCTAACACATGTTCATCCCAATTATTGTATATTGAAGTGGTAGTCGATGCCCATGTGGTCGCTTGTAGTGGTAAAGTACCTGATACTGGAGTTCAAAGTCAATAAATCATAGCTACAGCTCTGGCATTTCTGAAGTTTGAATGTCTTATGAATTCCTGAATAATAAACCATTCATCTACTATATTCTATCTGAGTTCCCAACATGCTTTGCTGCAGTGGCTAGAATGGCAGATATTTGAGTCAAGGTCCATGTATCGCAGCCCAGATCTAACACTTTGGATGCTTGAACTTCTTACAAATTCCTGAATAATGAACCATTCAATTACTATATTTTTCTGGGTTCCCAGTATGCTTTGCTGCAGTGGTAGGTAGCAGATTCTGGCATTCAAGGTCCGTGGATCACAGCCCAGTTCTACCACTTCTGATGGTTGAACTTCTTATGAACTCCTGAATAATAGACCATTCAATTAGTACATTCTTTCTGAGTTCCCAGCATGCTTTGGTGTAGTAGTAAAGGGCAGACTCTGCAGCTCAAGATCCATGGATTGCAGTCCAGCTCTACCATGTCTCATGCTTAAATATCATTCCCAGCATGCTTTGCTGCAGTGGTAGAATGGCAGACTCTGGAGCTCAAGGTCAATGGATCGCAGACCGGTTCTGATGCTTAAACTTCTTATGAACTCCTCAACAATAAACCATTCAATTACCATATTCTTTCTGAGTTCCCAGCATGCTTTGCTGCAGTGGCAGAGTCTGGATCTCAAGGTCCATGGATCGCAGAACCAGTGCTGTCACTTCTGATGCTTGAATTTTTTTATGAACTCCTGAATAATAAACCATGCAATTCCTATATTCTTTCTGATTTCCCAACATGCTTTGCTGCCCTGGAGCTCAAGGTCCATGGATCGTAGCCCAGTTCTGCCATTTCTGATGCTTGAATTTCTCACGAATTCCAAGCAATAAAACCATTCACTTATCTTTCATTGTATGTATTCAATATCTATTTTTTTGCATATTTATTATCTGCCTTAACTCAATTTAAAATGAGTTTAGGAACCTTGTTTCTGTCCATAACTCGGTGGTGTGCTGTGGCTTCTTTTTCTGGGTCAAGAATATGACTTAAGGAAAAAAAAAGAATACCTCAGTCACTATGCCCAGAAAAACATGTTAGCCACATTCCCTTTCCATTCCCCATCCTAAGTTTTTCCCATATTCTTCTCCATCCTGTTCCATCCCATTTCCACAACATATTCGTCAACTCCATGGCCTTTGTATCTAAACCCCCCATATCTTTCCCCAAACCCAGCATAAAAACTAAGAACCCACTTTCTGTATAATTACTATGTTTATATTTATTCTCCCACAACTTCATTATTTGTACCCCTTTTGCTCGTGGACATTTACATTCAATTAACAGATGCCTAATATTTTCTATGCTTTCCTTACATAATTTGCAGAGTAAATCACCCATAATTTTCCATTTATGTGTATATTCCTTTGTTGCTAAAGATCCCATTTGAGCCTTAAACAGTAAACTACTTTCCTTGCTATTATCATAAATTAAATCGCACCCAATATTCTATTTACTTCTATATATATTTAAATTCTTTTTACTCTCCATATTAGTTTTCCATCTTTCCAATTCCCTATTTTCTATTAATGCATCTATTCTTCTATCCCATTCCTTGCCACTATAACACTCAACAATTCTCCTAACCCAATCATTCCACTTTTTGTATGAGTATACAGACATAAATTCTTTATCCAAATCATCTGCATACGTACTATCTTTCCCATCCATCTTGTTGCCTGCTCTTTACTCATAACTCCATTAAATACTATTTTGGCTTTTTTTTTTTTATTATCCATAAACTGCAATCTATCGAACATTTTCATTTTGCTTTTTGCATCTCTCATATAAAAATTTGACTACCCCATTTCTTCTTGAATCTCTCTTGAGAACCTGTTGGTGTGGCCATCTCGTGTCTATTGGCTTATTTAATATTTACATAATAAAAGGTGAGTGAAGAAACAGGTCAGCACTGTCTAACAGGAAATCTTTTCCTTATAAGAAAAATGGCTGTTTATTTTCTGTCTATTTATTGACCTTATAATCGATTACATGTATTCGCGAATAATTATATATTTATAGGATGGCATTATAGAAAAAGTATAAGTTAATGAATAAATTACTTTTTGCCTTTTATTTTATATGCATGCAATTATTTATATAACTTAAATCGATTCTTTCTTATTGTATTTATTGAAAATTAATTATCAGTCGTAATTCTATCGCAAATATATTTTTCAAATCTCCGATAGATCGAAAGAACAAAAAAATACTATATTTTTATAACCAAAATTACTGAAAATAGTTAACGGGAAAATTTACTTTTTGTTTTTAATTTGTTTTATATGCTTTTTTTGTACACCCACACCTTAAAGAGTTAAAAAAGAAACAAAAAACAGACAATTTTTAAATCAAAACAATAAAAGCCTCACGCTTTAACATAGCTGGTCAAACGAATCCATCAATTAGAACTTGGCAGATTCGTATTTGAGGAGGAAGCCAAAAAGAAACTTTCCAAAATTTATAAAAAAGTTCAATTCTAGCTCGACAGCCTTTCTTTTTCAAGGTAGTGACTTGTAGGAGTTGAGTATTTGGAATTCCAATCTCGTTCAAAGATAGCTTCCAGCTCATCTCTGATTGGTTGTTCATCTGCAATGAAAGTTCCGTTGATACCAACTTGGCTAATAATTAGACTTATTCCTCCAGTAAAAACAAAGTAATCTCCCGACCAATTAGAAGTCCCTAAAATTAATACAAATTTATATTCATAATTAATATAAAAATGACAAACAATATATATTAAATTCACATAAATTTAATGTAGATAATTTTAATGCAAAATAAATCACATTATTAAAAAGTTTTAGCTGTAACAAAAAAAAAAAATTGGTTAAGATAACGACCAGTAGATGGCGGGCGTCAGCTTAAATAATAGAGAGCTGTGAGCACATTTGTTTTATTAAAAACCGTGGTTTTTTTATATACAATAATTAAGAACGACCTCTAAACCAAAATGAAAAGAAAATAGTCTTTACTGCAGGCTTAAACAAATACGTACTACATATAGCAAAAATGAAAAACAATTGGTCAGAACTCGAATGGGCCCCGGTGAAATATTTTTATTGGCCGGAGGGAAGAGGATCATTTGCACAGGATAAAAAATCCAAATATTTTTTTAAAAATATCTTATTTGCAGATATAGACATATAGCTTTACAATTAGTATAAATGCATTGGTGGTCGAGAGGTCAGCGCGACTGCCTAGTGCAGTTGCCCGGGTTGCGGGTTTGCGTCCCGGCCGATGCTATGACACTTTATAAAAAAAAAAAAAAAGTATAAATTAAGTCAAAAATAATTCTCTTAATTAAATATTTTATTTATCTTGAATCAGAATTCGCTAAAAAAAAAAAATCATATAATTTTTTGCATTACATATATTTTATTTTGTTTACTCAAATATTGATTCAATAAAATTATACAAATTGGTAATTATAATGTATAAACAATTACTTATTTATTCTAAATTCTTTATGAAGTATTATAACTTTAACTTTTTTATTGTATTCCCAAATCCATATAATACTAAATCATCTTATGCTCTTTATTACTGTTTTACAATGCTTGTATTACAACCTATTATGACAGTTTCGATTGCCCCAGCAATCTTCTTCAGAAGGTTTGGAAATATAATTAGAAGTTCTGAAGAAGATTGCTGGGGCAATTGAAACTGTCATAAATGGGTTGTAATAAAAGCATTGTAAAACAGTAATAAAGAGTGTAGATGATTTAGTATTATTCTAAATTATAAATATAACATGCAATTTTATTGAATCAATATTTGAGTAAAAATAAAAAATATATAGTACAAAAACATATGATCACTATTCTTTATGCTTACACAAGCTGTTAGCAAAGAGGCAAAAATCTCCATACAATAGTACTACTTAGTGCAAGCCAGAGTTACCAATGGATACAGGAAGGTTTGGTCCTAAGATTTAATTGCAGTGCTGCCCTCAACTGATGAAAGTCACAAGTTAGAAACTCGTCTGGGAATATTGGATGAATAGGCACTAGATAGGGATTTTATGAACAAACTTTCCTGTAGTCACTGATCACTCTGACTTGCATTAAATGGCACTACTCTATGACGAGTTTTGCCTCTGTGTTATAATACAAAAACATATATTTTATTTTTTTGAATGTTATATTGCGAATCTGTTAATAATATTGTGATAATTTTTTGTTTTTGCAAATTCTGATTCAATAGATAATATTGCTAATGAAATCATTCCTGACTTATGTTGCTTTCACATTACCGTGACCAGAATATTGCAAAACATTTAGGTATATAGGTTGTAGTAAATGTAAAATCTACGTCACCACACAGCCAATGCTGGTACAATTGTATTACTTTGTATGTAATAGTCATTGTAGGGCCTACAAATTACAGAGTTTGGGCCAAAAAAGAGGAAATGTAATTACATTTAGCAACTGATAAAATATTTTATTTTTTAATTTTCACTAAAGCCGTAGATCATGCAGGCCCGAATCTTTGGGTGTGGCATCACCCTGGTCTGTCTCTGCAATTGGCCAAGTAGAAAGAAGCTTATAAAAGCTAAGATCTCTATGTGAGAACCATGTATTGTCATAATTTATAATTCAGAAGAATACATTACAATGAGTTGTTCTGACTTATATATATAAAAGATAACTAATAACAATAAGATGAATATCAAATTGGCATGGATAGGAAGTAAGAATGAAGTCCACTAATGTTAAATGCAAATGTTTTGTGAGGTTTAGTTAGTTCTAAAATGCGATGCAATGAAAGTGGATAGTGTTGTCTTTATTAACAGTTTATTCTGGAAATAATGATTCAGTCATTGGATACTAAATGGTGATTTACGTCTGCAATGTATCTATCAGTGGCTTCTTTATTCATGTTATCCAAGTAAGCTAAAATTTGTTACGGAAGCCATTTATTGACTGATTTCAATCCCTATGACACAGGCTATAAGGCAGGGGTTTTCACTTTTAATGTAGGTAAATAAAAAAATAAAGCTATGATATTTAAGTCATAATTGCGTGTACAAAATCTTGTTTTAAACTGGAAGGCTAAAGTGTTTCTTATTGTAAACATTGTAAATAGGCTCTAAATTCTGTTTATAAAATGCCATCACATATACATATATTATTAATCGTGAAACCTTTAAGACATCACTTGACACCAGTTTATATAATGGTATTCAGCAGCACCCCCCCCTGGGTTGACTTAGACAAAACATTGTTATGTTTTTAAATTTGGGCTGGCAGCATGATAATAAAACAAATAAGTAAAAGATGGCTTCTAGAAGAAAGGTGCACTAGATTCAAAAGGTCCATGTGCACTACTTCCAGTTCTAAAAGTTCCGCATTGATAAAAGTAATAAGCCAAAAAGTAGTCTGAGGATATTGGATAGAGCAGTATTATACAGGGATTTATCATCATTTAATATTTACTGATTACTAAAACTTACACTAGGTGGCATAGTTGTGCTGAAGCAAAAAGAATTTGCTATTGAATAGTCCTTTCATAAAGATCTCATTTATTTTACCAAACAAAGATCCTCCCTCCCCCCTTCATCATTCTGTCTCTATTAGGCTAAAATATGATAAATATCTTGGGTGATCCACATCTTTCCAAACCAATTCCTTACAGGTGGTTTTTAATTGAATCGTCTCAATATTTTTGCATTAATATGTCTAATGCATAGATTTCTAATATTCTAATTTATTATCTACAGATAAAACAATAGTAGTACAAATTGGATATCAGATGGTATTTAATTTTTACCAATGAGGCTTGACATTCAAAAATTGAAGTAATATAGTTACACACTTCATGCTACCAGAAATTAGTATGAGAATAGGAATTGAAATGTATGACTATCTGATAATTATTGATTGCTCAAGTTTATTATAGATGGCACTAGAGTAGAGAGCTGCTTTTGTTTTATTATATATTATGTAAGCTAAGAAATTAAATGGTGTGTTCCTGTTAATTACCGATAGTTCCCTATTAATAATTTATGTGGAGTGGTGAAGATAAAATGTGAAATATGAAAGATTGAAGAGTTTTTTTTTTTTTTTAATAATTATGAATTATGCAGTAACAAAATAAAAATTGAGGGGGGGGGTTGTAGTTAAAAAAAATAAAAGTCAAAATGAATTTTAAATATTTATAAAGTTGGTTAATATATAGGGTATATGAGCACAGACTTTCACACGACCCACCACTCTCCACTCCATCTCATTACACTGATATACACTTGAACACATATATGTTGAAAAAATAAATAATCACCAATATACGTATTTCATGCTAAACCGGCAATCATCAGTTGGTCCAAATTACCATCTCTACACATATATGCTGTAAGTGCTCTGATATATATTAAGATAGCCAAACCTCATACTTTAATGGACAGGCTTCAATCCACTTCACACTCCAACTCTTCAACCAGCCATCCAATTAAAAATCTAATGATAAAACGCTCAAAGGCCATCCCGAGAACAAGATTCTTGTCACACCCATGTTGACCTAAAGTCAATATGACTCCTCATGTACCGGACATAATCCATTTAATATATATACAAGGGATGGGCAGACATCTCTACTATGTAATAACTGAAAGACAGGCTTATTATATACCTGTATCAATATACGTAATATATAGGGTAGCATAGACTTTCACACGACCCACCACTCTCCACTCCATCTCATATCACTGATACACTTGAACACATATATGTTGAAAAGATGAATAATCACCAATATTCGTATTTCATGCTAAACCAGCAATCATCAGTTGGTCCGTACCATCTCTACACATATATGCTGTAAGTGCTCTGATATATATTAAGATAGTCAAACCTCATACTTTAATGGACAGGCTTCAATCTACTCCAAACTCCAACTCTTCAAACATCCATCCAATTGAAAATCTGATGATGGAATGCTCAAAGGCCACCCTGAGGCCAAGATTCTTGTCACACCCATGTTGACCTAAAGGTCAATCTGACCCCTCATGTACTGTTGTTTAAGTGAAATTGGGGAGAGGGGATGTATGGTTAAAAATAATGCCGAATTGATAAATCCTTTCCTCAACTGACTCTTCAGTTTTTTGACGGTTCATTGAATAAATGGCAAATGTATATGTGATTAGATGGAATATTTAAATAATATAATTACAGAGGATAAATAATTAGAAGAAAAATGAATACATCAATCTATTGCTAATTAGATGATTGATACATTGGATTGAAAAGTGAAATGACTAATAATTTAGTATTACCAAATATATGGATAGCTGGATAATGGAATAATCCATCCTTCTATAATTAATAAAATTATTATTTTGCAATTATATCATACAAGTCTTCATTTCATTAATAGTGCAAAATAACTGTAGCTATTCCGAAATAAAAATTCTCTTCACAATTATTTTTTAATAATGTGGCAAAAAAATCTGTTTCGCTGAGAAAAAGAATAAGACATATTATTTTGATTGAAGTCATAGATATAAAGAAAATAACTTTCTTAAAAATTAAATGATAAAATATTATTATATCTTTTATTTATTTATTAACATATGTAAATCTATAATTGAGCACTGAATCTATATATGTAATCCTGCAGAAAGAAATTAACATTCGGACAATGCGCTGTTTGTTAATTATGTATAAATCTTTTTACATTCACCTGTTAGTAAGAGTTTTAAAAACACAAATCACTTGTTTTTAGACTGCATTCATGTATAAGCCAATCCTTATTGACTGTCCTTATTTCAGGGTTTGAACCTATTGAGTGCTTGATATTATAATTGATAATTAAATTGTATAAATTTAGTTCAAATATTATAGGGAAGAGACAATATCTCATTTTTTAATTATGTGCGATTATACAAATATTAATTTTGATATATGTAAATCTATAATTAAGCGCTGAATCTATACGTGTAAGCATACAGAAAGAAATTAAACAGATAAGTGCTGTTCATTTATATATATAAATCTCCACGCACTCACCTGCTGGTATGAGTTTGAACTAAATTTATACAATTGACAACAATTATAATATCAGGCACACAATAAGCACAGTTATTAAGAGTTAGCTTATCTATGAATATAGTATGCTGGAAGGTTAGTGAATGGAGATTTATATATAAACGAACATATCTGAAGATTAATTTCCTTCTGTATGATTATTTATTAATAATAAAAATAATGAGTAATATAAAAATTTCATATTTTCAATTAACTTCCTATTTAAAAACATGGGCCAGGTAAAAGGGCCATTTTTTATCTGATAAATAAATTGGCATTAATATGAGAAAGTGGGTATTAGTTGTAAATTTGTGAAAAATGATTTTTTAGGAATCTGACTTGTGAATTATGGTAACAGATTTTGATTTGGGAGGGGGGGTCTATGAATAAATTTATATTCTCAATGTTATACAATTAATAGTTGTGATTATTTATAGGCTAAGAAAAATTATTAGATTTTTTTTAATTTGTAGACAAATATTATTGTTTGTTAATAATGCAAATTATTAATAATTAATAATGCAAATTATTATTGTTTTGTTAATAATGCAAATTAAATCAATAAATGCAATTTATCCACTACTTTGAACACTTTTGAGCAAAAATCTTTTATTGTACATATATGCGTACACAATCTTACATTTTGACTATCCTGCAGTCTTCTTCAGAGCAAAATAAAAAAGTAAAATTGGTTCTGAAGAAGACTGCAGGACAGTCGAAATGTAAGATTGTGTACGCATATATGTACAATAAAAGATTTTTGGTAAAAAGTGTTCAAAATAGTGGATACATTGCATTTATATAAGATATTACAGCAAAATAAAGGAAGTGGTGAATTTGATAATATTTCTAAATCAATAAAATTGAATGTTTTAATATAATTCATTAAATTAAACAACATGACAATTTTAGAAGTATTTAAAATAAACTGTCAAAGTATTTGAAAATTGTAAAATATAGATAAAAATTAATTTAACGATGAAATATTAATAGCTGATTAATTATGCAAAATTAAATTAGAATCGTTTGATTCCAAATTACAAAACTTAAGACAATTATTTTATTATTGAAGTTATATAAATTATAATGATTAATCATTTCTAGATTTGTAAAAATATTATTTTAAAATTTGACTTTAAATCTTATAATTTTTCTTCTTTATATAAATTTTAAATTCAACATAGCTCAATGTATATATAAATAAAATTCCATTAATTTCAACTTGGAGTGGATTGGTTCAGATGATTAAAAATTAACTCACTTTTATTCTACTTCGACCGTAGCAAAATTTTATCACGTATATTCAAAAATACTATAGATTTTATTTCTTCATATATTTAATTTATATATATAAAAGCAGTCAACACTTAAATAATAGCAATATTAATAACAATAAACCATCTCAATCTGTTGCCAAGGCAACCTCTTTTTAATAATATCCATTTTTATCTATGATTTAATATGTTTATATAGACACTAAAAATTACAATTTGTCTTGCATTGGTGGTCGAGAGACCAGCGCGACTGCCTTGCATTTGCAGGCAGTTGCCTGGGTTGCGGGTTCACGTCCCGGCCGATGCTATGACATTTAAAAAAAAAAAATTACAATTTGATTAAACAAAGTAAAATTAGTAATTCAAAGCAGTTTAAATAAACTTGATTAAACAGGCAAATATAACCTGTTCTGAAAGCAGACCAACAAATGATCAATTATAACTTTCAAATTCCATTAAACTTAGGTATTACTTAGATAATAAAGCTAGTAATACTGAAGGCTAAATAGGTTTACAATTGTAAATGCATGAAAGCAGTTAACATTTAAACAATACCAGTAATGATCAACAATCTCAATCTGTAGTCAAGGCAACTTCCTTTTAACAATAAAGGTGAATACCCATATTTATCTACAGTCCTGTATGTTTACATAAGTCCTGAAATAACAAAAAAGATAGAGTATTGTACTCAGCATTTTCGCAGACTAAGAAATAGGTGAGAATTCATTTAAGTGGCAAAATATTAGTACATGAAGGATTCTAATCACTACCATGACTATGCGTAATGTTGTGTATCAATTTAGATAAACCAGTAATTATACTTTATGATTTTATTAAACTTAGAAATATTAACAATAAGATAAATCTAACCATAAGTGATTCACTTACGCTTTTAAAACACTTATTGATAGATAACTGCACGTAAATTTAATATAAGGCAATAAACATCACATAATTACCATTTCTTATGCTTGCTTATATCTGTTATTAAAACAGTTAAAACTCTCCATACAGTATTGCCACTAAATGCAAGCCAGAATAATCAATGGTTGCCAGAAAACTTGTGCATAAAATCCCCATCTAGTGCCTACTTGTCCAATATCTCCAGATTAGTTTCTGGCTTGAGGCTCCTCACTGACGAAGGCCACAAGTCAGAAACTAGTCTGGAGATATTGGATGAGTAGGCACTAGATGGGAATTTTATGCACACGCCTTCTGGCATCCATTGATTACTCTGGCCAGACTAGTTTCTGGCTTGTGGCTTTTGTCAGTGAGGAGCCTTGGATATTGGATGAGTAGGCACTAGATGGGGATTTTATGCACAAGCCTTCTGGCATCCATTGATTACTCTGGTTGGCACCGAGTGGCACTACTGTATGGAGAGTTTTGCCTGTTTTAATAAATTTAATGTATTAATCCAATAATGTATGTGTGAAGAGACACTTCCAACATACATGCACACACACACACATATATATATATATATATCCACATCATAATAAGTATATTTTTTTCTTACCAATATAAACTGCATTATCTGTCACCATGTACTTGTTATGGTTAACTCTAGCATATGGGATTTTGGCTTCTGCTTCAGTGAACGAAGGAACTTCAAATAATTTCTTTAAAAAAAAATGGAATCAATAATTATGGAACAAAGTGCTGTATAAATTAAACAAATGAACAAAAATAAATAAATCACACATTCAACAGAAAATCCACCAACCATCTCCAAAATCAGCACCTGTTGTATTTATTGTTTGGACTATTTCTGTCATCTAATATGAACGAGTATTGAATGTCTTTAGAAAAATGTAATTTTTATTTAAATATTCCAAATGCATTCAACTGTTAGTAATAGCACACCAAACAGGTTAGTATATGCACAATGTTTCAAGAGATATTATTATTCTCCCCTCTTCTTCAGGTGTTGCTGGCCTGACCAGTGATAGTACTAGCATGGGAATCGAACCTGGACCCTTAGATTCTTGATATCAAATTTTAATTAAGATAACGCTCTAACCAACTGAGCCATCCTGCCAAAGGCAACAATCAGAAATTTCATACACTTGTCTATCGAGTTCCTCCTGATTTCTCCAATTTTTGATCCCATGCTAGTGCTGTCACTGGTCAGGCCAGCAACACCCGAAGAAAAGGGGAGATTAATACTTTTGATGTGCTATTACTAATAGTCAAGTATATTTGGAATATTTGAATAAAGTTAAATTTTTGTAAGGACATTCAATATGCATATTAGAAGATGGAAATAGTCCCAATATATAAATACAATTAAAACACCATCATCACAAACCTTTAGGAAAACACAAAAATCAGTACCGTTTCTATATGGATGCCTAAAATTCCATTTAGACTTTCCAAAGAATGTAGAAAGTTGACTAATTCAGGATGGGTGTGGTTCCATTTACTGGCCAGAATTCTAATAGTAATGTGGCGTTCCATTGAAACTTGTCTCAGTTTATCATCAATAACAGACCACCATCTGGATCAAAAATATAAAAAATTTAAAATTTTGATTTGTTTAATAGACTTTAATCGGAACTTATGTCTTAGACCTGCTGTCCGTGTTTGCGATGTCATAATGCCATAGTCATGGCTTTTTAATATATTTTTAAAAGTTGTAACTTTTTTAATATGCCATATTAAAAAGTCAGAACTATGGCATTCTGCCTTAACTGCCTCCCCCCTCCATTGGAAAAAGGTATGGCATTCTACCATCGCAAACATGAGTAGCAGTTATAATACGTAAGTATCCTTTCATCATGAACTTATTACCTTTTTGGATGACTGAAATAAATAACAGGAGCATAATCCATCACAGAAATGTAAACATATTTATGTGCTTTGTCAATGGCATCCAAAAGAGCATTTATGTCAGATGTCCGCCCATCAGGACACAGAGGCGGTGGTGAGCTCTGAAAAGAAAGTTATACATTAAATTATATTAAAAAAACAATATATTTAAGATGTACAGGTGAATGTATATACTGTCCATATATCATTTTCAACTATCCATGTTCATTGCTTCTTTTCATGTACACTACTGAAATATTTCTTATTCAGTTATCTTAAATATGTATATTTTTAAAGTCTATTCATTCATCCATCCATCCTTATGTACATCTGCTTCCCACTCATCCATTCATGTGTTTATCTACAGATATGTTTACAAGTGCAGGTCCTTATTCTATTCTAGAGCCATCTACAGTACAGTTTAATAATTAATGGATTCAAACTTATATTAAATAACTCTAAAAAAGGATGAAGGTAACTAGTCTTGGAAATGTGAGTAAGAATATGAGAAAGTCATATGATATTGTTATTGACATTGATCTTTCTAGCCAAAGAACAAAAGAAGTCTGTGGATGGCATAAACTGAGGTCTTTAGAATATATAGAAACTGATTTGGAATTAAATGAACATAATTATGCAGGTGAGATAACTGGAGTTCAAAACCTTTGGGTGTTTTTATTTTTAGGCTTTTAACTCAAATAGTATAAAACAGTAAAAAATTCTGCTAGACACATGAGAGCATTAGTTCCAGATTTGATTATTAGTCTTTAATAAACATCCAGAAAAACAAAGTCATACATCATGTGACTTAATTTGATAAGCTTGTAATTTATAAATTAAAATACAGTGCAAGCTAATAGCTCTAACAAGCTTTATCGATAAATGTCGCAAGAGAAAGCATTTAAAATCTCTATCTAGAAATTATCCCCATCCTCAGACTGGTTTCAAGCTATTGGATTTTCTCAGTGAAGATCTAGGATATTTTAGACACTAGATCCAATTGACCAACTCAAAGCCAGCACTTATCTCATAGTTAACTTTTAAATAGAAGATCCGAAAATTTCAGATGCCTATATGTCTTCAAATTCAGTTTTCTAACTTAAATAGCTATATGGAGCTGAGAAATATTCAGCCATACCATATATTAATATCCTTAGCAATATAGCATTGTTTAAAACTTAAAAGCAAAACTATAATAATAAATAAAATAAAGTGAAAAAAGTTACACTTCACGTGACTTCTTTTCTTTTAAGTTTTAAGTGATGTCATATTGCTAAGGCTATTAATATGTTATGGCTGAAGATTCCTCAGCCCCATATAGCTATTTAAGTGAGATAGCTGGATTTGTAGACATTTAGGGGTCTGAAAATTTCAGATTTTCTGCTTAAAAGTTAACTATCAGATAAGTGCTGGCTTTGAGTTGGTATTTTGTATCTAGTGTCTAAAATATCTTAGTGCTACACTGAGGAAAGCCAATAGCTTGAAACTGGTCTGAGGATGGGGATAATTTCTTGATAGAGATTTTTAAATGCTTTCTCTGGTATTTTGGATCTAGTGTCTGAAATATCTTAGTGCTACACTGAGGAAAGCCAATAGCTTGAAACTGGTCTGAGGATGGGGATAATTTCTCGATAGAGATTTTTAAATGCTTTCTCTTGTGGCATTTATCGATAGATTTTGTTAGAGCTATTAGCATGCTCTTTATTTTAATCCAGAAAAACAGAATGGTGATGGGAATATTATAGTGCTATTCCATCTGAAGTCTGTTGATTAGTCAAGCTTACAAGGAGATAGTTCTAAAGCAGGGTGCAGCATATGAGAAAATTATGTGTTATTGCCATTGCTATATATATTTCCTAAAAATATATAACTGAAGTTGTTCATTATAATCCTCTATGACAATGCAGGATGCAAATAGATTTGGCCATTACCTTATTGGATGCTGAAAGTTCCAGAAGTGTAAATGATCCAATGACCTTATGCTCCAAAGTCTGATACTTTACCATCAACCAAATTATGCAGCAACCTAATATATATATATACATGTTGTAAATGTATATTTCATCATCATCATCATTTTCAACCATTATTGATCCACTGCAGGATGAAGGTCTGGACAAGTTCAATCCATCTTCTCTAATCTCTAGCCTCTCTTCTCCACATTACTCGTGAACACTTCATTTCATCTCACATGTGGTCTCTTTCTAGGTCTTTCACAATCTTTTGGAATAGAGTTTAAGATTTCAACTGTCCATTCATTATCATCTTCTCTAGCATATGTCCAGCCCAACTCATCTCATACTTTCAATGATGTCATTAACACTAGTTTGTGTCCTCACCCATGTATTTTGTTTTTGACCTCTTCCTGCTATTCATAACATATATCTCCCCATACTTCTTTGTGTGTTCTGAATTCTCTGCAGAGCTCTTCTGTTAAGTGTCCAAGTCTCAGATTCATAACTAAAAAAACTGGTAGAAGACATTTATTAAATAGCTTCCTTTTCAAACCCATAGGCATATTTCCTTTTAATATTAAGTTATTTCTACCAAAGGCACTCCAACCAAGCTTAATTCTATGATTAATTTCACCCATTATGTTTACATCTGTAGTAATAATCTGACCAAGGTATTTGTGGGTTGTTAACTTTATTAAATGTAAATATACTTATATGTTTTATATAATTAAAAGGACTTGAACTCAGACTGTGAAGCTCTCCATAGCTATCCATTTCATGTTAGACAACTGATACGCATGACCATATACATGTGAAAAAGATAAATGATCTCCAATACATGTATTTCGTGCTTAACCAGCACTCATCAGTTGGTCCAAATGATCATCTCCCACACATATATACAATCAGTGCTCAGTTTATATTAAGACAGCAAATCTTCACACTTTAACAGACAGGCTTCAATCTTTTCCCCACTCCAACTCTTCCGCCATCCACATTATTGAAAATCTGTGAATGGAACACTCAAAGCCTTGTTGATGCCAATATTCTTGTTTTGCATGTCTATTTAAATATTATACATATATAAGAATATTGTGGATATCATATGATCACCATCTCTTATACTAGCACATAATTGTTATTAAACAAGGCAAAACTCTCCATACAGTAGTAGGCACAAGCCTTCTCCATTAGATTACTCTGGTTGGCACAGGGTGGCACTACTGTATGGAGAGTTTTGCCTTGTTTAATATTGTGGATACATAATTCTGCCATATTTATAATTTTTCTTCATTTTACTTTGACAAATTTAATTAAGATGAATTAATGATTATCTTAATAATATTTTAATTTTTTAAATAATTATACTATTTCAAACTCTACATACAATTAAATAATATTACTGTTAAAAAAAAGATATTATATCATAAATCATTAAAATATTTAAATACAAAAGACAAAAAAAAAAGACCATATAAAAAATTCTTACTGCAAGATAAGCTGTGCTATTAGTGTCATTAAAAGATACAACTAATGGTGTGTTCTTATTATACTGTGTTGAATATTCTTTGGGCCATGGATGAGGTATTGAAGCATTTTGTGCTCCTAGGTACCAATAAACTTCGAAGATTTTACTCATATCCTTCGCCAAGCAACTACAATTATAAATTATCACCCCAAGTTCTTTAACCTGCAAAAAAAAAATTACGCACACATATATAATACAAGAATGTCGCCACATCTATTTATCCTTTCAATCACTTACGTTTCGTTTTCCTTAATCATTCAACCATCCATACTTCCATTCACGTCTCTAGCTACCTATCTGCTTACATACCTGACTACCTATTTACCTGTCTTTCTATCTATCTATCTATTCAAGCATCCATACCAATCTATCTATCAGTCCGTTCACCTGCTTATTTACTTACGCTATTATAGCGTTTAAACAGTTAAGCATTTTCAGAACTCCCCCCCCCCCAAAAAAAAATAAATAAATAAATAAATAAATAAATGAAGAGGATATTATTTATTAGGCATACCATCCTTTCCTAGGTGGTGAAGATTTTTAGTTTTCCGTCATTATTAGCTAAGAATAGTTAGTTATTCACTTGCTAATCAATAAATGAATGGCTAAATTGAAATTAGATACGGTGTAGATATCTGGAGGGGGGGGGTTCTGGGATTGTATATATGCATGATAAATTCCTTAACCAAAGCTGGATGGAATATCTCCTAAGTCTGAATTTAAACCTAGATTTAGCAATCACATAAGCCAATCATTATGCAAAAGACATTACAAACAGTGGCGATATTCAAAATAGTTGTCAACTCGTGTTATAAATTTACCCCCCTCCCGATATATAAAGGAAAAATAAGGTAAAAATCGTACAAGATTTAAACATTTTTATTGTTGTCAATTTTAAATACAAAAATGTGATACAAAAACAAACAACAAAAAATATGTTTTACTATTTCCAGTAAAATTTATAATAAAACTCAAAAAATATAAACGTGGAATAACTTAACTTCGCATATATATTTTAAAGATATATTTCAAATTTATTTGATTTTTTTGACTTCTCTTTTGAATTTCTTATTCTTACCATCAGATGGCTCTACCAGCTTGTGATGTACGATTCTCGATCCGGCTAAAATGTTCCCAGTAAAAGTTGTCAATGTAAACAAGTTAAGTAAACGCAACAAACTATTACAGTTTAATCCGTAAATCTTTATTGAAGTTTTTTTTTAAATGTACAAATGATAGAATAGAATTAATAATTACGTATAAAAATAAAATTTATTTGTAAAAATATTTAGTAACTGATTCAGAAAAATTGTTGGTGTGTGCGGTAGAACATTTCCGCTGCGTACCCGCACACACACACACACACACCATAAATACGTTTATAAGATTAATAAATACCATGCTATGATAGAAAAAAATAATATTATACATTTGTTTTTAACTGCATTTTCTCAATGTTTCGGTATCTTGGCAACTATATTGTCTTAGTAATATCTAGGTTGAAATCTTATATTACTATATTTGTGTTTCGTTTTCCAGTTGCATAAATGTACTTTCATTATACTTTACTTTTTTACTTATTTTCCTCCACTCCACTTTAATCCCCATTTATAAGTCAAATTTATATTATCAAAAAAAGTATGAAACAATATTTTGTTTACATATCAATTAAAATCCAGTCACTTCAATTATTTGAATGTGCACAAGTGTATCTTGAAATCAAGTATCGATTCACTAAGGTCTCTTTACTCAACTAAGTCAACATTTAGAAATTTTCTACCACTTGCTGGGCAAAAGTCATCGACTGATATATTGACTAATAGATAATAGTCAGATTGACTTTAATAAATCTTTTTAACCTAGGAATAATATGGCTTTATAATTTTATATTTTTAATTTTTTGTCATTGCGCGTGGCAAATAAGCTTTTAATATTAGATCCAGATGGCAAAAACTTTCTGTAGCATGTGTAGATAACTGTAACTATGTGGTTATGCTGAAAATTAAACTAACGATATTTGAGGCAACTATGTTCAACGACTTCTGTAATGAACTTTTCATCAAGTTCGAAATTCATGGGCAATAATTAAGTGGCTAGTTAATCAGAATATCACAGGATATTCAAATACCAGAAGTAACTGGTTGACTTTCAATTCAAGAACCTTTAGCTTTCATATCTGTCATCCTGCTATTGTGCCAAACCACATAATTAATGAAATGAAAATCTTACTTATATATAGTGCAGAACTGGAAAAACAACTTACCAGTTTTACATAATTTTAGTAATTTATGCATGATGGCCAAGCTTAAATCTTTGAATTTTAAAAATAGCAATTTAGCGGTTTTTAAAATTATTTAGTTGCCATGTAAAGTATAGCCCTTTTCATTCGATGTATCAAATATGGAGTATAATAATGTATGATAATATTTGCACACTTTCTTTAAACAACAGTTAAGTAATATACCTTTTTTGTTTTTGTCTAGCTACAGTTTTTTCTTTTAAATACTCTACCAGATCCTATAAAATTTGGTGACACCCATTGATGATGACATTCACTTTTTCACAATTTAAAAACATCTATACATATACACACAGTATGTCCTAATAAAGATAATTGATTATTTTTCCAAGCTGCCCAAAGCAAGATCTCAGAACCAATGCATGAGTTCCATAGCAGTATAGTTTGGCTATTTACAACAAAAATTTTATGGTGCTAGCATGTCTGAATCATGTATTACACCATGAAATGTGACAGCACATTTCATCCCTGCCATCACAAAATCTTAGAAAACACTTGAAAACATTTCTGCTTCCTGGAACCTTGTGATGATGGTATTTTCAGTAAGATAATGGGTTGGATTATTTCCATCATCTATTATTAAATGTTGAATGTCTAGAAAATTTTACACTGTTTTTAAACTTCTGCAAATACAAACAACTATTAGTAATAACACACAAGATAACACAGATTAGTAGATTATATAATGTTTCGATTGGTATTATTCTCCACTCTTCTTCAAGTGTTGCTCGCCTAACCAATGATACTGCTAGCATAGAAGTCAAGCTTACACCTTTAGACTCACGGATATTGAATTTTAAGACAACATTCTAACCATCTGAGCTATTCTGTCAAAGTCATCAGTCAGTAGAAATTTCATATATTTATCTACGAGGGTTGGTTCAAGTTCATGGACTCCTCCACTTTTTTAAATACTTTTTCCTAAGAGTAAGATTAATTAGAGGCTTCCAGACATTATGTACTGGCACACTAGATTGGCTTATATGACTATTTGCCATTATCACATAAGCAGTATCTTTGAATTTTCTTCCTTACATCTTTGCCTCTCTATCCAATAGTTTTATATTTCCCCTATCAAACATGTTCATTAGTTCACACAATGTCTGCTACTGTAGACATATCTGTTTTTTTTTTTTGTAATCATTAGTTTGTGTTCTTTAAATCACTTAACATCACATGACCACCTCGTCTTATGCTTGTGTATAACTTGTTAAAACAGGCAAAACAATATATATATATATATTTTGCCACCCACAACAAGCTAGAGTAATCAATGGATGCCAGAAGGCTTGTGCATAAAATCCCCATCTAGTGCCTACTCATCCAATATCCCCAGACTAGTTTCTGACTTATGGCCTTCATCAGTGAGGAGCCTTGGATCAGTGAGCACTGCATCTAGATCGTAGGATCTAATGCAACCCTCCAGCAACCACCTTTTATCTCCATTTAACTACAAAACTATGAGTCTTAGATTGAAAACACCTTAATGTCTTCAATCCAAGCCCATTAGCTTGTATAGTCATATGGGTCTGAACCCAGTTCAATACCCATACATTTTGGTGTCTTTGGTTCTTTAATAACCATAGCCACCGCTATCCTATTAGGCAGGATTGGTTTTAAGCCAATAAACATCACATGACCAGTGCTCTCAGATCCAAGGCCATAAGCCAGAAACTAATCTGGGGATATTGGATGAGTAGGCACTAGATGGGGATTTTATGCACAAGCCTTCTGGTGTCCATATTACTCTAGTTTGCTGTGTGTGGCAATATATATATATAGTGAGTTTTGCCTGCTTTAAATCACTTCATAGATGCAGTTTTTGTTCTTTAGCAATTCAAGTATAGGCTTTGTGTAGATGTTCAAATTCCCCAAAGTGTGGTACAGCTCTGGATAGCTGTTCGGACTGTTATATTGATTACAGATCCTTGCAAATCATGATTTCACCGCCATGCACAGTATAAATCATTTCAAATGGTTCAGATCAGTTTTGTCCCATTTAAAACATAATTTAACGTTAACAGGTCTTTCCATTATATACAAAACATTTTCACATTTCATGTCATAACTCATGATCCAGATATATTAGCACTTTAAAATATTTGTGGTGAATAGCTAAATTCTCTTGTGATGTAATACAGTCGACTATTCAGAGATGGCACTGTAGGCAGATTGGGGAGAAAATTAGTCTCTAGTCACCTTTTCACTGGAACAAATTGTATATAAATAAATCTCAGAATATACTTGTACATCTTAAAAGGTGTGTTATATTGAAAAGAAAAATATTCAAACAGGCAAAACTCTCCTTACAGTATTGCCATTCAGTGCAAGTTAGAGTAATCAATGGATGCTAGAAGGCTTGTGCATAAAATCCCCATCTAGTGCCTATTCATCCAATATCCCCAGACTATTTTCTGGCTTGTGGCCTTTATTAGTGAGAAGCCTTGGATCTGAGAGCACTGCACCTAGATCTTAGGATCTAATGCAACCTCCAGCAGGCCCTTTTTATCTCTATTTAACTACAAAACTATGAGTCGTAAATTGAAAACACAATAATATTTTCAATTGAAGTCCATTAGCTTATATAGGTCTGACATTAAGCTAAACCAAAAGAAGCTTTACTTAAATTGCTTTTAAATTCTCATTCAGTTTTAAGATTTTCGAACTTTAGTGCTTGGTTTGTTGGAGTCTTAACAGATATCCTGAGGTATTTATTAATGACACCAGGTTTGATTGATAAAAACATATGTCTAACAAAAGATTAGCTGATTTATTTTTTAATCATCACCAATTAACAAAATTCTGTGGAAGGGATAAATAAATAATATTAACATTATTGCCTGCATATAAAGTTCAATGTAACCAGACTCAATTCTGATTGATTAAAATCCACATGAGGAATCATTGGCATAGTTTTTTTCAGTGTTTACATGTAAATGTTTAAAATGCAGAAGATAGACATTAATAATAATATTTAAAAATATGGGCAGTCTTCATATCTAGCACCCTTCAGCTATCCACACTATCTCATACCACTGACACACATGACCATACTCTTGTAGAAAAGACAAATAATCACCAATGTCCGTATTTCGTGCTGAATCAGCACTCATTATTTGATCCAGATTATCATCTCCCACACACATATGTAATCAATGCTCAGTTTATATTAAGATAGCAAATCTTCATACTTTAATGGACAGGCTTCAATCTACTCCAATCTCCAACTCTTCAGCCATCCATACCATTGAAAATATGATGATAAAAAGACTTGAGGTCAACATGGGCATGGCAATAATATTGACATTAGCATGGGATTTGGGCTTTTCATCATTAGATTTTCAATGGGGGTTGGAGTAGATTGAAGCCTGTCCATTAAAGTATGAAGATTTGCAATCTTAATATAAACTGAGCATTGATTATATATATGTGTGGGAGATGATAATCTGGACCAAGTGATGAGTGCTGGTTCAGCACGAAATACATATATTGGTGATTATTTATCTTTTCTACATGTGTGTGGTCATATGTATCAGTGATATGAGATAGTGTGGATAGTTGAAGGGGTAGCTTGAAAGTCTGTGTTCAAATCCCTTATATTTAACATTAATAGTAGTAAGTTTTAGAAAGATATATATGTAATATTCAGGATGTTAAAAGAATCATTATATTATTGAAAATTATCCATTTTGAACAGTTAGAATCAAGATGCACAAACAAGCAAATTATTCAATAAAACTTAAAAATAATCTTGATAAAAGGGATACTATACATCGTGATTACTGCAGTCTTTCTATCTTTTATACTGCCACCTATTTCTTATTTTCATAAATTGGAAGCATAGAAATATCCATAAAATCAGGTGTTTTGGCATCCTGAAGTGAACATATAATCACCATTTTATAAAAATTTATCCGGAAATGCTTTCAGGATCCTTAGCTTTTTTATTTTAAAAATTACAAATACTAGATATTATGGTCCAAATCTAAATTTGTTATTAGGATGGCTATATCATTAAATGCAATCCTTAGAAATTTTGTATTATTATTATTGAAAAGATGAATGAAATACTCCCTCTGATTATTTAAAGAATCTTTACTAAATACATTTTTCACAATCCTTTATTTAATACGTGATAGTTTCAACTGACTAGCGGACTTCTTCAGATCATTATTTATAAATGTCTCAACTCATAATATATACATTCCAAACCATTTCTACCAATTAAAAGCTAAAAATATATTATCTATATATGTATATGCAAACATTTATAAACAATAATGTTACATATCTATACATAATTATAAGAGACTTGAATTAAAACTTACAAACTCTTTCAAACACCCTAAAGCTAGCCAATCCATCTTATACAATGTATGACCACATACATGTGAGAAAGATAAATGACCTCCAATATACATATTTCACGCTGAACCAGCACATCAATTGGTCCAGATTACCATCTCCAACACACATATATATAATCACTGCTCACTTTATATTAAGATAGTAAATATTCAAACTTTAATAGGCAAGCTTCAATCTCCTCCACTCTTGAACTCTTCAGCATCCATATCATTGAAAATCCAAGGATGAAATGCTTAAAACCCTTGATGATGCCAATATTATTGTCAGTCCATGTTGACCTTAAGTCAATCACTCCTCACACATAAGACCTTAATATGTCCATCTAATTATATAGAAGATGAATGGGCAGAATACAGGCTGAATGTATAATATTTAAATACATGTTAAGATCAACATGGGTATGATAACAACATTGGTATCATCAAGGGCTTTGAGCATTTCATCCTGATTTTTTAACGATATGGATGGTTGAATAGTTCATCGTCAGATTTTTAATGATATGGATGGCTGAATAGTTGGAGAATGGAGCAGATTGAAGCCTGTCCATTAAAGTTTGAAGATTTGCTATTTTAACATAAACTGAGCAGTAATTATATATATGTGTATGAGATGGTGATCTGGACCAACTGATGAATGCTGGTTAAGCATGAAATATATATATTGGAGATCATTTATCTTTTTCACATATACGTGGTCATTGGATAGCTGTGGGGTGTTTGAAAGTCTGAGTTCAATTCCCTTATAATTACATTAAGTTTGGTATAGAAAATATACATGTATTTAAATATTATATCTATACATAATAAAATATAAACATTAATATTATTGAAATATCCGATATTTTAGTTATAGAAAGGTTTTTAAATTTTTATAATATTCTTTTTATAAAATTAAATTACACATGAAACATTTTAAATCTATTTCTTTCAAGTAATAAAGTAATATTTTTTAAAAAAATTATAATTTAAAAAAACTTCACTAAAGCTCCCTCTACATTCCTTTTTAGAAAACTTTTTTGAATAAATCATTAATTATAAATTTAATAATAATAAATGAATATATTTTATAAATAATATTACTACAAAAAATTTAACAAATATGTCTCATTATTTTTTTTATATATTACATTTAAATATTTCTTTATTTTTCATGTATATATAACCATGTTATATATAGAGCTCGCAAACAGGTTCTTAACAAGTTTTGCAAAATATCCCCAACCCCAGAGCGGTTTCTGCTACTGGCTTCCTCAATGAGGTGCTCGGATATTCAAGCATTGAAAACTATTAAAAATTTATAATTAATAGAAAGTCATTTTGTTTCTAAATCATTTGAGATGTAGTTCCCTTATGTATAAAATTTCTTTTCTTTTTTTTCTGTTTTATTTTTAATGTAATTCTAATCTTTTCTTACAAAAATGCAATTTAATATAAATGATATATACAACATGTATTGTAAGAAAAACTTGTTTAATACTTTAAAATAAAAGTATTAAATATATCAACAAAGTATGCTGAACATGCTTTCGGCTAACTGGTAGTCATACTCATATCTATAGTTATTCAAGAGGATTGAGAGATATATATAGAAGACTCACAAAAGTGGTTATTTATATAAAATTTGATTATAAGATGTAAATGAATTGATTTAAATGAGCCACTTTTTTTAATATGGGGGTGGATTCTTTCTTGTTGTTGGCAATATGCCAGGCCTCTAACTTTTTGCATGAAGCATCATTTCTTTTGGAGCAGACAAAACTGGAGGATGTGGGTTCAAAGCTATGACTATGTTTAGATTTGTGTTCGGAAAAATAGATTTAATATCTGTATGTCTTAACTCGATTGTATTGGTATCTGTGCTGTGCGATTCTTCCTTGGGAAATTGGCATGAGAGACTCCAAAATAGACTGCATTACAGTTTGTGTTGTTATATATAATTTTATACACAACTTAGGAAACCTGCTCTGGGGGCAGCTTATCTTTTATATTGTTAATCAAGTGATTCAGGATGGGAAGGGTGTGAAAACTAATTCTGTATGTTTCTACACTGATTTTGTTTATACTGTGGGTAGCCCCCAGTCTGTATGGAAGTGATAGCCAGAGTTTTTTTATTAATTCTTTAGAAGGGTTGTTCCTAATTTTAGCATAGAATGTTTTAATAATATAAATAAGAGCTGGATATTTGTATCTGATTGCATTTCGATATCATTTTAATTAAATATACATTCTGTGTTTTTGAATATGGAAGATGTTTATCATTTTTACTTTTTGTCTAAATCTTATTATAAATGAACTAGTCTCTCTTATATATGAATGTATTTATCATATTTCCTTCTTGATATTTATTATATTTTATATCATACATACTGTTCACATCTTTATTTTTGTTTAAATATATATTATTCAATATAACTATCATATTAATTCTTTTTCTTTAATTTATTAATAATTTTATGTATTTTGTTTGTTATTCTTATTTCATTTGCTTTTACACCTATGTATTTAAATCTTTATTAATACTTTTTGTATATTTTATTTATACCTTTCCTCTTCATTTTTAAAATAATGTTTCTTCTTATTTTAATTAGATAATTATTATTTTTAAATTCTTTTATTCTTTATTTTTTCTCATGTGTCATAGCATCAGCCGGGAAGTGAACCCGCTAACCTGGGATAACTGTTTGTAAAGCAGCTGTCACTGACCTCTCGACCACCAATGCTTGACAAATTCTTTTATTTTTTCAATCTCTTTTTTATACAATTTTTATTATTATTAGAATAGTAATTAATTCACACATTTTTATATTTAAATTATTTATTTTATATTTCGTATCTGCATAGAATACCAATTTGCAAAATTAATTTTATTTTCCCATTATTTTCTTTTTCGATTAAAATATCCAAAAAATTAATGTAGTTATTTTTTTCGATTGTGATAGCAAAATACACTTTTCTTTGGAATATATTTGATCTGTGTGTGTACTTTTAAAAAAATATTCCGCCGTTACAACTGTTTTTGATGTCTCAAAGTTTGAATTTTTTTTAATCTACTTTAAAGCTATCCTGTATTTTTATAATCATCTTCAATGTTTCAACAAGCTTCTCCAAATAACTTTCATGTAAAGTCTCAAAGTTTTAATGTTCTTTATGCCTACTTTCAAATTGCCCATGATATCTATCTTTTGTAAGTATTTTTTTTTTGTAAGTATTTGCGTTTTTTTTTTTGTGTGTGTTGTACTTGGATTTTTTTGGATGTTATGAATCCAATTTAGAAATTAATCGGGGGGGAGTTTGTGTTTTATGTCACATTTTATTTAGCCAAGCAAATATATTTTTCAATATGAGAGATCTACTACATCACATTTCATTTTGCAACTTTTAATATTGAAATGGCATTCTTTACCTATCAACGTTTCACCTACTATGTTCCATAGTAGTATATTTTTCTTAGTTTAAACCCCTTCAAATTAGTATATATTAATTTAAAAAAACTTAATAAAATGATAATAATATCTGTTGTTAGATAACGCACATGCATGTTTGCAAATAGTCTTTTGTTTTTTAAATATTGATGAAATTTAATATATTTTTGAAAAGTACTCAGTCATCACCATTTTTGTTTTAATGCTACGAGTTGGAGGGGGAGGGTATATCTGTTAGTCACATACCAATTTCTGTTTTTGTATTTTATACCTACTTTTATTATCTATATTTAATTAGTATTAATCTATTAATTATTATACTCTTCAGTCATTATAGTGTTGAAAGTCAGAGGATTTTTTTTAAAAAAATGTACTGTATTACCGCCATTTTTCATTTTAATGCTCCATGTGGGAGGAGGGAGGGTAGATCTATATTTAAGTACTTACTATGTATTAGTTTGTATTTAAGGTTTTGCGATTTTTTTTGTCTATCCATGATTTCACTTTTTTTTGTCCATCGATGATTTCAGTGATTTTTAAAAAATTTTTTTCCATCGATGATATCAGCCTTTTTTTTTATGTCCATCGATGACTTCAGCGATTTTTTATTTTTATTTTTTCCCCATCAATGATTTCAGCCATTTTTCTTTTATTTTTTTGTCCATCAATGATTTCAGCTATTTTTGCATAGAAATTTATCACTTGCAGGCTTCTTGGTGGTGCTGCAGCAACACCTGGTGTCCAGAATATGCATAACCAAACACTACATATCTCCCATTATTAGCATGACTTATTTATTATTATTTTTTAAACATTTGATTAACATGAGTTAAAAGAAAAGTTCTTTAAAAAGTTAATATAACATACATATATAATATAGAGTTAATCATTTATTTATTTACTTCAGTTACATTAAAATGTAACTAACTTCAATTAAAATTTTTTCTTTTTTTTAAACTTTTTGTTTCCTAGTTTAAACAACTCACAAAATAGGATCTGATGTATCAGTATTAAACACAACTTAAAATTGTTAGGATAAAGTATAAATAGTTCATTTTAAATATAAGATTTATAAAGTGAGATAACTGTATTGTTTCTTCCTGATTGCAAATATGAAATATTTCATATGGGCCATAATATACTTTAGCAATCTCTGGCTGTGCAATTTGAAATATGCATTGTCTCATTTTTAACAAGATTTATTAGAAGTTGAGTGTTAAGTTTTTCAGATGTTCAAGTTAGATTAGCAGATTGTGGGCTTTTTCTCCTTTTACTCACTAAGCATAAAGGAGATCCAATATCCTAATAAACTGGAAATCTAGAATGAAGATAATAAATAGATTTTTAAATAAAGTTTTACTCCTTTTACTCACTAAGAATACTGGAGGCCCAATATTCTAATAAACTGAGAATCCAGAGTGAATGTAAGAAAAAATGGATTTTTTTAAATAAGTTTTACTCCTTTTATTCACGAAGCATACTGGAGGTCCAATATTTTAATAAACAGAATTCAGAATGAATGTAATAAAAGTTTTACTTCTTTCTGTTTTTAACATTCTATCCCAGTATTTTTTCTTTTCTTAATGGAATAATTTGCATAAGATATTAATTTCCTGAATTTGAATTTTTTTAAAAACATTAATTTTTTTAAAAATCATGGTTAACATTGAAATGAATAATACACTACTCATTTCATTATATGTATATATTGGCAGCACTGCACATACATAGTCTAAGAGTATCAACATTTTATTTGACTGTATAATACATTATTTACGTAAGTATTATAAGAGCCAAAGTTGAAAAAAAAATCATAGAATCTACAATCTGATGCCAAGGGTAAGGTTTGTAGATTCAATGTTTCATAAAACATCATGGATGAAAGAAAGCTATCATCTTCATTACTTAGATCACTAAAATTATTACTATTAAAATATATTACTAATTTGCATTCTTTTTTCTCACTTTTCTTTACCTTTTTCTGCTAGAGGTCGCCTCTGTGTATAGTTATAAAGATGTTTCTCTGGCATAGTGGCTGAGAGATTTAACCATCGAACATCATGTGATCTCTATTCTTTATGCTTATATATACTGCATGGAGAGTTTTGCCTCTGTGTGGCTGAGAGATTCCTGACTCTGAGAAGGGAGAATCCATGGTGCATTACATCAATGAGATTGTGAACTCATGCAATCATATTTTTAAATTTTCTTTGCCCTCCCCCACTTTAAAATTTCCATGCTTATACTGATAATAAATAATAGTAATCAAATGATTTTATTACTCAAGAACTCATAAAAACTTTGAGAACCACATATGATATAATTGGTTGCCATCTAAAGATTTTGATCTCCAAAGTCTGTCACTCTACCAATGCACCAAACCACTGAGGGATGATAATGGCAGTGTTTATCACTCTTAAAATAGATTTGCTTACATGCAGCATTACACTCTACACAGCACAGCTAAAAATATATACATATCTAATATATATATATATCCAGAGTTTTCACCAGAAAAGGGGAACACATCTAACTATGGTCAGACCTAAGGTCTTCAGGTAGGATGCTGAGAAATGATGCGATGAAGTAACTAACCAATGATCATATCTACCTCCAATGGGCTAGCTCTAAATTGTCATTAAATCTAGATACAATTTAGGCTAATTTGTCTATATGTCACCCCTCTTTCAGATTCCATTACACCTCAGTATTTGAGCTCAGGGAGAATTTGCCTTTGGCTCTCTTCAGGGGTGAATTTACTTTATGTAGCAACTCTGTTTTCATGACCTAAGGTATATCCAACCCTATTGCGGTGTTATGTGTTATAATAATCTGTATGTTTACGCATATATATATATACAATCTATTAAATTCATGAATGAGTGTATGAATGAGTTTGATAAACCAGAGACCAATTTGATTTAAAACACATTAACAAATTTTATTAATAACAGATAAAAATTGAAATTCTATTCACATAGCAAAAGATGATGGGTCCTGCATGCATCTCTACCATTTCAGTAACTAAATTATTCATTATACCAACCCATGTCCCTGGTAGATATGCATTAAGATACTTATTTTAAAAAGAAAAATAATATTTCATTGTCATAACGATCGCAAAGCTACCTAACTATTTACAAGATGTTATTTCAATGTGTCCAGTAGCTCCATGATCCAATTTCTGCTAGAGAGATCTTCTTTAGAACCCCCTAATTATGTACAAGTTCTTACTGTTGATAGAAAAGAGACATTCACCCAAGAGCATTAATCATTCACACCAGATAAACTAAATGTAACAACTGTTAATTGAAAATAAACAAATAATGTAAATTCTGTCCTGTCCTAGTTATTGCAAAGTAATATGGAAGAGCATCAAAAATTCTTACCTCCAAACAATATTATATGATGTTGATGATGATCGAAAGTCAAGTCACTATAGAGGGGATCAACCTAAATTTTATTTACAAACAAAAAAATATTTTTAGCTTAATAAACCTTCACCCCCTCATTACATTGCTTCTTATAGAATGGACTCTCCCGATTGTAAACACGCTGAAACTTCCAAGTGATAGAATAATGAAAGTATAATTTTACAAATGTATATAAAAAACTATAACATAATAATTTTGATTTTGTACAAGTCTTTCTGATTAAAGTTTATAATTTAGACATTAGTGTCTTTTATGGATAGAGTCCATGACTTCTCCATTAATCTTCAGACACTTGGACAAGGTTGTTTTCATTTCAGAAGTCACTGTCCTCCAGGATCCACTTGGACACTTCTAATTAGCTATTGGGTGTTTTTCTAGGCATTATTTATACAAGGTGAGTTACAGAATCATACTCTCTGGCAATTAAACCCCCCCCTGGCACTATGGCATGTTTATCTAGCCAATACACATTGTTTTTTTAATTAAAAAGAAGATTTAAATTTTCTTTAGCTTATGATTGGTATTGAGTAAAGTTTTATTTCATCATTTATCAGTATGTGCTGGCTATACATAATGTTCCTTTTTTTTCTTTGGTTGCACAGTTTCCTGTCTTCGATTGTTACTATAAAACTAATTTAATCATTTGATTACACTGCTAAAGTTTATTGATTTTTATCATTTCAAATGTTGATAACAATCTGTTTCAATTTTCAGCATTTTAAAATCCTATGCAGAATAGATATCTTTGAACTCATCATCCATTTTATTAATGTTCGATATTAAACTATTTTCTATTTGCCATTGTTGCAACACTTGATAAAATGTGAAAGAGAATGGAAATGACTTGGGTTTGATTTTATACTGAGGCGTAACATCCATGGTGCAGCAAACTCTCATTTTCAATTTCATTTTTTTTATCGTTATAAGTGCCTATTGTTATGAATTAATGGTTGTTGTTGAGGTTACATAATAGAATTATGTAATAAAATTACGTAGTAAAATTCTATTCTCACTTTCCAACACTCAGTTGCTTAGATATTGACTTGACCTCAAATCATCACCACATTGACTAAATCATTATCTGCCATACGATAACGTCTACACATTACAAACAAGTCATTATTGGTATATACGTATATATGAGGTCTCTAAGATCAAGCTTTTCTTTTCATTAAAAAGGAGCATTAACTTCAAGTGTGTGTGTATTTATATGTATGTTTGCATATATAAAATTAAATATCAGGTATTTAAACCTATTATTTCAGCTTTTGTTCTTTTTATGGGTTTAGTCTACTACTGTGAACATATAAGGGCAGGTTTGAAACGGATCGTAAGATAATTTTACAATATACATTCAACGGGGTGGGATAGGATTGCTATGATTACATTAAATCTCAATCCACTCCAGCTGCACTCTTTGAACACAGCACACCTACTCTTCAGGTAGAGAAGTATAATACCCAAAGGTGCCTATAGCAAGGCAGAGACTATACAAGGCATAACCTGTGGCCACATTTCCAGCTACAGAATTTCTCGACTACAAAATTCAAACCCCTGCCACCCAAAGCATTTCTATTTGTTTTGAGGAAAAAGACCTCAGGTGCCAGCTAATCACAAGATATAATTAGCATGCCTGACTGACTGGTAAACAAATTTAGCACCCGATTTCATTAATGTCTACATTTAACTAAAGACTGGCTATTAGTGGTATTATTATTAAAAAAAAGAAGAAACTGACCAAAAGTAATTAGCAGACAGATAATTTATTCTAAGGTATTTTTTTTAAAAAACATAAATACTAAAATGTTATAACAAAAACATTATACATTTGTTTTAATCACACTCTTAAAATAAAATACGTAATAATAAAGATTGATTCAATTACATATTATAATCTGAATATGCACACAAACTTGAAATATAATTCATTATCTACAGGAAAGCTTTGCACATATCAATTAAATATTTTATGAAAGACTAAATATGCATGCACATACTAGAGTTTATGATACTTATACGGAACACTTATTTATAGAAGACACTTAAAGCTAATTATAGGGAATACTCAAAGATTGCTTTCAAAGTTTAGCAGTCTTTTATATGAATATTATCAGTCTATAAATGGGATATGAAATTGATAATTATCTAGGATTTTGGTCACTCTGTTCTCTGAGAGATATGGCTTCTTGCTCTCTCCTACTGTATGAAATTGGATTACCAACTGGTTGGATTTGGGATTTGTTTAATGGTTGTAGCTCCTGGCTGATTTCTACGTTCATGAAGGTAGACATTTCCTACTGCTCAGATCATTATGTGGGCATGGCTCTTAGACGGCAAGTTTCTGGTATTCTGGAGGACTGGGACTGGAGGCTAGCTGCTTATTCCATTAACTGCTTAGGGTTCTCATCTGATCCTTCGTGTCATTCGCGGGTGGCACGATTTCTAACCAAAAACACATTAATATAAAGTTTCCGGGCTAGCGATTCTCTATTAATATTGACTTTTTTTTTTTTGGTTTGTTTACAAAGTTTACTTTCTTTCGTTTCTGAATTATTTTTCCCAAATAATATTTTTGACAATGGGATAATAATAGTTTTTTTTTTTTAATTTTTATTGACAAGAGGGTCTTTTTGGTGTGTTCAAATAGTAATGTGTGTTTTTTTTTTAAATAGTATTTCTGTTTTTGTAAAATTGGATTGCCAAAATTTAAGAGAGAACGTGTTTTTTTTGGATGGATCTTTAAATAATAATTGACGTTACTTTGATAGGTTTCCATTTGATTGCCGACAACAATTAGTGGAAGGGGTGTTTTTGTGTACGATTAAATAATAACTTACGTTACTTTTATAGGTTTACATTTGATTGCCAACAACAATTATTGGGAGAAGTGTTTTTTTTTTTTTTGTGTGTGTATGTTTAAATAAAAATTAAAACCATTACTTTTATCAGTTTACATTTGATTGACAACCGATTTGACTCCCTTTCATTTATAAAATTATGGTTTTGGTTCTACAAATAAATATTTTTGACAATGGGACAATAATAGTTGTTGTTTGTTTGCTTTTTTATTGACAAGAGGTTGTTTTTCGGTGTAGGTTCAAAAAGTAATTTGGGTTACGTTTAAATAATAAGTTACAGTCTTACTTTGATTGGTTTACATTTGATTGACACTAATTATTGGGAGAAGGGGTGTTTTTTTGTGTGTACGATTGTAGACAACAATTATTGAGAGAAGGGGGTGTAACCGTTTAAAGAATAGTAGTTTACGTTACTTTTAGTGGTGGTTTACATTTGATTGCTGACAATAATTAGTGAGAGGGGTGGGTGTTTTTGGGTGATGATTAAATACTAATTTACCTTCCTTTTATTTTACATTTGATTGCCGACAACAATTATTGGGATAAAGGTGTTTTTTTTTTGTGTATGTTTAAATAAAAATTGAAGTTACTTTTATCGGTTACATTTGATTGACAACCTATTTGACTTTTTTTCATTTATAAATTATTGTTTTGGTTTCCCAAAAATATAATATTTTTGATAATGGGACAATAATAGTTCTTAATTTCATTATTATGGACAAGAATGGGTCTTTTTTGGTATACGTTTAAATAGTAATTTGGGTTGTGTTTAAATAGTAGGTTATACTGTTTTTAAAAATTTAATGTCAAAATTAAAGAAACGGGTTTTTTTTATGGATCTTTAAATAATAATTTTCATTACTTTAATTTGTTTACATTTGATTGATAACAATTAATGGGATAATTTTTTTTTCCGTATGATTAAATAATAATTAACGTTACTTTTATCTTGCATTTGATTGCCGACAACAATTAATGGGAGGGGTGTTTTGTGTATTTTTAAATAATAATTTACATTTGTTTAACAACAATTATTGGGATAAGGCGTTTTTTTTGTGTGTGTATATTATGATACTTTATTTTTTAATTTGATTAATAATATTTACTTATAGACAAATTAAAGTTACTTTTACAATATAGGTTTGCATCATATATATTTACCCCTAAATAACAAATGGATAATGTCACTCACCTACAGATTCTTTTATTCTTCTTTTGTTTCTTGATAAAATGATTATAACAAATTTTAAAAAATGGTTTAAACAAATTTAATATTTATGTCACAAACTTAACTCAATGCGGAGAATCCAATCAATGAACCTGAAATTGTCTGTGGAACGCAAAAAAATAAATGTAACTGAAATAAAATCTCTTTAACAACAGCTAAAAAAAATGTGTTTCTAAAAATTTCACTTACCTCCACATTTCTCTCTTCTTTCTTGATAAATGTTTTCAACAGTTTTAACAACAATTATTGTGTCAATTAAACTTTTAACAAACAAAACTCGACGTCGAAACAAGAAATCAATACATGAACCATAACATGTCCATGAAACGATAAACGTTATAACAGAGACAAAATAATTTAAAAAACAGCATAAAACTACTTCTGCTTTATCTGCAACTCAAATAATATTCTACTAAAAACATCTCTGTCATTGTGAAGATGTCGCCAAAGGAATTCACACAGGTAATTGTTTATTGAACTTCTGGCTGTTCCACGCTGTTTTTTATTTTGTGATTTCAGACAGCCCCAAAGACGTTCGATGTTTTGTGTATGAACGCCTGTTTTAGGATCAACAAAATTATAGTGATGGTTTACTGTGAAGTGTTGGAACCCTGCTGCTTTCAAATCGGATGTTTTATAGCCTTTCCAGCAGTCGGAGTAAATTGTGGAACCGAGCTTGATATTTCCTGTATGGCTTGCAGAAGTGTGGCTGCAGATCATGATGGAACGGACGTGGTAAAACATTCTCCAGTCTCTCTGCAAAAGCCATCATATATCCATTGCTGAGGAAGCACTCTTCCCTGGTGGTTCTTACATCGACTGAACAGTGTTTCATCCACCTCTATCAAACCTGATCCTCCAACTAGACTGGAAGGTCTTAAAGAAAGGCTTTCACAACATAATTCAGTGAGAGCTTCTTTCCATCTGGCTAAAGAATCTCGTGACATTTCAATATCATTAATGACATGCTGTACGGTCAACTCATCATGGCTCCAGTAATGTAGCAAATGTAAAGACTTGATGAACGGCATTTGAAATTCTTCAAACCAGCTGCCTTTTCGAAGTGCACATTTCCTTCGGAAAGAACGAGACTTACAAATGAAATTCCAAAGATCTTTATGGACCTCAAGTCTCATACATTCGCCACACAAACATCTCTTTTCCTTTAGCAGGATGTTTTTCTGCTGTAGAAATGTTACAGCACCGGCTTCCGTGTCCGGCAATTCCCATATTTTCATATTTTATGTTTTCGAATTTGCCATACTTTTTGTCTCGGAAAATTTCTCGCTAAAACATGACTCAAAGCGTGATCTTTAAAATATTATGCTAACCCACCATAATCGAAAATTTAGGAGGAATACAAATTTATAAGGAACAATCACGACACTGTTAAAATTGTTAAAAGGTAACAGTACATCAATTCGTCTTAAAAAAAAGGCCTCAATGAAAATTTAAATACTTTTGACACGAACACTCTCATACGATATTGTTACATAAAATACATAACACAGCATTACGATATAGTGCATGACATAAACAACTATGGCATTTTCCTCTGCTTTTAGCATCAGAAAAAGCCACACCGTTAGCCACTAAGCTGAGTTAACACTCTTTCTAGATTTTATCGCAGAAAGAAGACTTAACTCCGAGTTAACACTCTCTACCTTTTAGTGTAGAAACAAGACAACTCCGAGTAAACAATCTTTCTAGGATTTATTTTAGAAAGAGTGCTTAAAGGCTTGGCTGTGGCCGCAGAAACGGCATATTTATAGAAATTTAGCTAGAAATAGCACCACACTTTTAATCTCATGATTGCTATCAATTAAAAGTCATAAGAGGCAGAATGCTCAAATAATAGATTGCCAGTCCTTTTCTTATGGTTCCTCTGATTATCGCTGCCATCTATTTTAATTAATTTTATTAATTATATCCCTACTGGGTTTTGATCTTCATATTTGCATAGATTAATCTAGCTTTGGATAAGATATTTTAATTATTTCTCATTGTTTTTTTATGGGGTTTTAGAAAATTTGGTTTATTTTATTGTTTATTTTCAGTTTTTAATTTCATTTTCATTGTTTTATTTTCTTTTTATTTTCATGAAAAGAGAAAACTCTAATTTTGACTTTTAATTTAGTTAAATTTCTCCCCTCCCTAATTGCTTTTTTTTTTTTAAACTAGTAAACTTATACGAATAGATGACGCAGCATTTTGCCTTTTGGCAATCTGCAATTATAAAGAAAAAACCCCTTTAAATTAAACGTTTCTTAAATTCTAAATTATTTCTTATATGAGATTTTTACTTCAATCATTCGTTGATAAATACTGTTGTAGTATTTTTGTTTAAAATCCTTTAATTACTTATAAATTCTTTTATATTGACATTTTAGTTTTATAAAATTCATGAACATGTAATGCTATTCATTAGTGATACAATATATATATATATAGTATTTAGAATATAAAAGAATAACCATTTACTATATCCTTCTAGGTAGCACGTATTTACCTTGCTATGATGTCATGACAGTCAATATTGTTTCTATGCGCTGAATTTTATAATTGAGCATGTATTGGCCTACCCTCTGGACAGGCAAAACTATCAGAGGCCCCCCCTACCCATTCCAGTGCTATGCGTTGACTTTTCTAATTTTCAGTCAAAAAATGAAACACATTGTAAACATAAAATTCAGCGCATAGAAACGTCATGATATTATAGCAAAGTAAATACGTGATTACCTAGAAGGACAAGATAACACTGATGTAAAGATAAAACTTTTATTCAAGACAATATAAGCTCAAATGTTAAAACAGAATTTCATATTTTTCTGTGAATTATAAACTGAGAGCAAATTAGATAAGTTTATTGTTTGGACTATTTCCATCGTCTAATGTGAGTGTAACAGTTGAATGTATTTGAAATTTTTAAATAAAGTTAATTTTTTCTAAAGACATTCAATATTCATATTAGATGATGGAAATAGTCTAAACAATAAATACAACTAAAACACCATCATCACAAACTTTTAGGAAAACACTGAGAGCAAATTAGTTTTCATTAACCTATGTTTAACAGAAGAATAATATAAGGACTTCAGCCAATTCAACAAAATATGGAAATATTTAGGGTAGGAGTAATAAGAAGCGATCAAAAATAAAATATTTGGGTGGGATAAAAACAGACTAAAATGAAGATGGGCTGGACATATTGTTAGAAAAGACTGTAATAGATGTAAGGTAAAGTCTTGGACTAGATCTCAAGAGATTGTAAAAGATCTAGAAAGCGACAAAATGTGAGATAGAGCAATGAAATAAAGAAAATGTTTTATGGTGTGGAAGAACCTACGTTCAAATAAATTGGATTAAACTTGGAAGGGTCTTCTCCTTGCAATGGATTGAGTTTGAAAATGATGATGATGATTAAAAAAAGTCTCAAGTGAAAAGTAAACAGATTACAATAATTAATAGAGATTTTATCAATTAGACTTATAAAATAGTTCTTTTCTAAAGTTCTTTGATTACTAATCTGTACATGCAAATAAATTATTTTCGCTTCATTTACAATAGGATATTTTGTAGTTAACATTCATTTCAGTCAATTATTTGATGTATTGTTTTATTAACCTTTCTCGGTAATCTATTATAGTAATTAGCAAGTCTTATTTTGTAAACATTTAAGTACAAATGTCTTTGCTGTAAAATGAATGGTTTCCTTCATTGATCATTATAATTTAAGATTTTTTCCCCCTTCAATTTTGTACATACATTTATCATTTCTTTTAAATGGTCTATTTTCAAGTTGTTTTGCAATTGAGTAATTGATTAGTTCGAATTGAACTGCTAATATTAGCCAACATTTTTCTACTGAGAATTAAAAATTATTTGTTTTACGGATTGCGATTGCATAGAAAGGATTCCGAATATCTACGTCTACCTTGAAATAGGTTAATGATTTTTTAAATCGTAATAATGTTTCGATGATTAATTGGTTGTTTTTGTTCATTTGTCAGTTAAAAAATTGATTGATTTAGAGTGATGTATTCTTTAATTTGTCTTTTAAATGTTATCAACTTCTTATTCTAAATCAAAGATGATATAAAATATCAATCAATAAATAATATTTTACTATTTATTTTAATGACTGAAGATGTGAAAAGAAATCTATTAAAAATTTCAAATAAAGATATTTCATAGATAATTTTTATTAAAAAATAATTATATTCAATATTTTCTAAAAATGAATAATACATTTTGTTTATTGCAATGTTTGAATTTTCATGTTTTATTTTTATTTATAATATGTTTTAATTACAGGGGGTTTTGAACACAGACTTTCAAGTTCACTTCAGTCACCCACTCCATCTTATATAATCGACACACATGACCACATATATGTAAAAAAGATAAATTATCTCCAATATAACTATTTTGTGCTGAACACACTCATCAGTTGGCTCGGATCATCTCCCACACATACATATAATCATTGCTCAGTTTATATTAAGATAGCAAATCTTCATAATTTAATGGACAGGCTTCAATCTACTCCACCCTCCAATTCTTCAGCCATCCATATCATTGTAAATCTGATGATGGAATATTCAAAGCCCTTGCTGATGCTAATATTATTATCATATATGGGTGGAGTAGTTTGAAGTCTGTCCATTAAAGTATGAAGATTTTCTATCTTAATATAACCTGAGCACTGTTTATATGTATGTGTGGAAGATGATAATCTAAATTGACTGATGAGTGCTGGTTCAGCACTACAACTGTTTTCTTGCTGTTTTACCTAAAAGAAAACAGCATTTCATATTATTCCAAGTTTTCAGCCCTTACAATAAATCGAAAAATACACGAAACTCACTTTACAAAAAAAATGTGCATATGGCACTATGATTTCACATGGTTATGACATTTGGCAGATTGAAGTAGATGGGTTCCCCACAAGAGATATGTAGTAGCAGAAATATGTATGACAACAGGCACACTAACCAGAGAATGATACTGGTTATTTTTTTTGCCCCCTCCTCATATATATATATATATATAGTGAATCCATTAACTTAAATGATAATTTAGTAAGGTAGAGAATAATATAAAAAAACAAAATAAAATAAAATAATTTATATTATTTAATTAGTTTTTCTTTAAGATAATTAATTTTTAGAATTTTTTTTATAGATAAATAATTGTTGCTAAAATAATGATATAACTCTTAATTATGGATAGGAAACTTAGTCATAAAAAGCATGGCAGTGCAGTGTAGGTGTTGAATAAATGAAAACTCTCACACACATTAACATATTTATTTAAAAGTTTTCAAAAAAAACAAAAACAACAATAATAAATAAATGAATCATTCTGATTAATAATTTTTTTTAAAAGAAAAGATAGTATTGTAATGGTCAAGATTGTATAATCAGTCAACAATACTGAAAGATCAAGCAGAGACTCTCTACCAGCAGACACAGAGTTACCCCCATGATCCTGAGTTTAAACCCCAACCTAGGCTTCCTAGTCTCAACTACCTAATTAACATCCTTGATGTCACACAGCTTCCCTACTTCTTACAGCATGACCTAGCTCAGGGTACAGACAGAAACTCTCAGGGTTCTTCTATTGACTCAGAATCGGTACATCTTAGTGCACAATTATACATATTGAGATTACATTATTAATCATAACCCTATTTAGGTATATTACTAAATTAGACTTTTATATTCATTTTATTGATGTGTCTAGACATGACTTTCTATGGATTGGATTCAAAGCTTAGAATGCCTATTTTTAATACTTAACAATATACTTAATTCTATATAGTAATGTAGATTGCGCTTTACGCAAAAAAGTGAAGCTTGTCTCAATCTTATTATAAAGTTATCTGGCTAAGCACTTTCAGAGACCTTGAGTCTCCATAATCATAGCCTACTTTTAACTGAAATTTAGCTGTGGTTTATGTAAAATTTATGCAAATTTTATAATGACCATTTTCTGGAGATTGCAAAGCACGATTCTTACCGGTTTATTGCACAATTGTCATTTGCAATAAAGCACGCCTCTTTAATTTTTCATTTCATATCATTCTGTTCAGTGCATAGTGCCCTTGCCATAGTGGGTTAGAACCCATGGCCTGTTGTTTTTTGGTGCTTGAAGAATATGGATCTGTTTTCATCATTATTTATAGCTCTCCTGTACAAATAATGATGTTGAGATGTTCTTGTTGTAATGTTGGCACGGGTCTCCACAATAATACGCCACTCTACATCCATTGGTTGGGCATGAAATTTTATAAACTGCTTGGCTATTTGATCAGAAGGTATTTTGTTTTTGGTATTGTTTATTGCTATGGCAAGGGCACTATGCACTGAATGGAATGATATGAAACAAAAAATTAAAGAGGCGTGCATTATTGCAAATGACAATTGTGCAATAAACTGGAAAGAATCGTGCTTTGCAATCTCCAGAAACATAAACCACAGCTAAACTTCAGTTAAAAGTAGGCTATGATTATGGAGACTCAAGGTCTCTGAAAGTGCTTAGCCAGATAACTTTATAATAAGATTGAGATGAGCTTCACTTTTTTGCATAAAGCACAATCTAAATTACTTACTACTCAAAGGTGAAGTAGAAAACTAGTATTTTATTTTAATTCTATATAGTATATTATGGTTCCAACATATAGAAAACACACTTCTAATTAATCATAATAATACAAGTTGATTATAGGATTGAATATAATGAATAGGTAGCATACAAGTTAATTTAATAAAACAATTTCACTGGCTTTTACATTATTATGGACAGAAGTAATGGTAGTTTACATATTAGTATGTGGCCAAATTAAACAATGATTAATCTTAACTGATAACTATCAATCATTATGTCTTTAAGATACTAATTAATGAAAGTAGATTATGACAAGGGCCATTGTGCACAGGTTTGATTCTCCAGTCATCCAGGAACATACATACACACATAGGTGAAGATTAAAGTAAATGAATAATTTAAATATTACGGTTCTACTCTCATTATAATCACTATCCATTGAGTACTGATAGGATTTAAGATTGGCTTGGTGATAGTTCATCTCTAAGAATTGATGTCCCTGGTCGCAGAGGTGCATCTGCTTCTGACCATGAGCCCATTCCAGAGGAGAGAGCAAAGATGTGCTAAACCTAGGATTTGGAGTCACAAAAAGTCCCCAGTTCCCCGTGGAACCTAGACCAGTGCTAATACATGGATTAAGAAACTGAGCATGCAGCGTCTGGTCTGTCCTTATGTAGTGTGACCATATGACATGTGAACCATACAAGAGATACAGTGGTAACAAAGATATAATGATGATGATGAATCAAAACAGCAAAGTCAGAGAACAGGAAAGCAAATATGTAAGCATAATAATAATAAGATAACCCTTCTACCCATACTACAAAATATCATGAATTTATTTTATTAACTAAGATCTTCCTGGATAAATACAAAGAGTTAAAATAGACTCATCATCCACTCATAAATAATATTCATTGATAAATCTTAGCTTAAAGTCTTTAATATGATAACATAAGATATATGAGGAGTATTATCATTTATATTGCGACTGATAGCTTGTGGCATGTTTACATTACATATCAACAATGAGTGTTTTCATTTACATATCATATAGCATATTTAGATAATGTGGTACAGATGTTTAGATAATATTACAATATTGCCATCGTGTGATAGACCCTTGAAGATAATGCTGAGGAATTATTAAATTTATTTTTCCATTCGTAAAATATAAAACTGAAACTATAAATAGGATCATCTTTATTCTACCGTGCAAGGTAAGGTGATCGATATAATATATTTACATATATATTTTCATTACACATAAATTTAAGTATAAATTGACATTTAGATTAATCATAATAGGCAAACATGGTTTCTAAATATTACAGATCTAATTAAATTCTAAGCACTCTCCATCCTTCAGTAACAGAAAATATGATTTCTCAGAACTGTAATCATGACATTTTACTTGACATGATGGGGGTGGGTGGATATGGTGATAAGAAAAAAATCTATTTATGATTTATTTTAATGCCTTCAGAGTTTTAAAACTGGGTGTCTTCCCAAACTTGCATTGTCCCAGGGGAACACTCAGGGCAGGGAAACATAAACACCTCTATATTTAATTTTAATTCCCTCCATCATTCAAGTGACCGTAAATAAGATAAAATACAACAAATAAATAAATTAATAATTGTTGCATCAAATATTTAAAGGCAGTAAAACCTCAACATATAAAATATTAAATAAACATAAAATATATATAATTAATTAGAGTTACATGATCTAAGACATAATGCCAGCTGGATGATGAACGTCTTCAAAATTCCTTCTTAGCAGACTATTGAATGGCTTCTTGAATGTAGGGGTTGTCATGGTGATAATGGGAGGTGCTGGATCTCGATAAAGGATACAACTTCGGGATGCCCACTGCCTGATGACCAAGGGGAAGCGGATGGCTGACTACTCACACATGGTCGCAGGCACTGCACACATTTCATATATTTTAATCAGAGTCTTCTTATATGGTCTTTCAATAAATGACTTCTATTAATCTTCAATAAATAATATTTTTTTTTATTAATAATTTCTAAAAAATATGCCAGAATAACTTAGCTGATCATCTATAACAATGCCTCATTTTTCTCTTATATATTCTTCTCATATACCTGGATCGCATCTTGTGAATTTCTTGATGGATTTCACTTTAATGTTCTCTAATTAATGTTCCACCTTAATTTTACTTCCGCAGTCCTTCATGCTGCCACATAGGTTTCCTGATCTTTGTTTCTATTCCTTATTTCATACCTTAAAATATGTGTAGATGCTTAAATGTGTTAAATTGTAACTCTTTTGTCCAACTGTTTCCCCAGATTTGGAAATAAGGCACTTATATAACTTTAGTAATGGCTTGTCTCCATTACCTGGCCTATCTCCCATTGTATGAAATAGATTCCACTCCTATTACTTAATTGATCATGCTCTTTTTCTAATAAAATACTTTTTTTTCCTTTTTAAATTCAATTTAAACAAGGTGTAATTTAAATAACTTTTAAAGATGTCTAAATTGTACACACATGTGCATGCATATACTAGTGTGTGCGAATATATAGAAATATATACCATACGCTGGGAAATAGTTTTAGGTTTGAACAAACATGAAGCAAACATATCTGCATGCAGATATGCATCACGTAAGTATGTACAATTTATTTATTTACAGTAATCAGTTTTGATGAATAGAATGCTATGCTATGAATGCTAAGAGAAATGTTTAGATTTTAACAGGATATGTGAAGAATGCTGGGAAAAAAATCTAGAATGTTGTAGTGTGAAGTAGCAGCAACGTTTTGTCCTAAGGACTGAAAATAAAACAAATACTTATATGGGATGGGGGTGGTAGGTGATTTATGAACAAAATAAATTTCTAAAGTACAAGGAAGAAAGGGAAGAAAATATGCTTTTATCTCATCAGTTGTATTTCCAAGAAATTAGAGACATTGACGACTAGCTTAAAATTTGTAACTTTCTCATAATATAATTAATTTGCTAATTATTCTAGTGTGAAAATAATGCGTAAAATATTAGGAGAAACAAATCCAAGTAATAATTACTTTAATCAGAAAACAATGCCATTAGAAGCACTTCTCTTGAATCTCAACGGGCCAGAAGAAAGCAAATATTCGACTTTAGCAAAATGGACGAACAATTCTTAATAATGTCCTTTGTAAAAAGAATAATATAAAGGCCAACATTATTTTATTATTATTTTCATTATCTCTTTCAAAATATTATAAATGTAAAGGTTAAATTGGATACTATTTCATTCTTTGTTAATTATTATTATTATTCTTTTAAAGAAAATTGATTCTAAGAATATTAAAAAAAAAATATACTGAAAAAAACCCCGGTTTTAATTGATTTTATACACAGACATTATGTAAGCTTTAATAGAAATAACTAACAATAAGCACACACATTCAATGGCTACAAACTTATATATTATTTATATTCTTTAAAATAAGCATAAATAAATGTAAGAAAATATGTGACTATAAATATTAATTTTTGGAATACGTCATGATGTATGATTTGTTTTTTTTTTACTATTATATTCTAATGTATAGCAATCAAGCATACATACCATCATCGTCAACCATTATCAATCCACTGCAGGATGAAGGTCTCTCCAAGTTTAATCCACCTTCTCCGATCTTTAGCTTCTCTTCTCCACATCACCCCTGCACACTTTCTTATTTCATCCATCCATCTCACATGTGGTCTCTTTCTGGGTCTTTTAAAATCTCTTCGAATCCAGTTTAAGATTTCAATTGTCCATCTATTATCATCTCTTCTAGTAATATGTCCAGCCCAACTCCACTTCAATCTTTTAATTTTTTTCAATGAAGTCAGTAACACCTGTTTATTCTCTTACCCATATATTGCGTTTTCGATCTCTTCTTGTTACTCCCAACATGCATCTCTCCATACTTCCTTGAGTGGTCTGGAGTCTCTGTATTGCTCTTCTATTAAGTGTCCAAGTATCAGATCCATAAGTAAGAACCGGTAAAACACGTTAAAAACCTTCCTTTTCAAACACATAGGCATATTTCCATTTAGTATCAAGTTATTTCTACCAAAAGCACTCCAACCAAGTTTAATTCTATGATTAATTTAATCCATTATGTTTCCATCTGTATTAATAATCTGACCAAGGTATTTGTAACTGTTAACTTCTTCTAATTCATCATAATCAATCTTTATTTTCATATTTTGAGCAAATCGATTAAACATTCCTTTAGTTTTTTTTAACATACTTTCATCTGATAACTCCTGCAACATTTCCTGCAGCTCTGAAGCATTATTTGCAAAAACAACTATATCATCTGCAAAATCTAAATACATATATCAAATTTTAAATATCAGAATAATAACATTATTCCTTGAGTAAAATAAACTTTATTCCATAAAACTGGATACATATTTTTAAAATATGAAAATTTCCCCCCTCACAGAACAGGCTTTTTCATACCTGCACTTATATCTGTAATATGCAGGGGGTTTGAACTCAGACTTTCACACGACCCTCAACTATCCAGGCTATCTCACACTGCTGATACCCTTGATCACACACATGTTGAAAAGATAAATAATCACCAATATACATATTTCATGCTAAACCAACACTAGTCAGTTGGTTCAGATTTATTATAAAATGACCTTATAATTTATTTATTCATTTGATTAATCATTAAAGAAAGTACATCTAAGATTATATTAACTTTTATGTTAGTGATTGAAGACTTCAGCATTTTATGACAGATGTATTACTGTATACGCTGTGTAAACTTTAGAGAAAGAGAGATTTTATTTGTGATATGTACTAGCCACAACAATGTTGCTGATTAATATAAGAATAATTATTTTATATGATAAGTAAAAGATAAAGAAAATATTTCATATAAAAGCAAAGTGAGGAATATATATATATGTTTTTGATAGTATAAAAATGTTTCTCACTTTAATATTTGAGATATATATTCATTCCAGATAATTTATAAAAACTATTGTAATTATTGATATTAGTTTGAAATAATCATATAAAATTTCTGCTCAAGTTTGTAAATGAAATATTTAATAAATCAACATATGTTTTAGATGACAAACATAAATGAATGATTAATAAGTGGAATGCATGATCAAAATAACATGCACTAATCTACAAATATTATCAGGTATCATCTTACAGGTGTATATAAATTTGAGTAGTAGTATATAGTGTACCGGTCGAAAAACGTCCACCACCTAAACTGCAAGTCGGATCCAAACTCAGCTGAACCAAACTGAATTCAAACCCAACTCACCAGCTCAGATTAGTAGAAATCGATGGCACAGTGCTATGCACCAAGAAACTAGCTCAACGGTTGGTGAGGATTAGAGACCCCTGAACTGACACTAATATCGGAGAATAAATTAACTAAAGATAATTTTAAATCGAATCATATGTATATGTTTGGGTTGCCAACACAGACAGCGAGCATTAACATTAAAATAATTATCGAATAAGAGAATTAGGAAATAAGAAACCACATATGTTTATAAAATATTTAATAATAATAGTAATAGTTTTGTTTGAATTTTCAATGAGATTATATTAATCACCTCTAGCCTTTAACAGAGCTTATAATTATAATAAGAGTGGCAGTCCTTATTATATGCCAACGAGTATTACGCAATATTATGGAATTCTATGTCTATGCCCCCAACAAGAAACTAAAGGCAGATAAAGATATTCAGTTGTAAAGGAAATTATGATTCTTATTTTATACAGAAGAATGTGAGATTTATTTTCACATTTGCAAATCCATTCATGAAGAGCAAGATACGTATTTAGAGCATAACTTTCATCCTTATTAGAAAACTTATTTACTTTGATATAACTGAGAATTTGTTTGACTTTAATTGAAATCACTTCGTCACGAATTACGAGCATCAGAGTGGGCTTTACTGGAACAGAGAGGCAATGGTGCTGACGAATTATGAGCTATAAAATGAAATTAAAAGACAATGGCTGGTCGATGATCTAAGTCCTATGGTGGCTTGCATTTCACAAGTCTTACTGCCCTTTAAGGAGAGGTGATTTAAAAGTAGTATGGCGGCTTGTATTTGACAAGTCTTATGCCCTTTAAGTAGATGGGAATACGGGAAAGCCAGGCCAAGTCGTAACTACAAGCCTTTGGTGTTCCAAATATAATATGAGCAGAGGAGGAAGTGCTTTCTTCCTCGATAATTTAAAATAACAGAAATATTATCACCGATAAGCCTAACGAAATGAAAGATAGCCCTACACCAGCAACGTTGAAGATGATGACTTGCTAGTCACCATTTGAAAAATAAAACCCAGTGATAGAATGCTCTACGTGATGACTTGATCAATTTAATTAAAGTCAAACGAGCTTTTAACTAAAACTATTTAAAGCATTATAAAATTATATTAATCATGCCCCAAATATCGTGCCCCTCCTGAATATTAATAGACAGTGAAAACAATCTGAATTAGAATGTATTTGATTCCTTTATCAGCCCTTTTGCAAAAATAAAAACATGTTTTAATATTATATGTGAATAAATACGCATTAGTGAAATGAGAAAATAGCTTTTTAACATTATGTGGATATATAAACATTTGTAAATTAGATAGGAGCTGGGGACATAGGTGAGAAACGGAGCTAATAATTTATTATTAGCCAATTATAAAAATAACAAACATTTAATCATTTCTTTCAACTCGATGATTGATAGAACTGTATAAACCTAGTTCTAATGGGCCAGAATTACTATCAGACTTAATATTATATTATTTGCACAAAACAAATGGGACAAAGAAGCTCATTGAGTCGAAAGATTATTGGCATATAATTAAAAATAAACGACATTAATAAAGCACACAAATATATATATATAATATAATAAATGAACCGCCATCGTAAGAAAGGAGAATTAAATCTAAGGACTAGAGATTTAGAATTATGACATAATTTAAAATAGCATAAATAAAAGGGTTTACACAGAGTATTACATTTATAGAATAAAAAGAGCTCTTAAAGGGAGTGTAAAGTAAAGTTTGGAAACTGGCCAGAAAGTTTAAGGTTCATTATGGAAATATATTACCCATTTCTTCCGGGCTGGATCCTTAGTTTACACGTCCGGGTGAGGAAAACATAGGCATGCATTTGGCCGATTACTTGAACAGTATTTTAATGAATTTTCACAATTTTAGCAGCATGATTGGTCCGGAAAAGATTCAGCAGCTTCATTGAAGACCTTCAGGGGACTTCAGGAACCATAGCCAGATTCCTGATGTTTTAGCCCTTCACCATGATCGAAACACTATTTAAATTTATGATTTTTAAATGCATAGAGTTCACTGCACTTCTCTACAACAAAGATGGCTTCCTCCCTCTAAACTTTTCAGAGCTACATATGCTGTATTTGATGCCTTTGGGCTAGCCCTTCTTTCATTATCAATGTTACAAAATTTACTGGTTGTTGTTAGATACATTCCTTCGATAAGGTTTTCAAACTCATTAACTTGAATTCATTTTCTAATTAGAAAATGAATTCTTAAAATCAGAAAAATGATTTTAATTAGGAAATCCTTACACTTTAAATACTTATCTTTTTTTCTAATTAATAAAACTTTAACCATTGTTTTGGAAAGGGGAAATCTGAAAGCTTATCGAAAGAATGTAGCTTTTAATCACTAAAAATGTAACAAATTATTTAAAAGTAAAAACAAGCATTCCCGACGCAATGAAACTTTTGAACAATTATATATATTTAAAAATATTTACAAATATATACGCACAATCCACGCAGTTATAATATATATAAATTCATGAATAATTCTATCATGAATTTATTAATAGAATTGATCAATTTAAATCTGAAACTAATTAATTTTAATACGCATTTATGAAATAAGTTATTCTTTATGGAAATTAGCGTGGATTGAACGTATAAAGTCCCACTGCATCAGAAATTTAAGGTTAGTACTAGGGTTTGAAGTGAGCTTATGGCTAGATGTCATGAAGCTAGGATCGAACTCAGATCCGACTGCTTCAATAGATTTGTTCACTGCTTTTTTTCAATATATTTATTTTTATTCTTCGTAAAAGAATATAGAAGTAAAATTCTAGATAAAAATATTTGAATAAAAATTTTTAAGATAGATAAAATGAAAAATAAAAAATAGAATCATATATCACATGACCCCACTTCTTTTTTTAAGCTCGTAAAATATAAGCAAAGAGCTTTGCCAATTGCTCAACAAGCTTTGTGACAAATGCTTAGCAAGAGAAAGCGCTTAAAATATCTCTCTACCAGAAACCACACTGAAACTCCAGACCGATGGTTTTATGCTTTGGCACTCCTCAGTGAGATGGTAGGTAGTTTCATACACTAGATCTGATATATGAGTCTATTTTTTATATTTTATTGACTATTTATAGTCTTTGCTTTTAGTCTTAAGTGATGTTATATTGCTAAGATTACTAATATATTTTGGCTGAAGATCTCTCGGCCCCATACAGCTATTTCAGTTAGATAGCTGGATTTTGAGACATTTAAGTGTCTGAAAATTTCAGATTTTCTACTCAATGGTTAATTCTTAGATAAATGCTGGCTTTGGATTGGTATTTTTAGATCTAATGTTTGAAACTACCCTAGTGCTTCACTGAGGAGTGCCAAAGGACAAAACCATTGGTCTGGGATTTGGGTGTGGTTTCTGATAGAGATATTTTAAATGCTTTCTCTTGCTAAGCATTTATTAAAAAGCTTGTTGAGCAGTTAGCAAAGCTCTTTGTTTAGATAAAATGAAAGTTTCAGATGTAATGAAATCAGGTACTTATTTATCTAGTTTATTATTGTTTATTTATTTGGTTAATCATTAATCAATTTTGTATTATATTTTATTCAAGTATATTTTGTAAATAAAATTATATTGTCAATATTCACATAGTGGTCCTTATTCTTGTTCTCATTTATTGAGTTATTTTATTTTGAGTTTGATGAATATTTGTGAGTACCAGATATTATTTAGCATTTATGGTACAATTTCATTATGTATTCTTTTATTATTACCAACATAACATTCAAAATTGTTTCATAATCAATAATTCTGTTGTGCTTATTGCAAGAACTAATGGACCAAGGGTAAAATATCTTAATTTGTATGGTTCTTATAAATTAGAAATGGTTGCAAGTTAGGATAAATAAATAATTTCTATTATCATTCAGAAATGGTTGCAAGTTAGGATAAATAAATAATTTCTATGATCATTCATGCTTTTATATATATATATATATATATATAAAAGAATGATATTATTCATACATTGTCACTACATAATTTGGTTTTCCCAAATGTGGGGCTTCAACAAAATATACCTGCACAGTCTCCTGCTTAACCTGTTACAATGTGTAAATATGTATATATAATGACCATTATGAAATAAATAAACTAATTAAAAATAATGGTTATAATATATTTATAAAAACTATAACACAACATAGAAGTACTTTCAGTTAATCTCTTAACCTTCTTCAACTGTTATTTAATTCAAATATAGTGGAAGTAAACATCAAATCATATCCCAAGATTCTTACATTATATAATTAGCAGATTGTTGATTGATTATAAATATTTTATTTCTATTTATGAAAATTGTCTCCTTAATATTTTTTATTATAGTTTCTCTTTCCCTCACTTTTTATATATTTATATAATAATTGATTCTCTTTAAACTTTTTCTCAAGACTATATCTTGATTTACCTATGTATGAAGCCATGCACTTCAATAAAATTTGATAAATAATATTTTTTGTTTAAATGGTATAAAATTGTTAGAATTATTTATTAACATTATGTGAATCACACAAAATAAAACATTAAATAAACCTTTATACATATTTAAAAAAATTATCTTGAGCATTTCAAATATATGGGATGGAAATCCGTTTTTTTATCGCTAACTTTCAGCACCTAAATAATGCATATATATATATAGCACATTTCATATGTATCCTTTCTTGATTTTAAATATATCCTTTACCTCCATATGTGATATGTTTGTCACAGAGGTCCAATTTCCATTCAAACTTATGAAAGAATCCAAGATAAATATACAAAGAGAGACTGCAACATTAGTCATTTTAAATGTTGCTATCTCCCAACAGAAATATATAAGAAAATATCCCAATGTATATTTCTAGCTAAAAATTCAAAGAGAAAAATATTTAAATCAACCACCCAAATATTACGACATTTCAGCAAAACCCTCCATGAATAAGTATAAAGTCTGAACTTCAAATAGCCAATTCAAAAGAATATCCTCTTGAATTATATGCTGCATTGATGTCATATATTGAAATCCAGATCTATTCAAACAAAAGATTACAACATTAGTCATTTGAAACTTTTCTAACTCCCAACATAAATACATAAGTATCTTGGCACACATCGCTAGCTGAAAATCGAAATCGAAAAATGTTTAAATAATTCTCCCAAATGTTAAACGTTTAAGATCGTTGCTAATTTAATTTCAAGCTCTGAATAGGTCTGAATTTCAATATATAACACTGTTGCAGCATGTGGTTCAAGAGAATATCCTTTTGAGTCAGATGCTTGAAATTCAGATTTTATATTTACTCACAGAGGGCGCTGCTAAAATATAATATTTGGGAGGGTGATTTAAACATTTTACTATTTGAATTTTCAGCTAGTGATATTTATATATTATGATTTATTTACACACATACATGTAAGCCAATGCCAGTTTATAATATAATTTTTGATAAACATTCAATGGCATTTAAAAGCTATATATTAAAATAATATAGTTTAGTCGAAGCTAATCTTCTGCCTATATTATGTTCTAAATTGTTAAAACCTATTACGTACGATTCAGAATAAGTATCTAAAAATTAAAATATATAGTAAAGTATATTACATTATTTACAACTACAGAAGTAATATGTAAATTACCTGAGTCAGAGAGCGCCAGTCAGTATTGGCACTACCAATATAAAAATGCCTATTGTCAACTAACCACATTTTAGTATGAAGAATGCCATCGCCGATCAAAGCTGAAAAATCAAGACTTCGAACTTCTGCTGCTCCTAGAAAAAAGAAATTGTATTAGTGAGTCAGAAACAGGGATTAATGGTATTTGGAATAATAATAGAAGTTGTTTTATTATTAAACGTGATATTTGTTATATTCTTTCCCCAAAAATCAGATTTAGTAACTAAATAATAAGGAGAACATTTGATCGTAATAGTTTATTTTCTCATAAATATTATTATGCTATTTACATCTATAAAAATGGATAATTATAATTTGGAATTATTATATCTACAAGCAACAGGTAAATCTTTCAATACAGTAGTGCCACTCAGTGCAAGCCAGAGTAATCAATGGATGTCAGAAGGCTTGTGCATAAAATCCCTATCTAGTGCCTACTCATCCAATATCCCCAGACTAGATAGGGATTTTATGAACAAGCCTTCTGGCATCCTAGTCTGGAGATATTGGATGAGTAGACACTAGATAGGGATTTTATGCACAAGCCTTCTGGCATCCATTGATTACTCTGGCTTGCACTGAGTGGTACTACTGTATGGAGAGATTTTGACTGTTTTAATAACAGCTGTGAACAACCATAAGAAATGATGATTATGTGATATATCTACAAGAAATAAATAAATAAAAAATGAAATAGAATATATATATTTAAAAACAATTATGAAAATACAAAATAGGAGAAAGATCAACCTTATGACAATGAAGATTATTGTGATTAGAGTATATAATGAATTAACCTTCTTGGATACCTCTACCATGCCAAAGACTACTGATCATATGAGGGGATTGAGATCAGGAGAAGCTAAAGCTTCTAGAAGATTATCCAACCTGAACTATCAAAGGAGACTGACTTGATTAAATGAAGTAGAGTTCTCCAATTCAAAAATCATTATAGCCGACCTATCAGATATTGTTAAAATAATATTGATACAAAGCTAAAAATATGAAGGCATAATTTAAGGAAATTGCATCCATTGATTACTCAGGTTTGCACTATGTGGCACTACTGTATGGAGAGTTTACTACTGTTTTAATACTACAATATAGAGGATTTTTAATATTAAGACCGGATAAAAAAATGCATCAAGAAATCAGAAAAATGTTTTGAATAAAAGATGATAAAAAAAGAAAATTAAGACAATACAATTATATTAGAAGAATAAGTAAATACAGAATGCCAGAAATAATGATAGATAGACTGAGAAATAAAGGGAGATGAAGAAGAGGAAGACAAAGAAAATAATGGAAGGAATGGTTTGCCATAGAGAGATGTTATGAATTGAGGAATGTGAAGAAGATTAATAAGATAATTTAAGTATGACGATACTTAAACAATTAAATAAATTACAGTATCTTTTTTTCTGTTAACAAAAATATAAAAGATAAAAATATGTAAACTGTTTTATCCCTGATGAAATATTTATCAAAAAAATATTATTCAATGTTTTGACTATTGGAAATAATGTGGAATTTAGATGTATTTGTATAACCATAAAATGTCGATAGCAAACTGGTTTTCCATCTCTAAATTACTTCAAAATTGCCAAAGTCTAAATAAAACAATAAAATATCACCAACCTTAATAATGTCTTATATCTATTGAAGTTGCCTTGATTATAAATTTGTGATATTCTGTTGATTTATTAAGCTTTAGCTGTTGTGAAATGATTTATATATTGTAACGAGACAGCGTTACATCAGTATTAAATCTAGGAAGCATAGATCAGAACGGGACAAATCGAGAAGCACACACACACCAGCAAGCAACCTAAAACACTCGTAATTTTATTTTCGTAACTTGTAATAGTTTTCTTCCTCCCATAAATACATTTATAAAACACATTGATAAAATACAGACGGTAAACGTCTAATTAAATGATTAAAGCTTTCAGATAATAAAAAATAATAACAAAATATAATTTGCTCTTCTAAATAATAAAATATAATATGCTCTCCTAAATAGTAAAATATAATTGTCAATCAAAGGCACCCCGGGGTATTTAAAAATGTTTATTTTAGAAATATAGTTTAGCTAGAATAAAACTTATAGAAAAGATTTGAGGAAAAGATAAAATGCTCGACTTCTAAATTTAATATAGCTTGTATTGTTCTGGTAAAACACACCACACACCATGATTAGGTGTGAAGGATAAGGTTGGTTGAGTGAGATTGCAAAATGAGATTGTCTCAAAATAAATATTGCCTTTAGCATAAAGAGTGAGTGCACAGATACCTCCAACGCGGACCTGAACGACAACTCCAGGAACAGAGAACTCTGGGGGTAGATTGGATCCCAAGATAAGGATCAACCTTTATAAATACTAGTCAAAACCTATTCAATGGTTCGATTTGTTCGATTCAATTCGATTGATACGGGAACTCAGTTTTGTTTTCCGATTCTGTGTATTCCGAGTCATCACCTGCTCATTTTATTCCGATGCTTATGCTTTTATTTCAACAATAGAGTTGTTCTGAATTAGCTTGATTTATTCCTCAGTATTTAAGATGATTATTATGAAATTAATTCCAAGAGCGTCGATTGTCATGAGGGGCTAATAAACCCTTCAGCGATTGATCGGCGCTCCGCTACTGAAATATCTCCGAAGCTATGAAAGTTCGATAACATCGTCGTGTGAAGTTAATGCTCCTAATAATAGTAAGGTTCCGTGAAATACCCAAACTCGTCCAAACCAATCTATATTCGTTGTAAACCAGCAAATCACTCCAGCATGGAAAGCATCACCTGCGTTCAAATCCCCGTAACACTTGAAGCAGCGGAAAACCAAATTAAATCCTAGGTAAATATGTTTTATATTATGTTCACTCACTCAATTTATAAACTCGTCAGGCAATCTCATAATTAACCAACATAAATTTGCACAAACAAATCTTAAAACTTTCCTCATCATGATAATTTATCTTTGTAACAGAACTTTGTAAACATGAACTTTGAACTTAAGTGAATCTAAAGAAAGATAAATATTTTTCTCAAATAGAAAGGAACTTTATCTCAATAGTCACATTATGTTATGTTTAATTATGATTCTCTGTGAGCGTGAATGTATGTGCGCGTGTGTAATAAATCAATTAATAATGTTTTCTTTTCATATTTAATAAATTTGTCAATATCTAATCAAGTCGAGCATTTCTCAAATCTTTTCACACACACTCAAAACCATAGTTTATTTATTCTTTAATGACGTATCTTAGAAGTATATTTAGTTAAATTTACTTTGCATTTCAATTTATTTACTTTATTAATGATGTCAACATCGTGCCGTAAGTCACGATGTTTCTTATTTAACCTTAGTTAAGATAGATTTAAGAGTGGGCGGGTCTATAATCAATCGAAGTAAACGTCAAATAATTATGTTATATACGATATATCGGGGGGATGAACTTGTAAGCCTAGTGTTCGGGGCGTAAACGAACCACCTCATTGGTCAGTGACAACCAATAAATGAATCTTATGCTGCAGTCGACTAATTAGAAAACCAAGCTGATTTTTTTTATTAGCGGACAATGCGTCTTTTCCGGGAGGAGTCGTCCTCGAAACAATCATGTAACAACCTTGAGAAACCTTATTAGTCCATGCTGGGAGTTTTGAGCTAGGGGGTGGGATTAGACTTCGAAATCGTTTTGACATGATGTAAGGTGATGCGAGTAGTTAAAATCCACTTAAATAATCGTATCTGGCGCCCCCTTGTGTGGACAGTGAATAACTGTCGATATAAGAAAATAAATAAAGCCTTACGCTATGTCATGTTTATTTCGAAGCCCGTAATCTCGGTGAGGTAGTCGGCCGGTTACAATATATATATGACCTCTCTATTTATATGTGTTAATATATGTTGGATTTTTGCTATCATCTAGTTGAATTGTTAATTTTTTTAAACAATTCAATCTTAATTCATACTTATATAAACATGTTAAATGGACAGAGATTTATGGAATATATTTTGATAGTATATTTCTCTCTTCTTCAGACTATGGCTAATCTAACACATGATGTGTAGCATGGAAAATTGAACATGTGACCTTTAAATTCATGAATTGATTTTAAAGTGATGCTCTAACCAATTAGGCTATTCTGCCAATGGCAAGAGTCCCTAGAAATTTTATATAATTATTTATAATGGTCCTTTTGATTTTCCGATTTCTTTTGTTAGAGGAAAATTAACGAGAGTCTGCAAACATAATGATTATCACATTACATCGATTTATGGAATTATTTGCCTTTTTCATATGAGCAGCTTTTTTAAATTTTCTTATTTTTTTCTCTCTGCCCAATAACTTTGTGTTTTCTCCATTATGTTTATCAACATTCATTAACACAATGGTTGCTAGTCATGGTTAAAAATGTGATGATTTGGCATCGGCTTCTGACTGTCAAAATCCCGTCACTTTTAATAGTATGGGTAAAGTTTTACTGTCATTTGAAAATTTAGAAAAAGTTCCATAAGATGCTGCCCTCTCTTGAATTATTTTAAAGTAAAAAAAATCAATAAACGGTCATCAAAACTTTAACAAAAGAAATGAGTGGTCTCTTCTTGAATCTTATTGGCTGTTACATTTCCTCAACAAAGAGAATGGAATGTCAATAACTGAAAAGTTAATATTTGTTTTTGTTTCATTTCAAAAATGATAAATGAATGTTTTAGACCATTTTAAATGTATTTTTTGACAAATTATAAATTATTTTGATAAAATGTGCTAAAAATAAAATTATTATAGAAAAATATAAAAATTATTTATTTTTTGGGATTGTAAAACTGAGAGAGAAATCACTGACATCATCAAATCTTTTTGGTTGGTGAGTAAATGTTAGTTTTAGATTTGCCAACTATTGAATATTTTTAAATTATAAATAAAAATTTATTTTTGAAAAAAACTTTTGTTCACTTTGATAACCTGACAAATTATTAATATACTTCTTACAAATGAAACTAAAGTAAACATAATATTAAAAGATGAATATATTTTTATGATTGAGTTTGTGTTTTGACACTGTTTATGAACTGACCAATTAAAAGTTTACACTTTTACCTCACTTGGCCAATAAAATAATCAGCAAAAAAAAAAGGTTAATTTTGCTTAAGAAAAATGATAAAGAATTGAGGAAAATTCTTTATATATATATGAAATTTTTGTTCTCTTAAATAGTGGTTTCAGTATCACATTAAATTTAGTGTTTCACATATCAAAATGTCACTGGTTCAATTCCCATGCCAGTGGTCAATAATCCAAGCTATCAAAATCTGAAGGGAAGAGAAAATATGCCACTGAAAACATGTCCCATACTAATTGCATGTTATTACTATTAGTTAAGCATAGTACACCATATTGAACAAGAATAATGTCATTCTCATGAATTTTCAATTCCTATATTCATATGCACATGCAAACATACATAAAATAGAAAGTTTTCAACTTTGTTATTGTATTATTTTCATTTTACTAAACTATTTGTTCCTATAGTTATTGTATCTCAATTATAGTTTGTTTATGATATTAAATGGGTTGATAGAAAAGGAATCTCATTTTTCCATCTATTTGTAATTTGCATTCTATAATATCAGGTGATAAGAAAAATGTACAGTGATCATACTTTGTTGTGTTATATATATGATTACTAGATGGAGTTTTACCAATAGCTCCTAACAAGCTTTTGTTTACATAAATGCAGAGAGAGATACAGTTCAATATCTCTTTCATTGTCTCCACCTTCAGACCAGCTGGTTTCAAGCTAATTGGCTCACATCAGTTCTATTCCTACCCTTCACTGATGTGAGCCAACTAGCTTGAAACCAGCTGGCCTGAAGGTGGAGACAACAAAAGAGATATTGAATTCTATCTCTCTTGGTGTTTATGTAAACAAAAGCTTGTTAGGAGCTATTAGTAAAACTCCATCTAGTGATCATAAAATGCAAGCTAAAAGCAAATTACAAAATTTATAACTTGTTTTGTTTATCACATATATATATAAAAATTAATTTACAAGTGTGATTCTACTTAAAATTCACTTTGATGGTATCATCAAATAAAGATTAATGGTTTTATTGCTTAAGGATTCATAAGGAGTGCAAGGCGCTGAGACCTGCCTGATATGAAATAGGATCCTCCACTACTGCACCAAATCATGCAGGCTGAATCATCTAAAATAAATGTTAATGATTGTATCTTAATCACTGTTTATTATGTTGTAAATAATTATTTAATTTTCTGTCAGGTAAAAACTTTAAAACCAGTTAAAGATTATATGCCATGTACATATTATAGTCTTTCTATTTGTTATATCACAAACAGAAAAAACTCCACATAGTAGTGTTACTCAGTGCAAGCCAGATGAGTAGGCACTAGATAGGAATTTTATGCACAAGCCTTCTGGCAGCCATTGATTACTCTTGTTGGCACTGGGTGGCACTACTGTATGGAGAGTTTTGCCTGTTTTAATAACAGTTATGAGCAAGCCTAAGAAATGGTGATCATGTGATGTTTATTTGTTATATCATTGTATGGTTGTTGTTAATGATCCATTTTAATAAATATTTTAAATTTTATGTAATGACTGATAAAAAAATCTATTATTTAATTTGTAGAAGAATTTAAATTGTTTCGTTAATGCTAAATTTGAGTTAATTTTCTTTAGACAGTTATAATTTATACAAGTTAAAAATTTGAGTCTTAAATTGTACTATTTATTTTTCAAATAAAAAAGTAAATAATAGTTGAAATAATGTAAAGTATTTTTAATTAGTATTCATAATGATTACAAATTACTATTTTTTATAATTATTGATAATACATTTGAAAATTGTTATTTATTTATGGGGAGTGAGATGTGTGTTAATAGACATGCACACACATTTATTTAATAATAAATTTACTTCATGATACACTAGTCTATTTGTTAATTATATCAATAATAAATATTATTTTTTAATCATATAAATTTTGTAAAAGTTCATAAAATCAATAATTAGAATAATAATGTAAATTATAAAAGGTGTTAAAGTTTGATTTTAACTACAGATTATTTTATTAATTTTTAAGTTAAATGTTGCATTATTAAAATTAATTAATATTGGTTTTAATTCATTTTTAAAATTGTAGACAGTAATATTCATTTTTGCTAGATGTTTAAAAATAATTAATCAATCAGATATTGTAAAAATTTTCAGATAAATAGAAGATAAACAGATGATTTGGAGGGAGATAATCAAGAAATTCTTAGAGGAAGAAACTATATTTTCTTTATCTAAAAATTTTAAGCATAAATTTATTAAAATATTATTTCAGTATAAAAGTTAATAATAATAATTCTAAAAACATGGAATTCATTTTAAGAAGTTGTTAATTAATTTCATCATGGAATAAGAAGTCAACCATCCTCATTGGTGCTCTACATATTGACTATAAACTTGTGCTAGTGGCTGGAACAAAACTTCATTCACTTGGATTAAATGTACTTCAACAAAATAAACTGCATATTACCAAAATATTTTGATACTTTAAAATGAAAGGAAGATGTAAGAAATTTACTTCTTAATAATTTTTGTATCTTATAAAAAGACATTTTCTGCTAAATCTTATCTTTAGTAATGATTAGAAATTGCTGTGTCCCTGGCTCTGGATGAGTGACCAGCAAACATGAATATACTTTAAGTAAACAGACCAACAATTTAAAACATGGCACACTTTTATTAATGCAAAATAATTTAACTCAATATGACAATAATTATGAAATTAACATGAATAAATAAACCCTCCCTTTACCAATATAAGAATGAATTCTTGTATTAAAACGAATTATAATTCAGATCCAAAAGTCTATAGTTATATACTAAATAAAGTTCACTATATATTTCCCTGACTTTGAGCTTATACCCTTGAAGAGCCCCTTAGGGTGTTTATAAAATATATAAGATCGGTGTGATGCATTTCAGTTCTAATCGGTTGAATTACCTCCAGGTGCCAAGATCCTGGGATCATAGACCACTGATGATGGCTCTTGCTGCAGAAAAGTACTGAGAATAAGCCCACCGAGCAGTAAGCCAGAGAACATTCTACACTGAGATGTCCAAAGCACAGTAGCAGCAAGACCACACAGGGAAAAAAGACTGCGAGTTTTCTGCCTGCTCTTTTATATTCCCTTCGTTCATAGTCACATTTGCATCTCTTCTTTTCTGGAGTATCATTTTTACACATAATTTTTTGGGTGTGGAATTCGGATTTAATTTAATCAATTACTTCTATTTGATTAATCTATTTTAGTACAAAGCACATCCTTTTATTTGTTTAATTTTATTGAACACAATCATTACTCTACTTTGCTATCAGCTTTCAATATTACAATTTGTATCAGCCACACAGAGGAAGATAATTACATATCAGTGCATTGTAAATAAATTCACGATGCTTTACCATTATTAGCAGAAGTTCGCCATTGCTCGATTCACTCTTAGAACAATTTTAACATCTCAATTTTAGTGTTACATTATAAACTTTGAGAGCAGTAACATATATACAATTTACATGGTGTTTTAATAGTTTAAAATAATAATTCAGATAGAAGTCAAATTACATTTTTAAAAACCTATGTTGTCAAGCATTGGTCACCGTGTGGTTAGCATAGCTGCCTTCCAAGCAGCTGGAAAGGGTTCGCTTCTGGTCAACACTTTGACCTATATATAAAAAAAGAAACCTACGTTAAATGTAAGTGGATACAGTCATCACTTGAAACACATTTAATGGTAATATAAGTGGAATGTTAAATAATTTAAATATGGACATTTTTTTTATATATTGAAAATAGTTTCAAAATAAATAAAAAAATTTAAAAAAGGTTTTTATCCACTTAAATGCATTAAAAAATAAATAAATTTTTTTTTACAGCCATAGGGCAACTCATGTCTTTCTATCACTTTCTATTAATTTTTATGGTATCTTATCAAGCAAGAATTACAATTTATTTTAATATTTGTCATCATGTTGTTACTATGGTTAGTGAAAAACATGAATCTAATTTTCACTTATGTAAAGTATAACTAAGAATTAATTATTTGTTGAACTATTTCCATCGACTAATATTAAGAGCCAAATGGTTTTAGAAAAAATTTAAACTTTGCTTTTAGTAATATCATACATATTAGTATTTAACACAATGTTCTGAGTGGTACACAGAGGCAAACTCTTCATACAGTAGCGCCACTCAGTGCAAGTCAGAATAATCAATGGATGCAGGAAGGTTTGTGCATAAAATACCTATCTAGTACCTAGTCATCCAATATCCCCAGACTAGTTTCTGGCTTGTGGCCTTCATCAGTGAGGAGCCTTGCATCTGAGAACACTGTACCTAGATCTTAGGATCTAATGCAACCCTCCAGCAGCCACTTTTTACTTTATTAGTTAACTATAAAGCTTTGAATCCAAAATGAAAACACAATAATGTTTTCAATTCACGATCATTAGTTTGTGTACTTATGTAGATCTCAACTCAGTTCAGCATCCATACTTTTTGGTGTCTTTGGTTCTTTAATAACCACAGTCCCCATAATTTTTCTGTAGTTAGCTAATAAGTTGCATTAGAGCCTAAGATCTAGTTGCAGTGCTCTCAGATCCAAGGTTCCTCACTGATAAAGGCCACAAACTAGAAACTATTCTGGGGATTGGATGAGTAGGCACTAGATAGGATCCCTCATCCATTGATTACTCTGGCCAGTTGCCTTAGTGTAAATAACTTGTGTAAGCATAAAGAATGATGATCATGTGATGTTTTGAGTGGTGTCAGTCTCCTCTCTTCTTCAGGTGTTGCTAGCCTGACCAGTAACAGTAATAGCATGGGAATCAAACCTGGACATTTAGATTCTTATTGAATTTTTTAAATGTAACACTCTAACTAATTGAGTGATTCTTCCAAAGCAGCAGTCAGTAGAAATTTCTTATACTTATCAAGGAGGATCCTCCTGATTGCTCTACTATTTTCTTAAGAGGCTTCCAGACATTATGTACTATTATACCGGGTTGACTTATGGAATTACTTATTGCAATCAGGTAAATAGCTTCTTAGAATTTTCTTCTGTGTAATTTTTCCTCTCTATTCAATATTTTTGAATTTTCCCATTCAAATATATGTTCATTGGTGCACACATGGTCTGCTAATTTAGATATATCTGTTTTTTTTTTAATCATCAGTTTGTGCTCTTTTAATAGCTTTTCAATGGGGCAACAGGTCTTACAAATATACATTCTCCCACATTCACAAGGTCAGCATTTCACTTCTAGGTTTTGTAGATGTTAGAATTCCTTTTGATAAGAAAACCAAGTCACACATTGGGTGACTTAATTAGTTTGTATTTACAAATGTAATATAATGAGCATGCTAACAATTCTAAACAAGATTTTTTTGATAAATCTGCAACAGAAAGCATTTAAAATCTCTATCTAGAATTATCCCTATCCCCAAACCAGTTTCAAATTAATGGCTTTCACCAGTGAGGCACTAGGACATTCAGACACTAGAGCTAAACTACAAACTCAAGCCCAACATTTATTCAATACTTAACTATTAAGTAGAAAATCTGAAATTTTCAGACATCTATGTCTTTATATCCAGCTATCTAACTTAAATAGCCATATGGGACTGAACTAAATTCAGATACATTATATATTAATAGCCTTAGCAATATAATATGACCAAAGCCTTAAAAGCCAAACTATAATAGTAAGGAAACCAAGTCATACATCATGTGACTTAATTAGCTTGTATTTACAAATGTAATATATAACAAGCATGCTAATAGCTTTAAACAAGCTTTTTCGATAAATGCTACAAGAGAAAGCATTTAAAGTTTCTATTTAGAATTATCCTTATCCCCAAATCGGTTTTGAGCTAATGGCTCTCATCAATGAGAGGTGTCTCACTGATGAGAGCCATTAGCTCGAAACCAGTTTGGGGATAGATATAATTTTAGATAGACATTTTAAATGCGTCCACTTGTGACATTTATTGAAAAAGCTTGTTTAGAGCTATTAGCATGCTTATTAAATTCCTCTCGGTGTGTTATAGCTTTCAGATGCTGTTCTTTTATTATATTTACTGCAAATTTTCTTTAGTTTGTCTCCTGTTCCTGATACATATAAATACACGACAGTACTACTAGTAATTTTTTTCTTTTAATGTTATCTATTTAAGGTTTTCTTTATGATGACTTCAAAAATGGGTAAAAACCATCAATTTATCATGGTATATAAAGAATAGTTTAATCTACATGCCATTATCAAATTACTTTGAATAGCAACAATGCAGGACAGACCATGCACAAGAGTAAAATGAATACAAAAAGTGATGTGATAATGAGTTCAATAAAGATAACATCATTACAACTTCATACAGAAAATATTAAATACAATCTTAATGAGTACCTTGTCAAAGGCACCATTATTTTTTGAATAAAATGAGATGCCTCACTTCAAAAATGCATTAAGGTTATATTCAATGTTTTTCTAAGATTTGAAGTGATAGCGAGAATACCTTTAGTTTATTACATTTCGCTTACAGTTATTTGTTATGAATCTGCCTGCAAAATAGTTGTGAGTAATGTATTTGGAACGAGAGTATTCTGGGATATGATTAGAATCCTAAATGTTACATATTCAAGCAGTAGTAAGTTTTAACGTTATTAAGGAATTGTATAATACAAATGAATTTGTGGCCAGCCTAATTAATTAATTGCACATTCTTTACTGAACAATATTTCACTTGAACCATCAACCTTTCAAAAGTTAATGAGTACACAACCTATAATCACATTCTGGCCAACTTGATCTTTATTTGTATGCACGTACTTACTGCTCTAAAAATTTGATCCTGTGCAAAAAAAAAATCCTGAAATGGTTGAAAAAATATTTGAATAGTTATATTCTCAGAATGTCACATGACATTTGAGTATAAAAAGTGAATAGAATGAGCTTTGATTCAGGAATGATCATTTCTTGTGTCGGTCATTTTGCCATTACACTAAGACACGTAGGGTAATAATGAATAGTTATTGCTTGGAATATTTATTCCAGTTCTACTAGTGGAATGACAGACAGGGCTTTGATCCAGGAATAAAATCACCTCTTATATCCAATCAATGGCTACTACTTGGGATATCTACTACCGGTCTAATGATGGAATAAAATAGGATTTCATCTAGGGATTATTAGTTCCTAAATGCATTACAATACAATTGTGCTTAACTATGCAGATCAAACAATGAAAATCTTGTGCAACTGATCATATTCAATTGGATAATGAAAGTATACATTCAGAGTAATTTAATCGAAAATAATTATCAACTAATGGAGTCCCAAACTTCTCTTGAAAGATTTAAAAGTAGCAACATGAAATTGCAGTGTCTTGACTGGTTCAATTTCCAATTGGGTTTTATGAATCCTTTGATATGATGGTATATAAAATAACATGCGCACAAGCTAGTTGTGGAGCCACGTATTATGGGAAAACTCAGGCTACTGTAACTACCAGAATATATCAACACCTGTACATATATAACAGCTCTCGCACTAAAAATGAAGGCAGTTCGATATTCCTAGAACACCAAAAAACAGCCAATCACAATTTTGAACACACGAATGCTGAAATCATGTGATTGGAAAGAAATGATGCAAAATAAAAGAGGCATATTTCATTGCAAATGCCGAAAGCCATCAATAGATGAGAGTCATGCTTCTCAACTTCCAAGAAATGGACTGGTTGATTAATTTATGTGATAACACAAAATTGAGAACAATATGCCTATGAATATGGGAGCAATCAGACCCCAAAAGCGCCAAGCCAGAATAAAACATGGTTAAAATATAGCTTCATTAGTGTGCTTTGGAAGCGCAGTATAATAATATGCTTAATTAGTGAATTTATTTCCAAATCATAAATTATAATTGTAGGTATAATGATTGTTCTTTCTATTATATATATAATACTTAAATACATGTATATTAACTATATTAAACTTAACGTAATTATAAGAGACTTCCGAGTTTAAGTACCTTATATATATAGTAGATCAACGGTAGCATAACCACATGCCACACCTAAAATATGGATTCAAATGAGACTCAGGTAAAATGTTTGAATTTTTTTTTAGGTTCTAATCAGTATTGGAATTTTTTTTTCAGGCAAATAATCCACAACAAACCTAAATGACATTCCATATATGGTCAATAAAAGAATATCTATCTATTTTGGCTGGTGAGCAAAACAAGGTAGGAAAACTGTTCAACTATCTCTATTCGCAATTAGTAGCACTAATAAATAATATTCCTAATCTGGCTTATAATTTTTCTTTCAAGTAAATGATACATAGAAAATCCAGATAACCATTCCGTATTGGTTGGTAAAGGTATATTTATCTATTTTAACTATAGGGTTAAACACGGATGGAAAAAATCATCAGCTGGCAATAGATAAACCTAGTGAATAATGCTTATCCTTTCATGAATTCTCAGGGACAGGATATTGGAGAGGTCTTTAGTATGCAGTTAGCTTCGGAAAAGCTATTTTATATTTATTTTACTTGTAAAACAAAACGGTTTTTTTTTTTTTTATGTTGAAAAAGTGGAATATGTTCTTACAAACTTTTAAAGTAAAATTAATTATCGTATTTAAATCTTTATATACGTATTTTTATTAATATATTATATTATTTATTAAAGGCGTCAAGCGAATTAAAGGCTTTTATTGACTCCAAAATAAGTATTTAATTTTATTTTCGTAATTGCATATTCATCTTTGTCCTTTAAAATGTATGTAATAGAAAACCCTCTATCTTTAAAGATTTAAGTTGGAAAGAGATTTAGATTACAGTACATTAATTACTTTCTTTTTCTACCCCGTTTTTTTGGTGAAGATTGAAGTTACAGAAAAAAACAAACTTAATGATAAACAATATTTACTGAGGCTATAACCTCGATAATATGCGTATAAAATGCGATAGTAGGGACCTCTACAGATGTTTTAACCACAAGCTTACGCTATGGAAGAAAAGAGGGGAACCCTTCTTTACAGTAAAATGTCTGAAAGGTTAGAAAAGTAAACACATAGAGGTTTCTGAGATTAAAAAAAAAATATTAGTTTCACCCAAATCGAATAATTAAAGTTAATCAATTTATTCATCTGCTTATCTTCCAATCATTCCTCAACTTGTCTCTTTACTTGTTTTCTTATGTCAGTTAACTATTCTACACTATATATCAATAATCTTTTTTTATGCTATTTATATTTAATTTTTCTATTTAATCATCTTTCCTTTCTCCTTGTTATATCTCCTATTTCTTTCAATACATACAAACAGTGCATCAGTGAACAACCAATTAGTGACCAGTTCTCGTCAAAAGCTGCCTGCAATGCTATTCCTGAATGGACAGATGTATTAAAACAAGCAAAACTCTATATCCCAAAATGCTTTGCTTAAATAGCCGACCACACTCGTTATTTGAGTTTAATTTGCGATAAAATGTAGTGAAATACTTAAATTTACTCTTTTGCAGCAACTATCCGCCCCTTCACAAATTATATCAAATAATTTTATAGAAATATATATATAAATAGCTATTACTTCTATATCAAAGATAATCAAACCTCCAAACATGCGCCATACTATAATATTCAATGGGCAATGTTAAGTACGAGTAAATTCTTGACCAAGACACAAGATAAAGACTTTTAAAAGATAAGAACGGTTGTCTTATCTTCATACCTAAATGCAATTACATAGGCAAATATTAAGCATCTTGGAAAGAGTATGAATATATTAAATTATTCACTTTATTTACATTTCTTTTTTATATCTTACTAACACTTGTGAAATAGTGAAATTTACTGTGTTAATATTAGATGTTATACTCATATTTAACACTGCCAATTGAATATTATAATATGGCACATTTTGATTACCTTTGATTTAGAATTACATATTGACACTGCACTAATAAAATTTCTTGATTATTTATATTAATATCTTCTAATATTAACACATGGTAAATTTCAATATTTTGCCAGTATTAATAGGATATAAAAAGAGAAAGTAAGCAAAGTGAATAATTTAATATATTCATACTTAGTCTATGCCTATATAATTGCATTTAGCTATAAAAATAAGACAGCCACTTTTATCTTTTCAAAATTTTTATTTTATGACTTGGAACAAGAGTTTACTTGTATTCAACATTGTCATTTGAATATTATAGTAAGGCACATGTGTGGCTTGATTATCTTTGATTTAGAATTACAGCTTGACACTGTGCTAGTAAAATGTCTTGATTATTTACAAATAGCTATTAATTTTTTTCTATAGTACAGGCTTTTTCATACCTGCATTTATATATATATATATATAATATAGGGGTTTGAACTCAGACTTTCACACAACCCTCAAACTATCCATGCTATCTCATATTGTTGATACCCTTGACCACACACAGTGTATCAGCAGTATGAAATAGCATGGGTGGTTGAGAGTCATGTGAAAGTCTGAGTTCAAATCCCTGTATATTAAATAGCTATTAAATAGCTTGCATTTATAGCCAACTCAAGAGATAGTTTCACTTTATATAAGATTTGCCTTAGAATGTTCTCTTATTTAATATAGGCTCAAAAGATCAGTTTCCAGATCAACACTAAAGTTAGCAGGATTCAATATTTCTAGATATTTCTGGAGTCTCATCTACACATCAACTCACACCCATTTCCATTAGCTTGTCCATTTCAGAAGTAAGATTTAACAAATTCTGACTTAGATAGCTAAGGGTAATTACAAACTATGAAATATTAACTTTATGATCATCCAATAAATGATATATCTCTACAAATCTTATGATATTTGTGAATAGCTAAATAAATTAAAAATATAAATAAATATCTTTGAAAATATTGTCTAGGAGGTTAATTAATTTTATATACATCAACACACACGCACACAAAGGATCAGTAATAACTCCTGTTTCTCAAAGATACATTGGTTGATCAAAATAGGGTAATAAAATTTCTATTAAGACTACATTTTCAGAAGACAGAACTACCATTTGTATCTTATCAATGGCAAACAATTTAGATGGATAATCCATCAGTATATGAAGTAAGAAAACTGTAAGTCCAAGAGTGTGAGATTATGCTATTTGATGAATTTTCTTGATCCTTAAGATAACAATAAATGTTTTTAGTAGCAGGATATAAAAATAATGAAGAGTATTACAAAACAAGAACTGGTTTTGAGAATGTTTTGGAAATGGACCTCCATTGCTTTTTTTGACAAATATAAAACTAAATAAATCTCATCATTATACAATTACATAAGGAACTTATGCAATAAACTTGCTTTCATTAATTCTGTAAATTGGTAATTAATTAAAGAAAAGTTATCTTCAATATATTCTAGAGCTATCTATTCTAAGTAGGGATATTATAAAAGTAAGTCCTATAAAATCACAGCCTCCATATTAGGGTTCTGGTTTTTGCCTTCATCTGTGAAGATTAGGAGTCAAAGTGGCAACTAATTCATCTATGTATATGACAGTTATCTTTTAATCCTTTATATTAAGTTAAAATTCTGAAATTAAAAAAAAAAAAATCAAGGTTTTGAACCTAGACTTTTACAAACCAAATACCACATCAAATTCCATATATTTTAAAGACCTCAACTTTACGACAACCCTAGGATACTTTTTACTCTTAGGTTATGAAGGTTAATCATGTCATATTTTTTGTTGATTCATCATGGAATGCCAAGTTAACAAAAGTTGATATTTATTGATCAATTTTTTTAGAAAGATTTAACTAATTAATTAGAGCCAAAATTAGTAATCTTTTAGAAAAATTTAGATATAATCAAATGAGTCATTGTGGAAAGATCGTGTTATATTTAAGCAATGGAAGTTATCGATTGAGTTTTGACTTATATGGAACTTCAGTTGTTGAATCTACTACCTTAGAGAACAGACATTATTCTAGTGTATATATCTTACTGTTTCAAATCATAGCTAAATCAAGAAGTTAGATTAGACTCTACAACATCTCTATACTGCAATGGTCAGGTTCAAGCCCTTCTTGTTGCACATTTTAGTTTAACCACCAAACCTATCTGTGCTGGATTCAAACCCTATTAAAATAAATATTTTAATAAATAAATATATAAACCTTTCTATTATTGTTGGGTGCACAGTATTATATATGCACATATGAATAAACGCTGTACATACATAGGCTAGTAGATGTTACAGTGAATATAAAGGTTTAAATTTTATATTTTATAAAGTAATGATTTATGTTATAATTTTAAATAGAATTGTCAATTTATTAAATTTAGTAAATACAAATTCATATGTGGATGTATGATTCACCTTAAATAATAATATATAGAGAGTGGCATGATTTTAGTTTTGTAAAAGAGCAAAAAAGTTTTTAGTTAAATTAGTCAAAAATAAAAAGTTAGCAGTAAACAGATTTGCATTTAAATCCACAACACCTGTGGTTAAATCAAAGGTAGAAAGTTGATAATTGCTATACTCAAATTTGTTTTTAGCAAAAATATAGTCATTAAAACCCCTGTAGCAAAACTATTTTGACATCTAGATGGGGATTTTCGGCGCCACGGAAACCTAAACAAAATTATTTTTGATCAAATTGAGAAATCTTACAATTTAGTGTGATATTTTAGATAGAGTTAATGGGTTTCCAGGTGAAACAGATTCTTTTCTACTAAAAGTATAAATAGGGTACATTTTAAGCTTGAGAGGGGGAGTCATTAATTTTAAAAGAGCGTTGCCATGCTGAATCCACATCAGATCGATCTTTGAAAGATCTGACTGGAGAAAGGCGACAGCTGCTTCTAAACTCACTGGAAGAATGGTGCGATTACTGCTAGCCGATGCTTCAACCACCGGAGCTGCCACAAGAAACCGTCCAGCTATGCCCACTCAAGAAGACCATCACGATACCTGAAAGCCAATACCTGCTTACTCAGTCTAGCAAGTAATTGGTAATGCCAACCTATAACTGCAGAGCTCCATGTTAATGAACTATTTCTAAATCAAAATTTCTACTTAAAAGTTTAAAGCTAGCAAACTATAAACTAATATAATTTTCTATTTCCTATAAATGTTTTATTATAAATTCTCCTTAAAGTAAATATTATATCATTTGTATAACTTGCCTATATCTTTACAAATAACTTAATTAAACTAAATGTAACCTATGCTAATTTCTTTGTCTATCGCTGTAGCTGTGCCTATAATATTTCTTTACTGTTATTTTATTTATATGCTAATGCCTCGAAGCAGTGAGCATTTAAACGTAATAAATATTCGGAGATATAACTGCAAATATCTCCCCCATAACTAATTTCTTAAATGACTTTCTTGTTGCTCACTGGTTCAAATTCCTATAATTCTTATTTAATTTTAAATGTATTGTGGCCTGCTATTAAATTTCCATCTATTGAGATTTCTGAATAGTGTAATGTACTAGTCTTAGTAATACGTAAGTATATTCAGTAATTATTTAGCCAGTCAATCAATATACTTTCCCCATTCTTGTAATAACATATATATAGATTGAAACCTATAAACCAAGAATTTTATTATATTTTCTTTACCTCTCTAATGTCGCTTGATTATATAGTATTGTTATAATTGGCTCATAATAGTAATACTGATCAGGTTATTACCTGTATTTTGTAATAATTAATGTCATACTTTCGCTTGGTGGATTAGATATTAAATTCATGTTCAATGTTTAACATTTTGCTGCATCTCCTTAAGATGGGACCTCAGAAAAGACCACACCATCTTACCTTCTTTCAGGACACACAGTAGTAAGACTGGACATATAATTCATGGCAGTTGTGTTAGCCACCCCAACCTTTTAGCAGCATGATATTCGATTCCAGAGTACCAGTGTTTGTCACGAAAACCCTTGACTCTAATCTATCCGCAGGACACTGTTATTGTAATTTGCAAGTGCTGTAGCATGTCGGTGATCTCGTATAGCCAATTCTGAGTCCCATAATTTAATTAATTATTCAGTATTAAACTGAAATTTATATCTTTGGTTTCTGGGTTCAATCTCTACCCTAGTGGAGTTATACGCTCATACTTTATTAAAGTAATAATATCGCAATAAATATTTTGCCTAAAATATTTTTTTAAATGTTTAAATAGAATATATAAAAAGAAAAGATAGTAAATATTTTGCCTAAGGCTGGTACATCATTTTTATTATAGTAGCTACTACTTTCAATAGGAATTGGCATAATCTAATTAGGCACAGCTTAGTGATTCTTTAAATGTATCTTCCATATTAATAATTAAAGATTTAATGAGGAGACATGCTAAATCCTCATGTTATAAAGCCTGCATGCTTTTCCCACATTAATTTATGTTCTGTTTGATTAATAAATATATGTTAAGTTTATTCTGTTTTCATGTGATTTCTTGTTCCGATTTCAATCCAATTCAGTCTTAGTTAATTATATGTATGTAATATCACCATCTATGCATTGATTACAATTTCTGAATGTGTTATCTTTAATTTCATGCTGGTAGCAATTAAATTAGTTAATATATATATTTAAATCCCCGAGTTTCATGTTTCTCCCTGCCCCATGCCGGCCATGAAAGATGGTTATACTATGTGTAACTTCAAGTGTGGCCATTTGTAGAGTTTTGAGTCATGGAGTACTGGCAAATGAGTTGAAGTGTGGTCGGATTCAGGATGTCACAATCCTGGTCTGGTCAGCTTTGGACTCTTTGTCTGGATTCTAGATGCTGTTATGCGAATGTACGAAACTTCACGGTTACAATACTAAAGAGCAATTATATAATTGTATAATCATCATTATACAAGTAAATTCCTGATGCAATTGTGACAATGATATTACCAGATTAATGTTATTACAGTAATGTTCTTCACTTAAATATATTTCATATAACTGTAAATGGAGCATTCAAGGTGCATAGTATTAAGGTTAAAGCCTTATATGTATTTATGTGCTGACCATGTGCTTAACAAAAATTAATGTTATAATCGTAAATTTTTGATAGCAGAATTTTCCAATGCAAATCCTGCTGAAAATCTTAATTTAGAAGTTTTGTTTGTGAAGATCATTTTTTCTTTTGTTTATTAATTTTTAAAATACTATGTCATTAGCAATGGCAGAACTTATTAAAATGCAAAACATACTCCAAAAATTAGATTTTGTTTTATATAGGTGGCTACTTGCTTTCGTTAATTGGGAATTAATTAAAGAATAGTTATCTTCAATATATTCTAGAGTTATCTATTGTAAGTTGAAATACTATAAAAGTAAGTACTATAAAATCCCAGCCTCCATATTAGGGCTGGCTTTTGCCTTCATCTGTGAAGATTAGGAGTCAAAGTGGCAACTAATTCATCTATGTATATGACAGTTATCTTTTAATCCTTTATATTAAGTTAAAATTCTGAAATTAAAAAAAAAACATCAAGGTTTTGAACCCAGACTTTTACAAACCAAATACCAGATCAAATTCCATATATTTTAAAGACCTCAATTTTACGACAACCCTAGGACACTTTTTACTCTTAGGTTATGAAGGTTAATCATGTCATATTTTTTGTTGATTCATCATGGAATGCCAAGTTAACAAAAGTTGATATTTATTGATCAATTTTTTTTAGAAAGATTTAACTAATTAATTAGAGCCAAAATTATTAATCTTTTAAAAAAATGTAGAAATAATCAAATGAGTCATTGTGGAAAGATCGTGTTACGTTTAAGTAACGTAAGTAATCAAATGAGCTTTGACTTATATGGACCTTCAGTTGTTGAATCCACTACCTTAGAGAATAGACATTATTCTAGTATATATATCTTACTGTTTCAAATCATAGCTAAATCAAGAAGTTAGATTAGACTTTACAACATCTCTATACTAAAGAGCAATTATATACTGAAATTCAATATATAAGTAACCCCCATATAACACAGTTGATAGTCACCTAAAAATGCTATATTATGTAAATTGGTGTTATATAAAACAAATAACTAGTACCAAAAACAGTACTAAGTTGCAAAAATTAAAAGTAAAACTATACCATTTGCATTATAAAACTAAGAGAAATATCTTTATTAAAATAATAATTGATCAAAGTATTACACATTAATATTAAGTAATGTTTTCTTCATCGCATCGTCACTACTAATCCACCATTAAATGAACATGAATGACAAATATCATATAATGCTAAATCATCAATGCACTTTACTACTGTGACACGATGCTTTATTTACCACTCTCTTTTACAGTTTAGAGTTTTGATTGCCCCAGCAATCTTCTTCAGAACTTTATATCTCCTAACCTCAACTGTGTTACTACTGTGACACAATGCTTTATTTACCATCCTCTTTTGCAGTTCACAGTTTCAATTGCCTTAGCAGTTGCAGTTAGCAGATATAAAGTTCTGAAGAAGATTGCTGGGGCAATTGAAACTGTAAATTGTAAAAGAGGATGGCAAATAAAGCATTGTGTAACAGTAGTAAAGTCTGCATGGACAATTTAGCATTATATGGTATACATTTGGCAGTGCAATAAGAAAGAGTAGTTATTATACTTCTTGAAGAATGACAAATATTAACACAGATAGTGTTTGCTCTTAAAAACTCTTGACATATTACTATGTTATATAGGAATTTCCCTAATTGTCAAACATGTTGCATGAATGGTATGTTATAGAGGGAGTTTCTGCAACTTTTGAACCATGTTTGAGAGAATCAGCATTGTAGGAATGTTGTATTAAAGAGGAGTTATCTGTACTTACTTCTGATCTACCATTTGGATGTTAAAAAAAATTTTCATCTAAAATTCCAAATAAATTTCTTTGAGATTCGAATAATTCACATGATCACCATCTCTTACACTAGCACATAATTGTTTATAAACAAGGCAAAACTCTCCATACAGTAGTGCCACCCTGTGCCAACCAGAGTAATCAATGGATGCCAGTAGGCTTGTGCATAAAATCCTCATCTAATGCCTACTCATCCAATATCCCCAGTCTAGTTTCTGGCTTAAATTGAAAATATTATTGTGTTTTCAATTTCATTCTCATAGTTTTATAGTTAAGTAGAGATAAAAGGTGGTTGCTGGAGGGTTGCATTAGATCCTAAGATCTAGGTGCAGTGCTCTCAGATCCAAAGCTCCTCACTGACAAAGGCCACAAGCCAGAAACTAGTCTGGGGATATTGAATGAGTAGGCATTAGATAGGGATTTTATGCACAAGCCTTCTGGCATCTATTGATTACTCTGGTTGGCACAGGGTGGCACTACTGTATGGAGAGTTTTGCCTTGTTTAGATTCTAATAATCTTCTCATATTTTAGATATCATTAGATAACTATGCCCTGCGTAGTTTGGTGGAGTGTCAGATACAGGGGTGTAAGATCATTGGATTGATCCAATTTTTGACTCTCAAACTTCTTATGAATTCTCAAGCAATAACGCCATTTATTTTTTATAACTCTATAATAGATATAATAATTTTTGTAATAAAAACTCTTTTTCATAGAGTTTTAAAATCGAATGCATCTAACCATTGGAGCAATGAATCTTTTTATTATTAACACTCAACTGCTACAATGTATAAAAAGTTATTACATGCTACTATCATGTACTGTTGAGAAATTAATCAGGTAGCATGCAAGTGAACTAATGCTTCTGTATTCCATAAAAGGAATTTTAAATATATATATATTAATATTATTTAAAAAACAAAACTAATGATGTTAATCATTGGTTACACAATTTTGGTGCAAAATTTCTTAACATGATCGATAGAAATTGATTTATATGATTTCTGACATCATGTATAAAAAGTTATTCTTTTTAATATTCTAGGACAGAGGTCCCTAACCCTATGGCCGTGGGCACCATGGCACCCGCAGACCATTTTACGTGTGCCCGCCGCTATCCAAACACGATAAAAAATTATTTATCTGATACAAATAAATTTAATTTTTGAAATTTCTTATAAATTATTGTATTATATTGTAATCAAATTGTAGGGCATACTATACCTTTACAGTGAAAAAATATAAACGTTAATTATATGTTAAAATTTTATTTTTGAAATAAATATTTTTTTTGTACATTATGTGTATTATTAACAATATCCAACTGTAAATTTACATTGAAAAAATAAATGGTGCTCGCCACCTTGTTGAAAAAATAAATGATGCCTGCCATCTGGCCGGTATTATAGAATGTGCTTTTAAGTGCAAAAAGGTTGGGGACCCCTGTTCTAGGACATTGGTAATACGTTTTTCCATCTGTAAAGGCTTGCCCAATATTTATCTTTGCTCTTCTCTTTTTCAATGGTGCCAAGTAATGCTATTGGACAAATATTCAGATCACTAGATTTACATATGTTCTTTGCCTGTGAGGTATAGCTAAACTTTTAGCCAGTTCTTTTAAAAACTATAACTGGTAATTGTTTCAGCCTTTCCATAGTGTTCATATGCATTTACTCCATTTATATTTTTAAACAGCTAGCACTTTGTGGCGTTTTACAAAAACAAATAACATTCATCTTATGATTAAAATTTAGTACAAGTTTAAATCTGTAACACAAATAAATGCTATGTGCCAATATTGGAAGCCACAAATAATAAATATCCTAAAAACTATGTTATGCGGAATATCCTCTACAAATGATTCTGTATCTAATAATACTAAGAAAATGAGTATGTGCACAATCCTATTTCACATTCTAAATTAATAGCTGACAAATTTTTGTGTCACTAAGGGATATTCAAGATAGAGGTTGAGGGTAAGCACACATAAACATTGTAAATACATTAGTTAAAGACTTCCGATATGAGAATCGTCCAAACTCTTTTACAAGCTAAAACTACATGGAACAAATGATTTATGACTTTCCCAGCTTATCATTAACTTTTGCACTAGGACTACTAGTCTATGTACTTTAATTTAGAGCCATCTATTATAAGCAGTGACCACAAGATGAAATTACCATATCCAAATCCCAGACGTTTGTAAAAAATCTATTAGTTTGTGTGTTCATTTGTTCTGAAACTAGATGATTAAGATATAGAATTATCTTCTAATTACAATTGGTATTCAAGTTCACAACAGATAGCTTTGAAGCAGAGGTAGATAAGTAATAATGTGAATGGTAAATTACATTAATAACAATAAAAAACAAAGAATAAATATTTATTATTGTCAATCCTTGTATTCTAGTGTTGTACTTTTGTAAAGTCTTCAAACCACATTTTAAAAGAATTAAACATTTATTTTTAACTCTTAGTTTGGAATAAAATAATAGGGCATAGTAACATTAATAATCACTGCATCTCTCTGTATCTTTTATGTATTGAATAAATGATCGAATGGCTTTATTACTCGGAAGTTCCTAAGAAGTTTGAAAACCGGAATTACCAGAACAAGAATCGATCCGAGGATACACTCCGAAATCTGATACACTACCACTTAATTAAACCTCGAAGGGCTTTATATATATATGTATTATGAGGGAAGATGTGATTCAATAAATTTTCCTTCGAACAAATTATATTCCCACCTCAATACTTTATTTGAAATTTTGTAACTGACAGCTTTCAAAAAGAAATGATAATTTTATAACTGGTTACAGAATCAAATATTATTTCTAAAACACTTTTAAATAAAGTTTGCCCAATTTCTGATGACCAGTTGACCCCTGTCAATTTATTTTTTTTATCATTTGTTAGCATCTCCATTAGCAAGTGCTCTTAGACACTGCTTTTCAGTAGCCCACTGACAGACCTCATTAAAAACTAACAAGAATAAATTGATTAGATTGCCTTGTTTTCTCTCACTTTTACCCATAGCATCACAAAATGTCAATCAAGATGGCAAGGAGAAGATGGAAAAAGTTAAAAATTTTTAATCAAAAAAAAAAAAAGAAGTAAAATTGAAGGAATGTTTTCTTTTCATCAGATATTCATTCAATGGGGGGGGGGGGGTAAGACAATAAAGATTAAATGATACATTTCATTTGTTAGGTTAGAATAAATAGAAAAAAGAAGATAGCATGACTAACTCTACAATAATGAGAGAATGCATAACAATTCCACTCCTTTAGCACACACACACACAAGGTACCACGCACTTTTAATCTCACGAATATTTTGTTATATAATTCAAATGAATAGAAGAATGACTCAATTGCTGTCAACTATTCATAACATATTTTGACTTTTTAAATTAACATATATATATACACATACGAATACAGATTTATACAGAACAAGTACATGTGCGATGCGATGGTGCGCTCGTTACATGTTATAAAGTAGCGACACCTATATTTTCAATACTGACTTCTTCCAGGCTAGTCAACGTGACAAAAATGATCGAATGTTGATTATAGGTTATCCACTATCCAGCTTCTACTTAAATAATATTTGTATAAAGTTTTTATTAATCTTTTGTGAAGGAATGTGAGAGAAGCTGAAATGAGCTATTTTAATCTTTTATGTTTACTTAAATTACATAATAAAAAAAAGTTTATGCAATAGTATATGTAAAGAAAAGAAATAGGGGGAGGGAAATAATGGAAATCTATATTACTATATAAATGTGAAAGTTGTTAGTTTATTTGTTTGTGATTTTATAACACAGCAAATAATTTTCTTTCCTTTTTGTATAGAATTCTACTGGCATATAAATTTTTACTTTATTTAAAAAATCAATAAATGGTAATTTGCAAAATAAAAATGCATGGAAAATCTATATCATAAAAAGACAAAAAGAGGGCAGCACTGATTAAAAGATTACAGAGTTTTTTTTTCTCATATGTCATGGCATCAGCTGGGACGCAAACCCACAACCGTCTGCAACCAACTACTCGCTTGCAAGGTGGATGCAATGACCTCTCGGCTAACAACGCTTGACAGTACAGAGTTGGACATTTTTTTAAATGAAAAGTACAGTTTTTGGTAAAGCTAGGTAAAATTTGATTTTGTAAATATATTTTAAATTATTTAAATTGTATTTTTTAACCACGTATTTAATTTCTCATTTGAATAATGATAATTTATATCAGTTATAATAATGAATTTGATAAACTTAGGATTTCAGTTTAAATATATGTTTAATTTAACACATGTTAAAGTAAAATTTAAAATGGCACCAGTACTGAAAATATATTAATAATTTTTATTAGTCATTCGTTAGTTTAAAGATTATCCACTTAATAATATTTTTGTAGTGTAATTTTCACTATACCATTCTCATACAAGGTAGGGACTAGTTTCTATCCACTTTTAACACCTTGAGGGGAAGTGTAATACATATATGATCTCAGACATGTGAAAAAGATATATGATTGCTAAGATGCACATTTTGTGCTGAACCAGCCCTCATCAGTTGGCCCAGATCACAATTTCTTACATATATCTTTATCATTGTTCAGTATAGTTAGAAATTGCTATCATGTCATTGATAAGTGTCAACTACTGCTTACACAACTTTGACACAAACCACTTAATGGAAGTGCATTAATAATTTTTTATTAGTCATTTTTTAGACTAGAGACTACCCATTTAATGAATAATATTACTGTAGTGTAATTTTCACTATATGCCATTCTCACACAAGATAGACACTGGTATCTATCCACTTTTAACACATTGTGGAGAGGTGTAATCATAAACATATGATCAAAAATGGGAAAATGTTTTTTGCACATTTCACACTGGACCAGACTCATCAGTTGGTCCAGATCACAATCTCTTACATATATCTTTATCATTGTTCAGTATAAATAGATAAACAATTGCAAACAATTTAATTGATGTGAGCCAACTGATGAGTTCTGCTTCAGCACAAAATGTGCATCTTAGGAATCATATATCTTTTCCCCATGTAGTCAATTGCTACAGTTTAATTGATCTGGGCCTACTGATGAGTACTGGTTCAGAATAAAATGTGCATCTTGGGGAAGCATCTTTTTCACATGTCTTTGGTCATATGTTCATGACTATACTCCAGAAGATCTTAAAAGCTAATGGAAACCAGACCCTACATTGTGGAAGAATGGTGTAATGAAAATTACTCTACAGAAATATTCATTAAGTGGATAATCTCTAGTCTAATGATGGACTAACAACAGTTATTAATATAATTCCATTAAGTGGTTTGTGTCAAAGTTGTGAGGGCAGTAAGTTTGACAATTGTCAATTAAACTGTAGCAATTCCCTATTTACATATACTGAACAATGACAAAGATATGTGTAAGAGATTGTGGTCTGGGCTTACTGATGAGTGCTGGTTCAGCACAAAATGTGCATCTTGGAAATCATACATTTTTATCAGATGTCTTTGGTCACATGTTTACAATTACATTCCTCCACAAGGTGTTAAAAGCAGATAAAAGTCAGTCCCTACTTCGTGTGAGAGTTGCATAGTGAAAAATTACACTACAGAAATATTCATTAAGAAAATATTCTACTGAATTTGATAAACTTTTACTACGAAATTGATGAATTTTTGGGATGTCAGTTTAAACATATTTAACAAGAAAAAATACATTTTAAAATACCACAGATACAACAAGAGAAATAATGAATTTGATAAACTTTTACCATTTCCCTTTAAATATAATTAGAGGGGATTTAAACACACTTTCAATCTCTCTTTACTCATCCACTCCATCTTATATAGCTGATATACATGACCACATACATGTGAAAAAGATAAATGATCTCCAATACAAGTATTCCATGCTGAACCAGCACTCATCAGTTGGTCCAGATCATCATCTCCCACATACACATATATAAAATCAGTGCTTGGCTTATATTAAGGTAGAAAATTTTAAAACTTTATTGGAAAGACTTTAATACTCTCCATTCTACAAATCTTTAGCCATCCATAGCATAAAAATTTAAAGATGGAATACTCAAATTCCACAATGTGAAATATTCCATCTTCAGATTTTCTATGATATGGATAGCTGAAGAGTTGGAGAATGGAGAAGATTGAAGCCTGTCCATTCAAGTTTGAAGAATTGGCATCTTAATATAAACCGAGGATTGATTATATATATATTGTCATGGGACAAAAACCAACCTTGCTCTTGGTTGGCTTTAATTTCCTGATAAGCATATTGCAGGAAGGAACTATCAATTGGCATTCCCCAATGCAGACATCATACCACCTACAACAATATTTTCTGCTCATCAGAGGATGTAGCACCATAGAGACTGGAAGCATCTAGAAATTTAGGTATTGGTTTCCCAAATGATGCCACTAGAGTTCCATCTCACTACAATCTTACATATCATCAACTGGTTATGCCGGACATAGCTCAGGAGGCATGAGATTCTTGTGAGCAAGATGCAATGAATAATTAGTGATGCAAAAATGGAACTAAACAATTAGATTAATTTTTAATAACAACAATTTTATTAACAATAATTCATTAGCAAGTCCTTCTAATATAGTTCATATAATGAGAAGAAGTCTCAAAATATTTCAGGTAGGTTATCCAAACAAAAACCCATTTTTAGTTCACATGATGAGAAGAAGTCTAAAGACACATTTCAGGTAGATATACGTATACAATTAACCTCTTTTTTGCTGATTATTTTATTGGCCGAGTGAGGTAAAAGTCAACTTTTTTAATCGGTCAATTCACAAACTCAAGTGTCAAAATATATTCATCTTTTAATATTATGTTCACTTATAGTTTCGTTTGTAAAAAGTATATTAATAATTTGTCAGGTTATGAAAGTGAACGAAAGTTTTTTCAAAAATAAATTTTTATTTATAATTATAAAAATATTCAATAGCGGCAAATCTAAAATGAACGTTACTCATCAACCAAAAAGTCTTGGTGACGTCAGTGATTTCTTTTCCAATTTTACGTTGTGGATAAGTAAATAATTTTTGCTAAAGTCTTAACTATTTTTCTAAAATAATTTTATTTTTAGCATATTTTATCAAAATAATTTATAATTTGTCAAAAAATACTTTTAAAATGATCTAAAACAGTCATTTATCATTTTCGAAATGAAACAAAAGAAATCTCAGCAGTAAAAGTTATTGACAACCATTTTCTTTGTTGTCGAAATATAACAGCCAATCAGAGTCAAGAAAAGTTGGCCTACTTCTTTTGTCAGAACTTAAACATCAGTTTTATTGATTTTTTACTTGTAAAATAACTCAAGAGAGGGCAGCATCTTATGGAACTTTTTTTAACCTTTAAAAATAACGCAAAATCTTAACCGTAGTATTAAAAATGCCCGATTTAGAAAGACTGGAAGCCGTCATGTTTTTAGCCATGACTAGCTAAAAATAGGTTAATATACAAGTATTGATAATCACATTTTAAGGCTGATAGAAGCAGTTCAGATAGATATACATATACAATTAATAAGCAAATGTTTTTAACCATTTATTCCAGGTCTGTAGAAGCATTTTAAGCAGGTACTCATACATAATTTATAAATAAATGTTTTTGATTATTGATTTCAAGACTATAGAAGCATTTAAAGTAGATGAACAAATAATATCAGTATTACAATTATTATTCCAGGTATGTGAAAGCATTTCAGGTAGATGTACAGATATCAGTATTGCAATTATTATTCCAGGTTTGTGAAAGCATTTCAGGTAGGTATACATATTATGCTAATACATAAATGTTTGGAATCATTTATTCCGGGTTTGTAGAAACATTTTGAATAGATGTGCAGATAATTTCAGTAGTACAATTATTATTCCAGGTATATGAAAGCATTTCAGGTAGATGTGCAGATAATATCAGTATTACAATTATTATTCCAGGTATGGGAAAGCATTTCAGGTAGATGAACAGATATCAGAATTGCAATTATTATTCCAGGTATGTGAAAGCATTTCAGGTAGCTGTACAGATAATATTAGTAATTCCATGTTTGTGGAGTATTTATAATCCAATCCAGTATAGATATATATTTATACACATACATTTTATTATTTTATTAAGATATAGCTAACATGCATATAAGTATTTATGATTCATATAGCATTTTATTATTTTTACCATATCTTTGATTGACATTTCCATTTAGCTGGTTCATGTGAAATAATTATTACAATTATTATTAGAAGTATTTCTATTATTTGAACATATCTTAAATTTTATGAAATAATTGGCGTTTAACTAATGAAATATATAACACACACATATATATATATATATGAGTGTTTTTAATTAAATAATAACGATTTTCATTTCTTGTTTTCATTTTTAAATAAAGATAAAAAAAAACTATCGTCAACCTTTGACTGAAGGTAATAATTGATTGTGAACACTTTTCTTAAGACTAATAATATAACATTTTCTCACTTTTGTTTTATAAAAATTAATAGCTATAATTTTAATTCATATCTTATTGTAATTGAATCATTTTTAATTGCTTTCCTCTAAATTTCATGACTTCATTTATTACAGCGTTACTAAATAACCGGGGGTCATTGTTGAACGGCACATTATAACTTCTAAGCAAGGCATGGAGTTCACATGGTGGGCAGATAGAGAGAATCATATTATGATGATTTTTCATTAGGCTGTTTGATGGTTCCATTGGTTACCTTTTTAGTACTCTTGTAGCTAAATCTTGTATCAGACTCAATTAACTTCTAACGATTTTGCAGCCTATTGCTATCTTTCCTTTCTATCAGAATGGATTCACCTTAAGTGCCTGCTGAATCCAATTAATTTTGGTGTGTTTTCATCCATGTTTGTGCCATTAATGCCCCAGTTCATTGGACAGTTTCTCTTTGGTAGGAACAGACTGTTTTTACTTATCTGGCTAGATGTTTTCAAATTTTTAATTAATTTTCTCTTTCCAGCAGCAATGACTTGACCCATACACTTATTCTGCTTTACAAATTATTCTTCTAAAATATAGTCAAATTTCATTATTTCTTCCTCTTCTTTAAAAAAAAAAATATTGTTAGTCTTTTCATTATTTCTTCCTCTTTTTTTTTTAAAAAAAATATTTAGTCTTTTTTAAAAATATTATTAGTCTGACTTAAAATATTATTAGTCTTTTAAATTTGTGGGGAGGGGGGATCTTCTAAATATATATGTGAAACAGTATATCTGTTCAATATATATGTGGAAGATGACGATCCAGACCAAATGATGAGTGTTGGTTCAGCAAGAAACATGTATATTATCATTTATCTTTTTCACATGTATGTGTTCATATGCATCATTATATAAGATGGAGTGGATGACGGAAGGGAGTTTGAAAGTCTGGGTTCAAATCCCTCTAATAACATCTGAAGCTTAAGTATATACATCGTACTTGTATTCAAATATTACATTTCCCTTTAAGTTGTATTTTCTTGTGATAAATTAGAATACTGCAGCCATTGAAATGTAAACTAGAGAAATAAAGAGGTATTAGTTTTTGGTAATCCAGATATAATTTTATTGGATAAATATATTTTAAATTATTTAAACTGCATTTGGGCCATGTAAGTTCTCATTTGCATAATTAAAATTCTACAGCCATTAAAAAAGTTATCACATGAAAAATATAAAAGCCATAAGCCAGAAACTAGTCTGGGGATATTGGATGAGTAGGCACTAGATGGGGATTTTATGCACAAGCCTTCTGGCATCCATTGATTACTCTGGCTTGCACTGATGGCACCACTGTATGGTAAGTTTTGCCTGTTTTAAATTATTGTTTATTGTATTTAATAAAAGTTATTTTTTTATGATACTGATATTGATAATTATTTCATATAAATATTACATAAATATATTTTAATTGTCAAACTTTCTATTAACACAAGAAGACAGAGAAATGCAGAAAATTAGAAAGTAAAAATTTTATTTGGTATTCAATACATCAAAAATAAAATATATAATTATATTTTAACGGATGTGATGTGATGCACTGTGACTTCTCCTTATATGGAGTCAGGAATCTCTCAACAACAATGCCCAGAGAAACGTGTTAGCCACTTTACCTTCCCTTTCCATTCCCCACCCGAAGTTTTCCCACAATCTGCTCCATCCCATTTCCACAACATAATCTTTGTCAACTCCATGGCTTTCATATCTAAACCCCCCTTATCTTTTCTCAAACCCAGCATAAAAACCAATAACCCACTTTCTGTATAATCACTTTGTTCATATTTATTCTTCCATAACGTCATTATTTGTACCCTTTCTGCTTTCAAGCATTAACACTGAATTAACAGATGCCTAATATTTTCTATGCATTCCTTACACAACTTGCAGACTAAATCACCCATATTTTTCCATTTATATATATATATTACTTTGTTGGTAAAGATCCCGTTCAAGCCTTAAACAATAAACTACTTTCTCACACCCAATGTTCCATTTACTTCTATATATATTTAAACTTTTTATTCTCCATACTAGTTCTCCATCTCTCCAACTCCCTATTCTTTATTAATGCATCTATTCTTCCATCCCATTCCTTACCACTATAACACTCAACAATCCTCCTAACACAATCATCCATCTTTTGTACAAGTATACTGATATAAACTCTTTATCCAAATCTTCTGCATACCGCATTTCCTTTCTCACCTATCTTGTTGCCTACCCTTTACTCATAACCCAATTAAATACTATTTTGGCTATTCTTTTATTATCCATAAACTGCAATCTACCAAACATTTTCAATTTGTTTTTTGCATCTCTCATATAAAAACTTGACCATCCCATTTCTCCTTGGATTGCCTCCTTTGCTGTCCACACTTCTGCATCTAATGCATGTCTTCCTACTTCCCTTTGTACTTTTTCTAAATAATCTAATACTCCTTTACTAACACATAACGCATCATTACAGTATGTTAATCCTGCTACTGCCACTCCCTTCCATACAATTCTAACTACATCATATTTATTATATGACAACACTAGCAGACTTTCTACTAATGCGACGCTTATAGCTAGAATTTGAAAGTGGAATATGTAAATATATTTTAATTATCAAACTTTCTAATAACAATGACGGACAGCTAAAGAAATGGAAAGAATTAATGAGCGAAATTTTTATTTAGTATTCAATACAACAAAAATAGAATATATCCTCCTTATATATATAAATTAGAAATATATTTTAATAATCAATTGCATTATATTATTTTATTTTGTTATTATTCTACGGATGCTCGAAAAAACGCAGGTCGACTTTGCTTGTCTTAGTAAAATAAAACATGTAATGTAGTAAAGAATTAAAATATATTTAAAGAATATTTACATCAAATAATAATAGACATATTATCAACAGCTGTTAAAATTGACCTACAACATTGTTATATAAAAATTGATTACAGTAATTATTTTTAACTGCAGTTGATAACTCATGTATTATTAGTATGTCATGCAAATGTTATTGAAATATATTTAAATTATCAACCGCATTACATTCTTTTAATCTAATAACAAGAGAAGCGCCGCTGGTATAGTTAATATTTTAATAATAGTAAGAAGACTGCAAAAAAGTATCTACTGGAATTGATTAATATAATTTGAAGTTTAATAAAATTCAATTATGATTGAAAACTCTGTTTTAATATTTAAGAGTAACATTTTATTTTTAATGTTATTCTAATAAATAGTTAAATATTTATATTTATATAGCGCGATGTTTTTATATAAATTATAAATAATAACGTAGCTTAAACCACGGCACATGCGCTTTAGCCACACATGGAACTATTTAAACTGAATACTCTCCTTTCCATGGCTAAAGCGCATGTGCAGTGAATTAAGCTACGTTATTATTTATAATCTAATAAATATTTTAAAAAACTAATTTATTTTGCTATATATATAAACTAAAAACAATATGCTTCGTATTTAAAGTCACAACTTAAGTTATATTTAGTAAAGATATTGATGTATTTTGTTGGCTTATGTAATATTACATAGAAAACAGGTCTTCATTGAGATTGTATGATTGTGAATCTGCATTTTACTTAGGTTATAATAGATTCCGTGGACTAAATAATCCTCGTGGTCAATATTATACATATTAATTATTTTCGAAGTCATTTTAACTCTCTGTAATACTGCTTCAATAGTCATGGAATTGTTGAACAGAATAACCGTAATTGTTTTGGAATAATTGTTATACATCTTAATAACCAATTAAATCTTACAAGTGATAATGCAGTTTTTAATTGTCTTTTTGTCACCAATCAAAAACTTGACGTCAAAATCTTGTTTAGTGGGTTGTTGAAGAAGTTCTTAATGGACAATAATCATTACCACATGAAAAAGTTTCTTCATATGCTCCACATAATTTACAATGTGTGTCAAAAGACCACCTATGTGTCATGTTGAGAAATGTTAAAGTTGGGAAAACATGATACAGAAATTTGATGCCTAAACGAGTCAATGATTCATCCAATATATTTTCTAATATTTTTATAGAGGGATTTGAACTGAGGATTTTTCAGTCTGTTTATCCACTTTATCTCAAGCAACCAATACACATGACCACACACATGTATAAAAATATATGATCCCAATATCTGTATTTCATGCTAAACCAGCACTCATAAGTTGATCCAGATCATAATCTCCCACACACAGACAATTAGTGCTCAGTTTATATTAAGATAGGCTTCAATCTTTTCAGTCTTCCAACTATTCAACCATCCATTTCATTGAAAAACTGACAATGGAATGCTCAAAACCCTTGTTTGAGATAGAATCAAGGATGAAAAGACCGAAAAATCATAAGTTCAAATCGCTCTATTGATATATATATTATGATGGTCGGGGATGATGATGAAATATCCAGTCTTACCGCATCTGCCGACAAAGCGCCACTAGGCTACTTTGAACCTAGAAAATTTATAAAGTCGACAGATACGTGCTGTTAAGACCGCGACCGCCAGCCCAAGTCACTAGCTCAAGTAGATGCAGAAACTTAATATATTTATTAAAATATATTTTTAATAATAAAGAATAATAAAAGCAATCACTGTCAGTATTAATATCACAAAAAGAGATTTTATTTACGTATATAATCAATAACGCACAAACTTTAAAATTATTATATAAGAAAAAACCATATTTTTTTCATTATTATTTATTATTATTAGTTTTATTTGTTTTTAACTCTAATTTTAAATCTTTAGAATGTTGAGTATAAATGGGCTACCTAGACGCACTCACAAATTTTCAAATCACTTGACTCCAGACTAAAAATCTGCAGCCACACCAATACTCACTTCTAGATATATATCAGCAACCAATGCAATGTGAACATGTTAGCATAGAATCACCCGACAGGAATGTGCATCTGAACAGTGTGATATTATTGGAGAAGACATGGCCTTCGTGCCGTAGGAAGGTGCATCTGTCAGGCGAAGGAAACATGCATATAAAATAATAAAAGGAAATGCTACGTATGGATGGGAGAGCAGTCTTATCTTGCCGGCTTATCGTCCAAAATCCATAGAGCTGGAATAGGTCAATGGCGCAGGAAATACGTCTGCGTCCATTTCAACGGTATGACTGCCTCTTTGGGGTCATGCATTCAGTTGGACTCGTTGCCCTAGGTGCTAACACACTTCACATTACATTGATATAAACGTCCATATATCTCTCCACCAGCATTGACACAACTACAAACAAATAGTCCGAAATCAAATCCTCTTTAAAATAACATATATTTAAACTGATCTAGCAGCCATATATACTCAACTAACATTTAAATCATTTTATTAATTTAATAAAAAGAAAATATTTAGTTTAGTTTTAAAATTCTTTTAAAATGAGCATTATATTCAATTTATTTTCTTTCCAGAAATACTATTTCTAACCTATTTTTAAAATTTAATAATGAACAAATAACTATGTGTTTCTATTTTTAAATTTAAGTTTGCAATCGCAAACCCCCGCCCCATTACAAACAGATCTTACACTTAGCATAAATGAAAACATATAACACATATTTTAAAAGATTACATTTCAATTTTTGATAAGACTTAAATTTTTTTAAAGTTTATAGAGTTTAGATTTGATTCAGAGAGAAAGTCTATAAATCATCTTTAAAGGAAAATAAAGTTCTGAGATTTTAAATTGAGTTTATAATGTTTTTTTTGATTATAATGTATACTTTCCTTTCTTTCTCCAGGCTTGTTCCTTCATGATGAAGATCTGAATTTATAAATGATCCATTTCTTGTGGGCGATGACAATTTATGAAGATTTCTGCATATGGCACCAGTGGTTCAATCCTGGGATCTGTGAATAGGAAAGCTACCTTCGGCCAGCCGCACCGAAGGAAGCACAATGAAGCTCATTACATTTTTGATGATGGCGATAATATTTATTTTAACTTTTCAGCAACAGATGAAAGAATTTAAATTTTTAATTTTTCTAATCTCCAACTCTAATTATTGTTTTGGATTTCTTTTTATAGTCCTCAGGTACCTTATCTCTGGAATGCAGGATTCATCAGACATATTCCATATCTCTATTTTATTGGTTAATTCAGTTTGTCCAAGTAAGATTTTGGGTTTTCCACTGAGGTCTGTGTCTCTATTTTTGGGCGGAAGAAGCAAGTCTTTTGTTTCTATTTCATAATCATTTTCTTTTCCATGGTCATTTTGCCCTAAGGATCGGTTTGTAATTTTTCTTTTTAAGATTAAAAACTCTTCGCTATTATTAAAATCAAAAGGCTTTTTATTATATATTTTATTTAAAGATTAGAATCTTTGCTTCAATTCTATAATTTATTTATTTTTTAAAGCTTATTTTAATATTTAAATCAATCTAACATATTAATAAATTAATAATTCGTTATTTGTGCATTTTGACAGTTTGTTTTTAATTCTGTATTAGATAAAAAAAGTTACTATTAAAATTTGAATGTAACGCATATATATATATATCATGTTACAATATATAAAACATCCAGTATAAGCAAATTAATACATCTTTCATATACACTGTAATGCAAACAAATTTTCTTAAAAAAACTTCATTTTCCTTACAGTTTCGACTGTCCAGCAGTCTTCATCAGAACAGAGGATTAAAGCAGAGGATGGATAAAGCTCTGATGAAGACTACTGGACAGTCGAAACTGTAAGGAAAATGAAGTTTTTTTAAAAAAATTGTTTGCATTGAAGTGTATATGAAAGAAGTATTATAAGCAATATATATATATGAATATATGAAGATATGCAAAAAAAAGTGAAAGCGAAGAATATAAGCAAATCCATACTATCTTAGAATTACTTTTATAGATGAACTCTAATAAGAAATATTTTGTATCCATTCCTAATATTCAAAGTTGTTATAAGAATTACTTTTATAGATGAACTCTAATAGGAAATATTTTGTATCCATTCCTAATATTCAAAGTTGTTATAAAAATTAGGAAGTAAAACACCATCTACAGGAGTAGCATTTAGAGACTATTTTATATTTTTAGTGCACCAAATTTACTGGAAAACTGAAGAAGTATAAAAATCATATTTTAGTTGTGTAATTAATTCTGAAAGAAATAATAAGATTAATTCTTAAAAAATATACCTGGCTAAGTATCAGAAAAATGAATATTTTTAAAAATAAACTTTTTAAAGCAATATACTAAGCAAAGTGATTTAATATAGGATGTAAGACATATAGGGAACTATGGTCATTAGACATATGTTCCAATAATTATTTATGTTATGTAACATATCAACTAGATCTACTATAAATCATCTGCTAAGGCCCGTTCCAGAAAAATAAGTGAGAACATTTTAAAGTAATCCTTTTTAAACAGTGTATTAAGCAGATAATAAAAATAGAAAGCAAATTAATTTCATATGGGATGAAGTATATTTAAGAAACTATGATCATTAATATCAAATTAATTGGATCTAATACAAATCATGTGGGAAGACTACAAAAATTCATTACAACATGAGTGTAACCAAATATATTCCATAACCACACTGAGTAATTAATAGTAGCAGGTCAAAATTATATACTCCTAGATAATTATTTTTATTATGTTATTTTAGCTATTAATAGTTTCTTAATGAATTAAGATAGATTCTGGACATTTTGGCAATGAATAGATTTGACCTCACTAATGTAAACACATCACTCAGCATTTGAACTAGCTGTTTTAATTTTTCCCTTCTTTAATATCACCTGGTAACTTTTTTTTTTACTTTGTCATTTATCTCTTACAGTCCTTCTTTATTTGTCAAACATTACCAAAAAATCACAAGATGTTCATAGTTTATCAGATTTTAATAAATTTGATGAAAAAGTTCAATTGCACTTAATAATTTCTGCGTAATTGAATGTTCGTAAATCTTCTTGTTAGAAATAATGGACTGACTTTTATTTCCTGAAACATTATCTTAATAAATTAAATACTTTAATTTGCCATATTAATGTTAGGCACTAGAAGATACTTCCTATAATGACATTCACTTTGCTACCTTGCATAGACTGGCAGGCTCTGGAGCTTAAAGGTCGTGGTCCAGTTCTGTTATTTTTGGTATTTCAACTCCATCTGAATTCACAAGTACACAAATCACTTGATTACTTTTTTCCTTGTGAAATTTAATCCAATGGAAAGCTGGTGGATCAGAAATAAAGGTTCATGGATTATACTTAAAACCCTGTCATTTCAGGTGCTCAAACTTCTTATGGACTCGTGAGCAATAAACCCTTTTGATTATTAATTATTCAGTACTATGAACATGATACCAAGAGGTATCGAAAGTGCTAAGCTCAATTAAAATTACGTAAATACTAAGCTTTTTTTATCATAGCATCAAAGCATTAGAAAGCCAATATACTAAAAGTTGTTTATTCTTAACTGCAAGCTTTTGTTTCTATTAATTGTTTACATTTCTTTTTATGTGTTTCTATATGCATATATAAATAATTTTTTTTATTAGTTAAAAAAATGGGCAAAAGACTAACTAACAATAGCACTCGTTTCTGGCCACAATCAGTTGAAACCGGTTTGGGGATACGGATAATTCTAGATAGAGATTTTTAAATGCTTTCTCTTGTGGCATTTATTGAAAAAGCTTGTTTAGAGCTATTGGCACACTCATTATATTACATTTATAATACAAAATTATTAAGTCACATGATGTATGACTTGATTTTTTATTATTATAGTTTAGCTTTTGAGGCTTTGGCAATGTTATATTGCTAAGGCTATTAATATATGGTGTAGCTGAAGTTTGTTCAGGCCCATATAGCTATTTAAGTTAGATAGCTGGATTTGAAGACATATAGATGTGTAAAAATTTCAGATTTTCCACTTAATAGTTAAGTATTAGACAACTGCTGAGCTTGATCTGGTATTTTAAATCTAGTGTTTGAATATCCTAATGTCTCACTGAGGATAGCCAGTGGCTTGAAACCGGTTTGGAGATAGGAATAATTTTAAATAGAGATTTTTAAATGCTTTCTCTTACAGCATTTATGAGAAAAGGTTATTTAGAGCTATTAGAAAGCTTATTATATTACAGTTTTCTAGTTTTCAAAATCTTTCTACTACTTGCAAATTTATTAAAAATACTGTTGCTTCATTCCTACATATCTTCCAATTGTGTCTTTTTTGCTTTGTATTTTTTCTTTTATAATACTGATTTTTTTTTATTCAGTAAGCAATAAATAAAGTTTTTTTTTTTTTAAAAATGGTGATTGGAATTTAATTTTTTAATTATATAAACTAAATAAAGTTTAATAAGAAACTGTGAAATGAATAAAGCTTAATAAGAAAGTGTGAGGTTACTACTTAAATAAATAATTGTCATGTAGGTAGCACTACTCAGAGAGCTTTAATTCAAAGGGATAGTAAGATAATAGCCAAAATAGTATTTAATTGGGTTGCAAGTAAAGACAGGCAACAAGATGGGTGAGAAAGATAGTGTAGTTTGCAGAAGATTTGGATAAAGATTTTATGCCAGTATACTTATACAAAAGGTGAGATGATTGTGTTAGAAGGATTGTTGAGTGTTATAGTGGCAAAGAATGGAGGTGTATTAATAAAAAATATGGAGTTGGAGAGATGGAGAACTAAAAGTTAAAAAAGTTTAAATGTATATAGAAGTAATCAGAATATTGGGTGTGTGTTAATTTATAATACTAGCAAAGAAAGTAGTTTACTGTTTAAGGTTTGAACAGGATTATTAGAAACAAGGGAATATAAACACAAATGGAAAAATATGAGTGATTTAGTCTGCAAGTTATATAAGGAAGACATGGAAAATATTAGGCATCAACTAATTTAGTGTAAATGCTCACAAGCTGAAAGGGTATGAATAATGAAGTGTGGGAGAATAAATATAAACAAAGTATGTATACAGAAAGTGTGTTCTTGATTTTTACACTGGGTTTGGAAAAATATAAGGACAATTTTGATATAAAGGCCATAGAGTGGACAAAGATGATGTGGAAATGGAATGGAGCAGAATATGGGAAAAACTTATTGTGGGGAATGGAAACAGAAGATAAGGTGGCTAACAGGTTTCTTTGGGCATAGTGGCTGAGAGATTTCTGACTTCGATAAAGGAAGAGTCATAGTGCATCAAATCAATGGTTTAAATATTGCTTAAAAGTTCTAAAGTTGGATTTATTTCAAGAAAGTATGAATTCAAACAAAATAAAACATTATGAAAACATAGGAAACATTTTAAAAACTATGTCATAATAAAAAAAAAGAAAAAAAAAACATCTTTATTAACATAAATGTACTACAAAGTGCAGCTTTGACAAATAAAAGTTTGGGGTGACTATATTTAAAAAATATACTATGTCAATTTATCGGATCACTTGCTTCTAAGGCCGCTTTATTGTATCAATGCTGATATATTCATCACATCTAACAAATAGATCAGATTACTATGAGAAAAAGGATGTTAATTGAAAGTTAATTTAAATAATTATTTGGGAATCTGACTTGAAAATTATTAAACAAGATGGCTGCATGTTTTTATTTGTAAACATTGAAGAAAATTTATTTTTACTTTATGGTGTATTTTTTATTTTTTAGTGCATTTGTGTGAATAAAAATGTGTCCCCATCTCCATATCTTAAAAATATTTTTTAACTTTTTAGTTTTATATAGGTCTAAAAATTAAAAATGAAGAAAGCCTAGATACAATTTAATATTGCTACATAGCTGTACCATTAAGAATACTGAATACTACATCAAAATAAAAATTTAAAATTTCTCACTAATTTTTTTATCCAAATTGAAAACTTTAATATTATTAAGTATTTTTTCCTTTATCAATAGGATGGAAAAACAGTACATCATTAGACAAATGGATATGTAATATAGAAAATAATAATGAGAATGATAAAGCTGGGTTAGTGTATAAGATTATTTGTGAATTTTATAACAAGATATATATTGGTCAGACAGAAAAAACTGCATTAGAAAGAGGTAAAGAACATGATAGAGCAATTAAAAGGAAGGATATAAGATCAGGGATTTATCTACAATTTTTAAATACTGGACATAGAATAAATTGTGAAAAAAACATTCAAGTAATTAAATATGTAAAGAAGTATAGTGAGAGGATATGTTATGAATCTTTGCATATACAAGAGAATTTTGAAAAATGTATGAATATAGTTAAAGGTCCTGTAAAGTTGGTTAGAAAATGGGTGTTATTAGATAGCTGGAAAATTTAATTTAAGTATAATTATAGGTAAATTATATGTATATATTTATATAGATGATTATCAATCTAATTATGTTGAGTTTAATTTATTAAATATAGTTATAATATGTAAGAAAGAGAAAATTAAGAAATTTATAAATAACATTAAAGTATATATATATGATTGTATAATGTAAATACATGATTATAATTTATAAGTAAATATTATGTATAATTATTTATGTATGTAATGAATAGGAAATAGAATATTTATTTTATCTTTAATATTGTAATGTAAAATGAAGCCTGTAGATGGAGTTGCTGTAAAATAGAAAGAATTATATTATAACTTTAAGTGTATTTACATCTTGATAAGGCTCCAATATAGGGGCGAAATCCGGGTTGGTGAGGTTAATTAAACATAATATTATTATAAAAGTTGTTTTATTAAATAATTTTTTATTGAATTATTTTTAATATATAACAAACAAAAGATTATAAAACAAACAATAAATTATAAATCATTAGTGTAACATTTGTAAATATGGATAACGATATTGCAAGTAAAAATTTAAAAGCTAATAATAAAGTTAAACCGTAGGCAATTAGTGTTAATAATCGAATGATTTATTGCTCAGGAATTCAATAAAGATTTGACACTGGAAATGATGACATGTGGCTGTGATCCATGGACACTTTTCTCCAGAATGTGTCATTTTACTATTGTGCTAAGCATCTTTAACAATGACAATGTCTCGATAAAATAAAGTCATTAGATAAGAATGCAGTTAAATAATAATCTCTATACAATACCAACCTGCAAAATCTTATAAGAAAACCATTCTGCAAATATCTGGTATAGCATATAAAGATGCAAGTCATATCTTCCTTGAGAGTTATATTAGGTTTTGCAATCCACAATATTTGCTAAATTCTCCTATACAAACACAGAGACAAAACTCTTCATACAGTAGTGCCACTCAGTGCAAGCCAGAGTAATCAATGAATGCAGGCAAGCACTAACTGTATGGAGAGTTTTTCTTTAGTGTAAACAGCTTATGTAAAAATAAAGAATGGTGATCATGTGATGTGTAATGGTTTTCTTCTATACAACTTATCAGTGTGGTATAATGGGCTTAATTGGTTAATTTAATGGAAAATTGTTATCCACCCTTAGACACTTGTTTGTGTGAATATCATATGATCACCCTAATAATTATGCAATTATTTTAGATTTGTAACATTAAATCAGTATCAGAAATGTGCTGTTAAGTGTGCAACATATGATTCTACAGTCATGTTTACAATTGTCAAACATGGAATGTTGAATAAAAAACTGTTCTTAATATTAGTTAACTACTTTTGTTTAATTCCAATTCCTCAAATTGTATTTTATGGCAGGCCACTGAATTTATAAATACAGAAAGTATAGGTAACAACTGAAGCATAGATTAATTAAGTAGTGAGAAAATTTTCAGGTTATCTACCCAGATTAACATATATTTTTATGTATTTGCTCAATAGCACTATCACTGAGTTTATAGATGGAGAAATACGTAGCAGTAGCATCAAATGCAACACCACCTACAATGACATTACAGCACTACTGAAACCTTTGCATCGTTGCTCCAATACTACTGCACCACTATTCAAATATTATTAGATGCTACTGAAACACAATTACATCACTATTGTATTACTCACTATAGCAACATCACTGCACCACTATATACTAACATGTTATTACTACTGCCCTACTACCATATTACATCACTAGAAAAAATCACTGCAACATTATTACACTACTACAGTTACATCACTGCAACATTACTACAGCATTACTGCAACAATCATTACATGGCCACTGCCTCACCATCAGTGTTGCATGACTACTGCAACATTGTTATATCGATATGGAACATCACTACATTTTTGTACCTCTGCTGCACCACCACCACTGCAAAATTATAACAGCACTAGTTGAAACATTGTTAAAGCATTATTGCACCACTTTATTGCATCACTATTACATGTGACTGCAACATTATTATTACATTATTGTATCACTTCTACAACAACACTGCAAAATCAATGCAATAGTACTTATACCATTGTAATATTATTATAGCACTACTGTACTGCTTTTGAAACATTTTTACAATCTACTATATAACATTACTTCATCATTATTGCATCCCCACTACACCAACACACTACTGACACTGTAACATTGTTTAGTACTACTGCACTTCTTTTGCAACATTTTACATATGACTACAATATTATTACATGACTATTGCATCCTGCTATGACATCACTGCAATATTGTTATGACATGACTACATTTGCTGCTACACTGTTACATCATTATGGCGACATTATTACAGTTATTAATGCAATGCAACATTATTGTAGCATTGTTGCATCACTATGGCAACATCACTATTATAACATTATTGCATTACGACAGCACCATAACTGCAGCACCATTTTTAATATTATTACATCATGTTTTAACATTACTATGGCTGTACTGCACCATCGCTTCAACATTACTACCTCACTACTGTATTTACAACTCCAGTAGTAATACATTCATACTGGAACACCACTGTAACATTATGTTGCCACACCAATATTACTGCAACTATATTATATCATAAATCTATTAGTGTACCATTATTAGTTGAAAAATCAACACTGATTGCAGATGATCAAATTACCAAATTTTTTACATTCAATAAACACTTCATCACTGTATGTAGAGAATGTTTGTGACATTTCCTAATAATTTAAAATAAAATTCATATCAATTATTGCCAATGACATCCTATATTATTGCAACCAAAGAGATATTAGTAACAATGTATATACAGTGTCTTAATAAAAGGGTAACTGTGACTGGTTTTCTCTCCACGCTGTCTGCAGTGCCATATCAGTGCCAGTGCATGCATTACATAGCAACATAGTTTAACTATTCATTACAAAAATTCCAAGGTGGTAGAATATCAAGATCACAAGTTACAACATAAAATGCCCATGTTAGACAAAACCCTAACGTTAAATTTGTTGTGTACATGTTAAATTATTTGCCTGAAAGAAGGCTGAATAATGATGTAACAGAATGCCAAGTAAAAACATTATTATTAAACCACTAAATATCACATGATCACATTCTATATGCTTGTACAAGCTGTTTACACAGAGGAAAAACTTTAAATACAGTAGTGCCACCCAGTGCAATCCAGAGTAATCAATGGATGTAGAAAGGTTTGGGCATAAAATCCCTATCTAATGTCTACTTATCCAATATCCCCAGACTAGTTTCTCACTTGTGGCTTTCATCAGTGAGGAACCTTGGATTTGAGAGCATTGCACTTAGATCTTAGGATCTAATGCAACCCTTCAGCAGCCACTATTTACCTTAATTAGTTAACTACAAAGCTTTGAGTCCAAAATGCAAACACAATAATGTTTTCAATTGAAGCACTGAATGGTATACTATTGTATGGATAGTTTTGCCTCTGTGTAAACAGCTTGTGTAAGCATAAAGAATGGTGATCATGTGATGTTGAGTGGTTTAATACCAATCCTGCCCAATAGGATTGAAGAACAAAAAACACCAAAAAGTATGGATGCTGAACTGAGTTCAGTTATATATGACTATACAAGCTAATGAGCTTGAATTAAAAATATTATTGTGTTTTCATTTTGGACTCAAAGCTTTATAGTTAGCTAATAAGGTATAAGGTGAATGCTGAAGAGTTGCATTAGATCCTAAGATCCAAGTGCAGTGCTCTCAGATCCAAGGCTGCTCACTGATAAAAGCCACAAACTAGAAAGTAGTTTGGGGATATTGCAAGAGTAGGCACTAGATAGTAATTTTAGGCACGAATCTTCCTGCATCCACTGATTACTCTGGCTTGCACCGAATGACACTACTATATGGAGAGTTTTGCATCTGTGTAAAAATATTGTTAGGAGTGATTGCAGTGATTTATCATATCTTGGCACTTTCTTATTATGATTTATCCTGGCATCTCAATGTTAAACTTACATAATAAATTTTAGCGATCTATCAATAACATATATATATATATATTCAAAAAACAATACAAATTATTGTTTTTTTCTAGACGAATCAACTTAACAAACACATAACCAGTCGTACGCATGAGCATATGCATAAAATAGTGAAAGATATTAAAAGATTAAGTATTTATAATTATCATATATATTTATTATGTTCTCTGCCCCTCCCGCTTAAAACAACTATAATTAATGAGAACTACAATTTTGAGTTTAAACTTTTTAAATTTTAAAAAAGCTATTAATAATTTCAAATTGCAGAAAACATTAATATATTAAAAACAATTCAATATTTTATGGTAATAAAATTTGTTAAAAAACTGTGGAGAAATGCGATTATAGTTTTAGCGAAGGCAAAAAAAAAAGATACAAATTACAAACAAATTTATAAATCATAATGAATAATAAGATAGACTGATAATCGTCTTTGAATTGCCAAATAAGAATATACATAATTCAGTAAATTATTCGGTTCACAAATAGTTTTTTTTTTTTTTCCTATGTCATAGCATCGGCCGGGACGCGAACCCACAACCGTCTGCAACCAACTACTTGCTTGCAAGGCGGATGCGATACCTCTCGGCTAACAACGCAAGACTAGGTTCACAAATAGTTGCTCTTCTTTCAAATCAAAAATACAGACACATACATAAACAAGAAAGAAATGATACAAGTCCATAAAACAGAAAATATATATACAGAGAAACTAAACAATATTAATAGATTAAAAAATTCAATTACAATATATAAACAAAAATAAATAAATAAAACGAATCATAACACCATTACTTTCAGCTTTGAATCCGAAATTTCCATTGATCAAGATAAAAGCCAGAAACAAATCAAGAGAAAGGGGATTTAAATAATCTTTGATTACTCAAGCTTGCTATGAATGGTGAAAAAAGAGTGAACTGTGAACTGTTCTTACATTTTTTCCCCCCTCATGTGTCACAGCATCAGGCGGGAAGCGAACCCGTTAACCCGGGACAACTGCTTGTAAAGTAGCTGTCGCTGACCTCTCGACCACCAATGCTTGACAACTATTCTTACGTTATTGAATAGAATTGCAAAAATAACAAAAAGCTGACAAAAAGATCAATTAAACTTTCAAATTTTAACCAACTAAAAGATCAGATTTTAAACAAAATGTCTCAGATTCATAGATATCACCCAATAAGCAACCTGTGACTAAATAAATGCCATTTTATAAACTCAAACAATTTATAAACAAAACTCAAAAGTATTTTGAAAATATAACTTTTACAGAACAAAGTAAAATGCAGCAATAAAAAATTATAATAAATAATAAAAAAATCACATACAATAACTATATAATATTTAAATATATGTATAATATTTATATTTTAAGCTAGTTGTAATTAGAGAGAATTTGAACCTAGACTCTCAAGTTCCCTTCACTCCATCTTATGCAACCGATGCACATGATCACATACGTGCATTTATTTTTTCGCTCGTATGTGGTCATGTGTCTTGTTTGTATAAGATGGAGTCGATGACTGAAGGAAGCTTAAAAGCCTGGGTTCAAATCCTCTCTAAATACAATAATTATATAAATACATTAATAATAATTCTCAAAGTATTAATTCTTTTCATAAAAAGCACTTGTTGATTTAGAGTTCTGAAGAAAAGGTATACTAAACATAAAGTAATTAAATATGCTGAGCCAGCTGTCGGTAAAACACTGCCAGAATCATAAGTCAATGAGTGTTTAAGAAATAACAATAATTACACAAAACAAAGCTTTTTCAGCACATAGGTTTATGCCTTTTCAACTATTAGGTATGTATGTTAACTAATTATTGCAGTTAGAGCGCCATCTAGCATTCTATAATAAAAATAAGATAATAATTTCTATTTTTGATGATATTAGTAATAAAAATATATCACAAAATAAGAATGAATATTAAAAGAATAAAAACAATAAAGTAGGTATTCAAAAAATATTAAAAAAACAAACAAATAAAAAAAAAAAAAAATCTAGTAGATAAAGCTAAAAATCAAGAACAAGTGAAAAACATTTCAAATGAAGAGAGAAAATCTTTGTATACTAGAAGACTAAATCAGATATAGTTGTGATAATGTTAAAAAAAAATAAAAGAATACTTTTCTAATTCTAAATGTGAAAAAATGATTTAAAAAAATATTTTAGTGGTATAAATGCACTAAAAAATAAATTATCTTTGGCTTTTGCAAGAGAGGAGTCAAGCATTGGTGGCCTAGTGGTTAGCATAGCTGCCTTCCAAGCTGCTGGTCTGGGTTTGCTTCCCGGACAACGCATTTGACATATGAAAAAAAATAAAAGTGAGAAATGTTTTTCTGAACATGTATGTTATATACTTTTATTTTTGTTTGCATTATATAAAGAGTACTGTGGAAATAACAATATTTTTTTTATTTCTTTTTATTTTTTTAATGTATTTTTAACGAATAAAAAAAGTTTTTAAGTTTTTTTTAATTTTTTAGTTTTTTAAATAGTGTTGCCATAGTTACAATTTAGTGAAATTTTGTTTTCATTCCCACAAACATAGGAGACAAACTAGTAAAATTTGGTTCATAATTATTTAATTAATGAATTTATTTAATCTATCTTTGGAAAATGTTGAACGAACTTGCTAATGCTGTCAACGAATTATTAAGTTTAAATTACCAGTAGTGCAGTTCAACTCCATTAACATCAATATTATAAATAAATATAAAAAATTAACATTTTTATTAATTTTTTGCTAAAATTGTTTGCAAACTTTTAAAAAAATTTACTGTGATCAGGAATATATATATATATTCACATGTTCAAATAGATAAATAATTGGGAAGTGAATAAAAATTGAATTGTAAAATTTTATCCAGACAGACTAAAATAGACATAAATAAGTCAAGCATTGGTGGCCTAGCAGTTAGCATAGCTGCCTTCCAAGCAGCTGGCCCAGGTTTGCTTCTCAGTCCCAGTCAACGCTTTGACATATATAAAAAGACATAAATAAAAGAAAAAAAAAAGAAATAAAGTGTGACATTTGAGGATTATAGTTACAAAAGATAAATATTTACTAAGGCAATAAACCTAAAGCATGTGCGGTTGAAAATGCAAAGGTAGTGACCTCTACAGGTCTTAACCACAGGTTCCTACCTTCGCATTTTCAACCACACATGCTTTAGGTTTATTGCCTTAGTAAATATTACTTACATAATCAATGTATGTTAAATAAATTTATAAAGATAAATATGTAAACTAAAATAATAGAAGACAGTATTCAAGCCAGTGATGTATTTGGTTGTTGGTGATAATAAAACCACGATTGTTTGCAATACTTCTGCATAATTTCTTTTAGGATCTAATATTTAGAATAGCACCATAAAATAATGAATTCATTTACATTGTTATTATGGATATAAGAAACAAATTCCAAATAGTTTATGAAATAAAACAGTATTGACCTAAAAATTTAACTAACTTTTTACCATATGAGATATGGTTATAAAAACAGGAAAAATATATTGTGGATTAAATAGGAAGCTTTAAAAGCATGGGATACTTGAAAAATTTTACTTAAAAGACACATAACGTTATGAATATATGGCTGCTTCTTTATTGAAGTCAGAAATCGGATCTGTTTATATTTTGGTTTTATTGATTTCAATCTGAATTGGCCGCTAAGATTTCAAATCTATTTTATTTTCTATCCCAGTTTCATAACATTATGCATGATGTAGGGAAGTGGTAGTCTTGAATTGATCCAGTTCTCACATTTCCAACATTTGAACTTTTTAATAAACATCAGAGCAATAAACCCAATGGATTATTTACTTTTATCAACAACTTCAGTTTCAAAGTCATACTTATCATTAATTCAGCATAAATGCCAAAACTGAGCTTTTTATTTTATATCATATATATTTATTTGTCCATATAGTTATTATTCATACATGGCTAAGATTTCTGCATTTTTTTTACATAGTTTGAAAAAACAGATCACCAAAAAATTTAATCCATTTATAAAAAAATATTCTCATATTGATGGGATAACTGTTCAAACTTTAATGAATGGATGATAAGCTCTTACCTCCTAATATTTATAAACTCATTTTATTTATATAACTTCTCTCAACCTCTCTATATTTTTGCTTTTTATTAGTGATAATATTATCCTGTTCCAATCTTTTAGCAATTAACAGCTCTCACAACATTTCTATTCTAATTTTAATGAAGATAAATTAACACAAAGCCTTTCTCCATTTCCTTAGAATTTCCTATTAATTTTCTCATCCATCTTGTTATTTCTTAAAATCTAATTAAAAACTATGTTAATTATTCTATTACTATTTATAAAGTGCAATCTATCAACTTTTTCACCTTACTTTTTGTGTTCCTCACAATTTGATCACCCTCATTCAATTGGTTTAATTTCTGTTTACAAATCTCTGTTCAAAACATGCTTTCTTACTTCTCTTTGAATGTTCTTTGGGAATCGAGTATCTTTTTATGAATACCCAATGCACCATTCCCATATATGAAACCTGATATAGCAACTGCTTACTATACATTTCTTGCCACATAGTATGTCCCAGATGAAAAGGGTGGTTGGTTTTGCTGCCCACAGTGCCATCTTTGAATCAATCCATGTACTACATATCAACATAATTTAATTATTCACCACAAAACTTTAAAGTGCTAATGTATCTGGATCACAAATTTCAGATATGAAATATGACAATGTGTTTACTACCTTAAACAATAATCGAATAACATGTTAACATTAAAATCTTGTTTTAAATTGGGTGAGAATCTACTACTGATGTGTTTGAAATGTTAAAGTTATGTATAGCAGTGAAATCATGTATGACAAGAACATTTTCAGGTGTTTGTAAGATTTCATGATGGTTGATAGAGTAATGAAGATGATCAATGCAGATATATATACTGTAACATATATAACTTGTGATCCAAATGTGCGAGAACCTTAAAAATATTTGGGGGTCAAATAGATAAAGTATGTCTCTATGTGACACATGTATTGATTTAGAGATGATATTACAGACAGTGTGGAGAGAGAACCAGTCATGTTTTCACTAGGATACCGCACACATATCATACTTATTACATACAAATAATAGTAATTTCTTCGTCAGTCCTTTTTTTCTTTTTGGTAATTTCCATTTCCCAATTCCTCAAACAATTTTTTTGGTTATTCAAAATGATTTCTAAATAATTATACTTATTTATATCTGTAGTTAAATTTTAAGCACTCGGAATGCTAAAATAATAAAAGCTTCAGTGTAGATGTATCTTAGATTGAGCTAATTGCTTGCAATATCTTGGTATCAAAAACACTTAGCTCAATTTAAGATACGTCTACTCTAAAACTTTTTTTAAAACAGGCAAAACTCTCCATACAGCAGTGCCACTCAGTGCAAGCCAGAGTAATCAATGGATGCCAGAAGGCTTGTGCATAAAATCCCTATCTAGTGCATACTCATCCAATATCCCCATACTAGTTTCTGGCTTGTTTCTTGTTTTACCATCCCAATTACAATTCCTTTAGGAAAAGTTTATCAATTTATGTAATTATTTCTTTTATGTTTTTTTTTTTTTCGGAACAAAACTATTTTTTTATTTATTAAATTATTTCAGAATTTTCACCAAATTTTAGTGCCCCCTTTAAAGTGATCGTTGCAAAAGTTTCCAAAATTAATAGATATCTTCTCTACTTTCCATAAGTATAAATATATTAACAAAGCAAAAGCTTGGAGGACATACAATCCCATATCATCTATTGAATATATTAAATACCCTATCCTAACCCTTCTCTTGTATAAATGCTATAGGTTATGTGAGACAGTCTTACCCCATTTAAACATCTTTTAATTCGATGTGACTACTTTTTGAAAGGGATGAATATAGTAATGTCCTGAAAGGTAGTGAGTAATCAGTTGTAAATCAAAATAATGGGTACATTGATTGAAGATGATTGCTATGGTGAATCCTTGTATAAAGGTCTGGGGCTAGGCAGGGTATAGGCGTATTCCATATTTGTGAAATTTTTTATGGGAAGATAATTGTTTTCAAATAATAGGGCCATAAAAATATTTTTTTAAATTAGATTAATAATTTTAATACTTGATTATTACAATCAATTTTATTTTTTGTAATGGTGAAAAAAGAGATAGGTGTAGCAACTATTATGAGATGTTTTTAATGAAATTAAATGCACATATGAGGTGTAACAATTTAATTCATGGATTGGCTAGGGAAATGAAATTAGACACATATACAAGGTGTAGCAATTCGATTCTTGAAATAACTAGTGACCTAATTATATCTACTGAACAGTCATCTCTGAACATGTTTCAGCTAATATATGTGTAAATTTTAAGCGGATAGAACTAGTTGTTAGTTAGTTGTTGAGAAGATAATAAATATTGATGCATACATTTTGGCGTAAAAAGGAATCGTAGTGCACTCATTGTGAGAGACATCTTGCCTAGTCACCTGATTTAATTCCCTGTGATTTTTGATTATTTCTAAAATTAAAAACTGCTGAAAGAGTGAATATTTTCTGCTATAACCGATATCCAAAAGAATGTGACAACTGCTTAACAGTATTCCTGAAAATGAGTTCCTGGTATGCTTCCAGAAATGGGAAGCCCATTTTAATCAGTATAGAGATGCATAAGGGGACTACCTTAAAGACAACAATAGCCACTAACGTTCATTTCCACATGTATATTTTATGAAGATGTATTCACACTTCATATGGGTTACTTTGTGAATGAGTATATATAATAAAACAGTGGAATTAATAATTTTCAAAATGCCAATATATAAATAAAACTATAGTCAGATTATGGCATGGTTGCCATCCATTAGATTTTAAAAAATGCAAAAGATAAACTAGGCAATGTAAAAAATTAAATACATTGATTCATGATTAAATCAGTAGTCAAAATTAAATTACAAATTCATTAACAATGGTTACATTGCCAAGACAGACTTCTCAAGTGCAAAGAAACCTGACACAAAACAAATATATACAGTATATTGTACCAGACACTCCACTTCTTTTTATCACTGAGAGTGCCACTAGGCCACTGTTGACCTAAAAAAATTGTTTTATGGTGATAAAAGTTAAAGTAATAATTAATGTTCCAAAATAAACATTGCTAGTTAGATCCAGGGAGAGAAAGCAATCTTAAACATTGTTCAGACAATTGAGAGACAGGACATAGAAACAAACATCAGGCCGAAAACATAATAATTATTAATAATTTTTAAGTTTTATTAAATTCAAAAAATATTAGACAAAAAAAAATGTGTTGACCCAAATTCCCCAACCTTCTTTGTCTGAGAGTACAAATGAATATTGTGGTATATCAAATACTTCAGTAGATAATTTTGTTTTCTTTACCTAAGTTTAAAAGGCTTTGTATGATCTCCTTGCCAATGATTTACTTACTCAACTTCTATCTTTTTTCATTAGAGATTTTAATAAGGACGATCTTGGATGGAAATTAATGAAGTGTGGAGCAATCTTTTCTTAACCCGGTAAGAATTTTAGGCCAAAACAAATGATATCTTAGGCTCGTTAAACACTCATAAAATCTCATGTTTATGACATGGTCCTTAAGGATCTCTCTGTGCCAGCAAAGAGAAAAGATTACAATTTTGCGTAATCTGAAATGTAAGAAAACAAAATCTCAGATAGAACATGGTATCCAAGAAAAACAGAACTACTTAATTGATAAATCATCAGCCAAAAGATCCACAGTCTGTAGGTAATGCAAACACACATTAAATTAATTTCAATTAAAATAGGGAACAGGTGAGATAAAATGAAAAACTACTATTATTTGCCAAAGCTTTTAAAAACAACAATAATAAAGAAAAACAATGAGTATAAAATATTAACCCACAATACACTCTCTGACAAAGCAATAAATAAAATCTTAAACTAATTCTCTATACTTTATACATTCCATAAAGAAAAATACATATAATAAAATAAAGATTTATAAATTGATTAAAATATCTGAACTTAGATGAATAAACATACCATATATTTTCTTCGTTCTTTAAGTATCAGGTATAGAGAGTTAAGCCCTGGTTAAAATCTAAGAATGTTCCATTACCTTTAGGGCTTCAAGTTTGATGTCCGATTTATTCCAGTAGTGTTTACAAGGTTTTAATCTCATCAAAAAAATACTACTATGGTTTTTGATCTCCTGTAATCTGGTCATGGAGTACAAAGGCAATCTTTGGGACCAGTCATGAACTAGGCAATTAGGACATGTTCATGAAGACACAATTTTGAGCTCTGAGATTCACCATAGATGGCTTAGCATGGCATACTTTTAATATGGTTCTTTAAGGTCGATAGTTTATGCATTTTGAACGGATGGTCACTATTTTCAGTATTAAGCATATTTATTTATTTTTCTCAAATGGTTTCTTTAGCAGTTAACAATCGGCAAGTAGTAATCTGCAATTCTCCAATCGCAATTTTTAATATGCAAATTCTTTAGCAATCTTCAATTTGCACTTATCAAATCTTTATATATCAGCAATTTGTAATTAAAAAATAGCAATATATATCACAATAATAAAGACAGAGCTTTTATATACTATTTTTATCTCCTGTCAGATCTTAAAATGTAACCAGAGCTAATATTTATCGCCCACCAGATCTTAATTAAAAATTTTAACCAGGGCTATTCTTTATCTTCTGCTTTTACTTTTCAAATACCACTTTTAATAAATTAAAAAAAAATGAGTCTCTGTTTTTAAAATAGATGAAAACAAAAATGAAAAGAATTATATCAATCAAAATTCTTTTAAATCAAGATATTTTTACGATTTCAAAATATAATAGAGTATGTGTGTTATGTCACGTATGTATGCTTACAAACAACAACAAAAAAATAAACTACAAAACTTCAAGTAAAATTTTCTCTTCCCTTTTAAAATCTTTACAGATATACCTTTTAGTTTTGATTTTAGAAGGGATGATTTTTGAAGCAGAGAAAGTCTCCAGTTTAATATATATATATTATTTTACCTTTCAACAATTCCAACTCATGTTTCATTTTTTTTAAGTATCAATGTATTAGGATACTTGTGTATTTACAGGTATACCAAGTTCAGAAACAGTATGTCATTGAAATATACTGTTTTAGGGACTCAACATTAAATGTCTAAAACAAGATGGCTGAGAAAAGTGACGATATTTAATATTTCTAATGATTTTTTTTTTACTAGTATTATTTTAAAGAAAGACAATTGCGCTAAAATTTTTAATAATATTGCAACTTTATTAATTAATATTTTTTCCTATTAACTGAAATTATTAATATAAAAATGGACCAAATATAAAAAATAAATAAATAGATAGACGAAACCTCTTATTCATTATATATGCTTTCTCACCCACTCTGACAACCTATCAAATCTTCTGTCATGTAAGATCGGAATCTGTTCCGTTACAATACATTCTTGTTACTGTAGCTGTTATTCTTATATGATTATCCATATAGTTCATGAACATGGGTGGACTTTTCACCAACATGCATTAGCCAACATGGTTAGTTTATTGACTTTTTACCTCTAAATTTAAGAGCAAAGAACACCTCGGTCTTTCTTTTTAGTTGCTTAATATTTTTTAACTGAAATATCAGTTAAGTTTCATTGAAGGTAGAATGAATACTTTTAAGTAGATATTTGTAATCATGATAGAAAAAACTAAATTTTATTCTCTTATTCTCAGGGGGCTGTAAAATTTCCAGCTAAAGCATTGGTCAATAGCCAATAAGAGAGGGTATTAAATATCCCCTGGTGGCAAATCCAGGTTGATATTTGATAATAATGTTTTAATTAGATAATTATAATTATCCATCCCTTTCATGTGAAGGAAAAGTGCATGAATTGGAAAAAGAACTGTTTAATATTAATTGGGACTTTGTTAGACTTTGTGTAGTTAGAAGAAAAAATGAAAAGAATAAATACATGTTACTGACATCATTGTAAGAATTAAGAAACGGAAATGGTGCTAGGATGGACATATTGCAAAAAAAGACAATAAAAAATAGACATTGACATTTTAAATAGGATACCAATAGATTGTAAAAGACCTAGAAAGAAACCGCATGTAAGATGGATGGATGAATAAGGAAGAATGCTGATGTGATGTGAAGAAGAGAGACTAGAGAAAAAAGAAGATGGATTGAACTTGGATAGACCTCCCTACAGTGGATTGATACTGACTGAAAATGATGATGATGATAAAACATTTTTTGCAATTTAGTTTATTGATTTTAAGATGGATGGATGAATAAGGAAGTATGCTGATGCGATGTGAAGAAGAGAGACTAGAGAAAAGGGAAGATGGATTGAACTTGGATAGACCTTCCTACAGTGGATCAATACTGATTGAAAATGATGATGATGATAAAACATTTGTTGCAATTTAGTTTATTGATTTTAAGATGGATGGATGAATAAGGAAGTATGCTGATGTGATGTGAAGAAGAGAGACTAGAGAAAAGGGAAGATGGATTGAACTTGGATAGACCTTCCTACAGTGGATCGATACTGATTGAAAATGATGATGATGATAAAACATTTTTTGCAATTTAGATTATTGATTTAAAGTTTGAGAAACCATTTATAAGATTATAAAAAGTATATTGGATAAAATAAATGCATAAAGAAGTTCACACTTGAAATACTTTTTAAAAAAATATAAAAAACAATGAGAAAATAAAATTAGATGGCCACAACCATGAACCTGGAATGGATATAACGGAGATTGACACTTCCCAATAACAACACATCACTCAACATATTTGCTCTTTTTAGAGGTAAAAAGAAAATATTACCCAATAATATTTGGGAACTCTTCCATCTACTTATTTATTTTTCATACCCGTTGATGAAACAGGCAGATCAAAGTATTTTTCTTTCTCTGACTGAGTATAAGAATAAATTGACTCTAAGGAAAGGGAATGATTGAACGCAGATTGCATTAGAAGTTAATAAGTAGAAAATAATTTTAAATGCATATTTCCAAATAATAATGAGGCCCAAAGAATTCTACTAATTTACTAATTTTACCTGTAAAAATAACAGCAGTCGAAGGCCATTTAGGTAAACTGAAAATTTCAAACACTTACTTATAACATTCTAAGGTCAATTAAGTGATCTAGCAATAGTAATGATGATTATATTTAAAGCAACAAATTATAAAGCCCTGTGTGATTTTGTGCATTGGTGAAGGGGAAGATTTTGGATCCAAGGGTGGTGCCCATTTTTGGCACTCAAAATTCTTACGAACTTTCAAGCAATAAAGTCATTCAATTACATTTATTATTAAAAAATTAGTAAGATTTTTTTTTTCTCATGTGCCATAGCATCAGCCAGGAACAACTGCTTGTAAAGCGGCTGTCGCTGAACTCTCGACCACCAATGCTTGACAAATTAGTAAGATATTATCAAGCTATTTGCTATAACAAAAATCCAAAGAATAATTTAATAATATGATTTTTTTTATTCTGAAAGTTTTTATTATATAAGTATAGTTCGTGCATTTTTTTTTACTTTTATAGTTAATTTTTTATTGAGTTTTTCACACACACACACACATATATATATATATATATTTCATTTAATACATTTTATCCTCATTACATCCATTGCTTTATTCACTAAACTAAAAATGTAGATACTAGTTTTTTTGTAAAAACTAACCTATTGCAGGGTAAAGATTTCTTTAAGAGCATCTCATAAAGAATTAACAAAGGTGTAGGCAAACCTTATCAAGCTTGCCAATTGCATAAAGACAAAACTCTCCAATACAGTAGCTCAACTCAATGCAAGTCAGAGTAATCAATGGATGCAGGAAGGTTTGTGCATAAAATCCCTATCTAGTGCCTACTCATCCAATATCCTCCAGTCTAATTTTTAGTTTGTGGCTTTCATCAGTGAGGAGCCTTGGATCTGAGTGCAGTGCTAGGCTCCTCATTGATGAAGGCCAGAAGCTAGTCTGGTGATATTGAATGAGTAGGCACTAGAAGGGATTTTATGCACAAACTTTCCTGCATTCACTGATTACTCTGGCTTGTACTCAGTGCTGCTACTGTATGGAGAGTTTTGCCTCACTGTAAACAGCTTGTGTAAGCATAAAAAAATGGTGATCATGTGATGTTTAGAGATTTAATACTTACCAATTGTACATGATGAGGATAGTTTCCGACCATTGTTTTATCTCCTAATTAAAGATAGCTTAGCCTATTTACTGAGCAATGTTGAATGGTTAATTAGATTGACTATAGGTCAAAATAACTGAGAGAGAATCTTCTTTAAAAAAATTTCATTTATTCTGGAATTGAACCCCAGTTACAGGCATGGCAGGCCGATAATTTACATCTATCATTTACTTCTGCACCATGAGAATCAGCTACATAATTTAAAATTATGCAGGCTTATCTCAGCTACCAAAATTGATCAACTTGATCCTAGTAGAAAGGATCTCTATCTTTACTTAATAGTAAATTATATAAATATAGAAGTAATTAATGACTAAAGGGTCATATGATGCTTAAATTGTTACATAGTGATATAGCTAAATTTTTTTCATATACAAATAAAAAACAAACTGTTCACACTAATATTTAATATAAAAATTTCCAAGATATTCTAATGTGAGTGATTATAATACAAATAACCTAGCATTCTGAAATTTTTATATATGGATAAAACTATAACGGGAGGGGACTCCATTCAAATGTTTCAAATTATTAAACTTTATTACTACAAGTTATACTTAGAAAGCAATTTTTATCTAACTTATACTACAAAAGAATAATACATTTTTTTTCTCTATTTACATACATACACGCGCACACACTAATGCCATATACTATTTATATAATACAGGTAAATACAGTATCATAACAACCTAAATGGATTAAGACTACATTTAATTACAATACAAAAAACTATTAATCTTATATCATCCATGACAAGAATATACCCACATTTAGAAGTCACTCTTAAAATAACACCTACAGACAAACTTCTTCCATACACAAAATATCTGCATACAATCTTAGAATCTATTAAATCAATACCTAACCCTAACATAACTTTCCCACAAGACAAATGTACTTCTACACAAACACAAATTATAACTTAGACTTGTCAATGCTAAGGCATTAATAATAAGCAGCTAATATGTAGATTTAAGTATCGGATACTCGAGCCCAATTTTTTTGATTTTCTACTCAAAATGAACATGTGATCATTATCAACATTACATTTCATGAGATATAAGAGAAACATACTTAACACTGACACTATATATGAGTTGTGCCACAGATAAAAAGAGAACCAAAAACATATTGTTTGAGTGTAGTAGCTTACAATACACTCTATCTTATAATACAAAAATTTATCAGAAAAAGAATGCCACTATTAATTCAATTATAGAGTGTTTTCCAAATGCCTGCTTCACAGAAATAAGAAGTACAACATTTATATTATATGCATTATGAATTAATACATTGTACAGGCTTAAAACTGCATTTATATATGTAATATATGTGGGATTCGAACTCAGATTTTTCGCACGACCCACTACTCTCAGTGTCATCTCATATTGCTGACCCACCTGATCAGACACATGTTGAAAAGATAAACAATCACCAATATAGGTATTTCATGCTAAACCAACAATCATCAGTTGGTCTAGATTACTATCCTCACACATATATACAATCAATGCTCAGCTTTATATTAAGATAGCCAATCTTCATACTTTAATGGACAGGCTTCAAATTATTCCAACTCACAACTATTCAGCCTATCAAGGGCTTTGAACGTTCCATCATCAGATTTTCAATGAAATGGAAGGCTGAAGAGTTGTAAGTTAGAGTAGTTTGAAGTCTGTCCATTAAAGTATGAAGATTGGCTATCTTAATATAAAGCTGAGCACTGATTGTAAATATGTGTGAGGATAGTAATCTAGACCAACTGATGGTTTGGCATGAAATACGTATATTGGTGATTGCTTATTTTTTCAACATGTGTGTGATCAGGTGGGTCAGCAATATGAGATGGCACTGAGAGTCGTGGGTCGTGTGAAAGTCTGAGTTCGAATCCCGCATATATGCATTATGGTGCACTAAGTGCACTTATCTTTACAATAGTAATGTAAAAAATTTTAACACATTTAAAAACAAATTAGAGACAATAAAACAAAGAGATAAAAAAATCACCCCATGAGATATTTTCGCTGCTATTTGGTCACATCAGGGCTCTAACCTCTAGTGAGATGTATTTTCTGTTTCCTATTTTATTGTAAATGTTTTTAATAATCGTATAATTTACTAAATGCTATTGAAAATACTTATTGTGATATTCTTTGGTTAGTTTTGTATTAATTATTTTTTTTAAACTGAAATATCTGTATATATATACTTCCCCATTTAAATTGAAATATTTAAGATATATTTTCCCTTGAATAAAGTTCCTTCAAAAACTTAAAAATAAACATTTAATAAATGCTGCCATCTATGGCACTATAATGAACTAAAATTTAAAATATTTTAGTTTGAAGTAGTTGAAAAAAATGTAAAGAAAATGAAATAAATAAATCAATATAGTAATTAAAAATCGAAAATTTAATCATTTTCAAAACTTATCTTCTATAATCAATATTTACGAATATATATGCACACTCACGTATTAGTAATGATATATTGGAAATTATACATAATCTAATATTAAATATTGAATGTCTTTACAAAAATTCGAACTTTATTTAAACTTTCCAAATACATTCAACTGCCAGTAATATTAAGCACACAGGTTAGTATATAATACCATGTTTCAAATGGTATTCTTCTTCTCTCTTCTTCAAGTGTTCCTGGCTTGACCAGTGACAATATTAGCATGGAATTCGAACCTGGTCTCTAGATTCGTGACCATTGAATTTAAGGTAATGCTCTAACCAACTAAGCTATTATTCTGTTAAAGTAACTCAATTGATCAGAGTGTTATCTTAAATTTGATTTTCATGAATCTAGGGATCCAGATTCGATTTCCATGCTAGTATTGCCACTGGTCAGCCTAGCAGCACCTGAAAAGAGAGGAGAATGAAAACCGTTCGAAACATGGTGTAATATACTGGCCTATGTGCTTAATATTACTAACAGTTGAATGTATTTGTTTTAAAGACATTCAATGATTTACAATTCAGGATTAGATTACGGATTAAAGTCCACTACATTATTATGACTAAAATGTCATAACCACAAAACTTCAGATAAACACTCATATACATACAAACAATGAGCATTTGCCAATTGCTCAATAAGATTTGTGATAAATGCTTAGCCAGAGAAAACATTTAAAATATCTCTGCCAGGAAACCCCTCTGACCATGGTTTCGTGCTTTGGCACTCCTCAGACAGGCGCTAGGGTAGCTTCAGACACTAGATCTAAAAATACCAACCCAAAGCCAGCATTTTTCTAAAAGTTATCTATTGAGTGGAAAATCTGAAATTTTCAGATACCTACATGTCTTCAAGCCCAACTATCCAACTCAAATAGCTATATGAGGCTGAGAGATCATCAGCCATACTATATATTAGTAGTCTTAGCAATATAACATCGCATAAGACTTAAGGCAGAGACTATTGGCAAATGCTCATTGTTTATATCTTACAAGCTTAAGAGAATTGGGTCATGTGACCTATGACTCTTATTTTGACTCGTATACATACATTTCTTATATACATAACAGCGATCTTTTCATTGAGAATAACACTCAATTAGAAAAATATGTATAGATATGAACATATTAAATGTATAAATGCCGATAATTTTCATTAAAAAAAAAGGAAAATAAAAGAACAAACACATTATCATTAAGAACAAAACTTGAAGAATAAGTTTAGACTGTTAATTGGCTGATTATAAATTTATTTGTTTTGGCTAGATTCTAAGAAATTTTAAATCAGTGTTGATAATCGAAAAGAATCATACAACTTTATTGATTTTTTTTATATACTTAAAAAAATCCAAGATGATTCTGATACATATAAAATAACTTATGCCTATTACAACTGCAGATCACTTTCAAGTGAAGGAAGATTGCAAGAATTAAAAGAAGAACTGTATTGAATGGGACATTATTGGACTTTGTGAAGTTAGAAGAAAAGGTGAAGAGACAATTGATTTAAAAAGTGGACATGTACTCTATTATAAAGGCACAAATATTGGAAATACAAGTGGAGTAGGATTCATTATAAATAAAAAGTGAAAGAACAACATTGGGGAGATTGATGGTATATCGGACAGAGTGGCAAGATTAGTTATAAAACTTAATAGCAGATACCAAATGCAGATAATTCAAGTTTATGCCCCAACAAGTTCTCATAGTGATGAAGTAGTAGGAGAATTTTATATGGATGTACAAAAGGCTTTTGATCAGAGTAAACAACATTTTAAAATTGTTATGGGAGACTTTAATGCTAGAATTGGTAGACAAATGAAAGATGAAAATGCTGTAGGTAATTTTGCTTATGGTAATAAAAATGAGAGAGGACATAGACTTGTGGAGTTTGCAGAAAAAAAAAACCTTTATATTATGAATTCTTTTTTTGAGAAAAATGTTAAAAGGAAATGGACATAGAAGCATCCAAATCACAGAATTGGCTTATATTTTGACAACAGAAAACACATATTTCAAGATTGTAATATTCTTAATAAATTTAGCACAGGAAGTGAACATCAATTAGTAAGATGTAAGATAAGTGTTAATCTAAAACTAGAGAGACAAAAATTATTAAGAAAAACAATATTTACAGTTGATATTCCTAATCTTCAGAAACATTCTAATGAATTTAAATTAGAACTTAACAAATCGGTTTCAAGTATTAGTAGATTTTGAACATGATTCAGATTTGAATGAAATTAATATGAAAATAACTGACACACTTTTAAAAACTGCAACAAAGATAGCTGATAGAAAAAAGCAGCAATTGACCAATAAAATTTCTACTGAGACTAGAAAATTTATGAAGAAAAGAAGGAATATGAAGATATACAAAAATGATGCATTAAAAAAGACTGAATATCTCAAATTTTGTATATTGGGATGGGAAAAAGATGAAAATGATAAAGTATAACTGTGAACTAGCAAGGAAAGCTGTAGAAGAAATAGAAGTCTCAAGAGTATAAAACAACATTTTGGTATTGGTAGGAAATTTATATTTGCAATTAAAAAAATGGAATTTTTACTAAAAAGAGAGATGACATCATGAAAAGGGTAGAAGACTTCTATCAAGAATTATATAGTAATAAAAAACAAGTACCTCCTACATCTATTATATCTGCCGAATTTCCCAGAACTTTAAATGAAGAAGTAAAACATGCAATTAAATTTATGAATAAATGGAAGCCTCCAGGTAGTGATGGAATTATAACTGATGTATTAAAAGAAGCAGGTAAAGAAACAGAATATTTTTTAGCAAAGTTATATACCAAATATCTAAATGATAAAGATGTACCAGATGATTGGAAGAATGCAGTATTAATATTAATATTTAAAAAAGGTGATAAAGAAGATATTAGAAATTATAGACCTATCAGCCTTTTATCAGTTTTATACAAAATTTTTACCAAGATAATAACAACTCATCTACAGAGAACACTGGACTTCCACCAACCATGAGAACAAGCTGGATTTAAAAGTGGTTTTAGTACAGTAGTTCATATCCAGATATTGAGAGAAGTTATAGAAAGGACAAATGAATATGAGTTGCCATTATGCTTAGAATTTGTAGACTATGAAAAGGCATTTGATTCTATAAACATTTCTTCAGTGATTAAAGCATTGGATCATCAAGGTATAGATCCAGGATATTGTCATATTTTAAAGAAAATTTATAAAAATGCAACAACACCAATTAGATTACATAATGGTACTAGGAAAGTCAATATTGAGAAGGGTGTAAGACAGGGTGACTCCATATCTCCAAAACTTTTTACAGCAGTCCTGCAAGAAATATTTTGTGGATTAAAATGGGAAGCTAAAGGAGTGAAAGTAAATGTAGATTATTGAAGTCATTTAGATTTTGCAGATGATATAGTTGTTTTTGCAAATAATGCTTTAGAGCTGCAGGAAATGTTGCAGGAGTTATCAAATGAAAGTAGGATTAAAGATAAATGTTAAAAAGACTAAAGTAATGTTTAATGGATTTTCTCAATATAGAAAAATAAAGATTGATTGTGATGAGTTAGAAGAAGTTAACAGCTACAAATACCTCGGTTAGATTATTAATACAGATGGAAACATAATGGATGAAATTAATCATAGAGTTAAACTTGTTTGGAGTGCTTTTGGTAGAAATAACTTGACACTAAAAGGAACTATGCCTATATGTTTGAAAAGGAAGGTTTTTAATAAATGTGTTTTACCCATTCTTACTTATGGATCGGAGACGTGGTCACTTGAAAAAAGAGCAATACAGAGACTTCAGACCACTCAAAGAAGTTTGGAGAGATGTGTGTTAGGAGTAACAAGAAAAGATCAAAAACACAATATATGGGTAAGAGAACAAACAGGTGTTACTGACCTCATTGAAAAAATTAAAAGACTGAAGTGGAATTTGGCTGGACCTATTACTAGAAGAGATGATAATAGATGGACAATTGAAATCTTAAACTGGATTTCAAGAGATTGTAAAAAACCCAGAATGTGACCATATGTGAGATGGATGGATGAAATAAGAAAGTGTGCAGGGGTGATGTGGAAAAAAGAAGCTAAAGATCAAAAAAGATGGATTGAACTTGGAGAGAGACCTTCATCCTACAGTGGATTGATAATGGTTGATGATGATGATGATGCTTATTACAAGTAGCAAATATAGTTATTGCTAAAACATTACAATTATTAGAGATATTGATTTTTCCCCAGCATTTGTATTTGCAATTCAAATTTGAAAATGTTTGCATGAATATCAAAGTGGTTTCTTTCATTTTTATAACCTAATGTTAAGTGCCCTTTTGTTGAAGTTCACCAAATCATATGGTGAACTTCACCAAAAGTCCACTTAGCATTAGCTTATAAAGAAGGAAAAATAACTTTGATATGCAGGTGACAAACATTTGCAAATTTGAATTATTAGAAATAATAAAATAATATAACTGCTTTATTAAGTGGTCAAAAATTTCATCAGTAAGTAAATAATTTCAATAAATTCCAAAGTGAACTGTTACGGACAAAAATATATAATAAAAGAAAACAAACCACATGAAATATGTTATATCAGGAAACAAAACATCTGGCAATTTTTCTATGGTTGGTGGTCAAGTGGTCAGCACAACTGCCTTATGAGCAGTTGTCCGGGATTACCGGCTTCACTTCCCGGCCGATGGTAGGACACATGAAAAACCAAAAAAAAAAAATTATAATGAATACTGTAAAATTTTTTGTATTGGATAGGAGATTGCTGATCATTATTAAAGCCAGTTTGTGTGCAAATACAAATGCCATATATTGGTAAAGTTTGTAAAAGGGAAAGTTAAAAGTATTTAAGATGAAACACAATTCCACCTATGAAGCAAAATATTAACTATTTTATCACAAATTAAAATTCCTATTTTAGTTGATCGGCATAATAGTTTAGATCAGGCGTTGGCAACCTAGTACATGCATGCCAAGCATGGCATGCAGAATGTGTATCAATGGCACTTTGAATCAAAATAATAAAAAAATATATTTTAATTACAGCGCATGAATTTTGTCATCACCTACATTTGGCATATGTAACTTACTTGTAAATGGAAACCAAGATTCAGTTTAATTTACTAATTATTTTGTACAATAAACATACAGGGTGTCCCTTAAGTCTGGATATATAGGAAATCGCATTAACTATATATCGAAAGACAGCAGATAAATTTAATGCACATCATCCAAGAAGGATTCCACTTGGCTTTTCCATAGTAGTGAAAGTGTGCTCAATGAAAAACGCAGATGTAACACATGTGGTTTAACACATAAAGAATGTATGTTCTAAAATTGATAGTGATATGGATTTACTACATCGAGTTCATGTGAATTTTGTAAAGCGCATCAACCTTTGTGCCACAAATGATGATAATCATATGGAAGACATTATTTACTATTCCAATTGAATAAAATGTTAATAAATTTCATTTCTTGAAAATATGTATTTTTGCCTATGTGTCCAGACTTAAGGGACACCCTGTACATTTAATCTTTCCTATTTTCAATAAACGTAAGAGCTAAGATGGGATGGAAATATTTTTTTTTGTCCAGGAGGATTAATTTTGTCTGGATTTTTTTGTTGACGGCTAATTGACCTTTGATACTTTTGTACCAATGTGTGTTTAGAGTAAATTTATATTCAGACTGAATACTATATCAATTAATTCATTGGAAACACTTCTATTCATAATTATATAATAATACATTTATGTTTTGGGGTGTTTATTTGAAAAAAAAAAGTTTATAATTAGTGATAAGGGTTAATGCATAGCCGAAATCATTGTTTTTTTCTTTTAAATGTCTATTGTGTAATTAAAACAAATTTCTCATAGAAAAAAAATCCAAATGTCCATAGTTTTAAAGAAAAGAAGAATATAAGAAAAAATTTCAATTTCAAGTTGTTTTTTTATATCACAAAATGACTTTCTTTAAAATATTTTTGATGAATGTTAAAAAATACTTGTTTTATTTTGTTAGGGTTCATTAATCAGCTTTTTAAATTAAAAAGCCATTGAAATCTAAATGCACTTTGCCTATTTTGAATCACTGTACATTAATCAGCAATTTTATAAACAATATACATTTTTTAAAGAACCAATGAAATGAACTTTCTCCATGCTAAGGGAAATTTGAAACATGTCTTTCAAATGCAATATACTTTAACAAAACACTTTTCACATATGATCCTATGTTAAACCACTAAACATCACATGATCACCATCTTTTATGCTAGCACATAATTGTTATTAAACAGGCAAAACTCTTCATACAGTAGTGTCACCCTGTGCCAACCAGAGTAATCAATGGATGCCAGAAGGCTATGGTTATTAAAGAGTCAAAGACACCAAAATGTATGGGTGCTGAACTGAGTTCAGACCCATATGACTATATATGCTATTGAGTTTAGATTGGAAATATTACTGTGTTTTCAATTTCATTCTCATAGTTTTGTAGTTAAGTAGAAATAAAAGGTGGCTGTTGGAGGGTTGCATTAGATCCTAATATCTAGGTGCAGTGCTCTCAGATCCAAGGCTCCACACTGATGAAGGCCACAAGGCAGAAACTAGTCTGGGGATATTGGATGAGTAGGCACTAGATAGGGATTTTATACATGAGCCTTCTGGCATCCATTGATTACTCTGGTTGGCACAGGGTGGCACTGCTGTATGAAGAGTTTTGCCTGTTTAATGATCCTATGTATTTTAAAATATTGAATGAACACTAATATAAGATCTGGTTATAATGGGCTTCCAAAGTATGTAATATAGAATTTTGAAGCCCATTATAACCACATCAATTTTGATACTATATAATCATTTCAGCACATGGAATAACATTATAACATAGGTTCGACATGACACCACTAAAAGTTTGTTGACCCCTGGTTTAGACTATGCCCATGCTGTTTCTATTAAGTAAAAAAATCTTTAAATATAATTAACATAAAGCATATACACAATACTTACAGAAAATTCATATATACATATAAATTGTTGCATATACAAATATTATTTTTTATAAATCTCCACATATACACTCCAATGCAATTTTTTTTTTTTTATATATAATTCATTTAATTTTCTAACAGTTTCAACTGACCTGCAGTCTTCATCATGGTTATAACATTTAACCATATAAACATTATTCTATATACATATAAAAATACATATTTTACATTATTATTCATAATCATATTTTATTTTTAACCCTATACTTTTATTTCCCTCTTTTTTTTATCAATTATTATTTTTTCATTATTTCTTTACTGTTTGTACTTTCTTTTTATTTTTTTACATTTTTTTACTATCTATCATTCTACTTTACTCTCTAATATATCACCTTTTTATTTTACTTTTAATACCTATATCCTTTCCTTCTTTTCTATTATTTATCTATACTTATTCTTTTATTAATAATTTTTATTCCTATCTTTATTCCCTTTTATAATTCACTTATTCATTTTACTCACCATTTGCATAACCTTCCCCCTTTTTAAAAAATAAAATATGATTATGAATAATAATGTAAAATATGTATTTTTATATGTTTATGAATAATGGTTATATGATTATATGTTTAAATGTTGTAGCTCTGATAAAGACTGCAGGACAGTCAAAACTGTTAGAAAAATAAAGGAATTAAATATAAAAAAATTTGCATTGGAGTATATATGTGAAGATTTATAAAATGTAATATATATATATATGAAGAATGCAAACAAAGTAAAGAAGAAGATATAAGAATGATACTTCTAAGAGGAAGAAAATATACGAATATTGTTATCTAAAAAAACAATATTCAAAATTTATGCACTATGAATATCATCATCAACAACAAAACTTACAAGAATAATAGAAATCATGAAAGCACATATTTCTATAAATATAGTAGGATCATGGGTGGTTAAAAACCAAATCTATACAATTAAGTAAAAGTTCTCATTATTAAGCAAATTTCAACCTAGTTTGATTCATAAATAAAAACCAAAACAACATATGAACAATAATATTACATGACTATGCAAGTGATTAGTCCGAGTTCAAAACTTCAGGTTTTTTTGAACTTCATGCTATTATTTTGAATAGTGTAAAGGAATCAAAGATAGCTGTTAGATAAAGTGGATTTTAATGTTTATTGGAATGTTTGTATTGATAACATTTTATTTATTATTATATGCTGAATTATTTACATCATTTATAATTAAAACTTTAAATTTTATTTAAACTTTCCAAATACATTCAACTGTTAATAATAGCGCACAAATTAGTATATAACATATTTTGAGTGATATTATGTTTTTGTCTTCTTAAGATGTTTCTCACTTGATCAATAATATGACAAGCATGGGAATTCAGTATTCATAAATTTAACAGACTCCAGATTAGATTCCCAGGCTAATACTGTCCTTGCCCAGTCTAGCAACAACTGAAGAAGAGAGAAGAATATCACTGGAAACATGTATGATAACTTGAACGCTATTAATAGCAGTTGGATATATTCAAAAAGTTTAAATACAGTTTGAATTTTTTTTAAAGACATTTATCAATTGATTCTAGATGATGGAAATAGTTAACATATAATCACAATATTTAAACATAAGTATAGAATATATACTAAAACTAGATGTAATTAGAGAGGTTTTGAACTCAGACTTTTATAAGGTGGAGTGGATATCTGAAGAGAGTTTGAAAATCTGGGTTCAAACCCCCCTAAATACATATAATTACAAATAAAATACCATCATTACAAACAGCAATAAGTTATCTATTGAGCTAAATCCTATACTTTATATCTAATACGATCAATTTTTTCTCTACCCTTTTAAAAACTCGTAGATAATTAAATATATTAATCAAATCACACACGAATATGATAAAAAGATGATTAAAGATTTTTTTAATTGAATTATTATAATTATTTGAGTACTATTTTTAATAATTAATTAAACTTGATGATAATCATTTCACATTTTAAAAAATTGTTACATTTTGAATTACAAGTGACAAACTTATTCCACTCACAACTTTGATACTAACCACTGCAGATAAATACAGTAATGATTATTACTAATCATTTACTAAACTAGAAATTGTCTCTAACCTAGACATAAACTTTAAACTTCAGTTAAAGATTAATATATCTGTCCTTTTAATTAAACACACAAACACTCATGGAGCTATTCCCATTTCTCTGTCCCATGTGTAATATATTTATAAATGTATTAATCTATAAACTTTTAAAATATGTTTATGATAATACAAAAATCTGCATAGGTATGTGTGGATAAAATGGATCCTGGTTTTGAATTGGATAAGGCATAAAGCAATAAAAATCACTTTCACTAAGTGTATTCATTATACATGCCTGTATTTAAAAAGCATGGAGTAGATGTAAAAACAAAGACTATAGAAAAAATGATGATAAAGTGGCTACTTATAAAATAATCTAAATGATGAATTATACAAAATATAAGTTAAAATTGTTTGATGGCATATAATTGAAGTGCTGACAAAAATAAAAATTTTACTTATGAACTTGTCATCTATCGAAATGTGATGCTTCTGCGATAAAATTAAAATTTTATGGAATTGATATTCTTGTTGTGATTGCATCAACATTTATCTGATCAAACCATATTACTTTATGCTCTAAATAATAATAATTAGATGTATATTTATGGATAATTGGGTCAGTTATCAAGAAGAAAAAACAGAGCTTACTTAAGACCTGGAAACATTTCTATGATTTACAAATTCTGAATTGAAAACTGACTTCATAGTTGTGGCAGTTGGATATAATCCCCATTCTACCATGAAACAATAAAAAACCCAATGCTTCTAATTTATGGTATCATGCAATGCACATATAAAAAATGAAGACTTCATCACAATAAAGATGGTCATTAGCATAAAATGATGGAGTATTTTACTTTATTCACTCAGCCATCTTGTAATTGGTTGAATAATATTAAAAGACTTGATGGCATATCCATTGCAAATTATGAACATGTAACCACATGATTAATGATGTTGAAGATCATAAAAGTTTAATATTTAGTTTTCTAAAAAAATAATACAATATTTACTTTTAAGATTAATAAATAATATAAAAAAGAATTTAAAAATATACTTTTATCCACATAAATATACTAAAAAATAAATAATTTTTATTTAGTTTTCATGGGAAAAAAGCATGAACCAATCATCATTAAAAATAGAAACGTTATTTTGACCCGGAAGAATCATTTAAATAAACTTTCGACTAATACCTGCTTTCTTGTACTAATGGTAATCTATTTATTGGATTAAAAAAGATCCATTTTTATATTGGCATCAATATAAAAAAATGCATGCAAAATGCAAATTTATTTAAATAACTTTTTGAAATCGTAGTGCAATTTTATTTCTAAACAGAATTGCCTTATGTTTTTACTATGAAAGTTGAAGAGAATTTATGTTTTACTTTTAACGCATTTATATGAATAAAAATGGTTTTTAAAATTTTTACATTTATTTTTAAGTTGTATATATATGGTGTGCTGACTTCTACTTTTTATTTTATATATGATAAGTGCCGCTACCTATATATCAATTTAAAAATTTAATTTTTTTACTAAACTTGTTTGCAAACTCTAAAAATAAATGTATTACCATTGGAAAGTGAGTGCAAATTATATTTTATCCAGATTATAACCAGAAAGACAGAGTAAGTTAAATAAAAGTATCTAAAAAATAATAAATAGATGAAGATTTATAACCAGTGAAATAACCCATGTATTTATTATTCACATTGTCGTTCAGTGATAAAAAAGTACGCTATTTAAAAATTATTCCGATACAAATACTAGAATAAAAAGTTTCTAAGCTATTTAGAGTAAATAAAAAGAAAAGTTTCTTTTAAATGATTTATTACTAGTATTATAAGTGTTCAGATATTTATATTATTAATATTACATTCATGCAGAAAAGAGATATATGTTTTTGGAATTACATTTAAAATGTTTTGTAAAACATAACTCAATCTTATTATGATGTAAAAGTATTTATTATTTCAGTTTTTCAATTTGTACGCTTATTATCTTAAGTTTAAAAACAAATACTTGGGATCATGTGATATTGTTCTTAACACTTTATTCGCAAACGATAACATATTTAATTTATCGAAAAGTCAATTGCTTATTAAGGATTTTTAGTAGAATAAAGCAAGAGAGGGAAATCACAAAACCTTTCAGTGACTGGCATTGAATAGTATTGTGAGTAAAGAAAAGGGAATTAAATATTTTAGTATTTCTCTGTGGAGAAATGTTAAAGATAGATTTTCACTGTAGTGACTACTTGTTATTGTTTAAACTTTTACCCATATAATTAATAAAAACTACAGCATTTCCAATAAGTATAAATCCCTGGAAATGATAGTTCTGTTTCTGACAATGTGTTGCCCACTTTTGTCAGAAGACCCAGTAATAAAACAATCATTTACAACTTTAATTTGGGTTTTTATAGAGATAGTTAGTCTGATAATGATATTAATAAAAATAAATTTCAAGTCGATACTAGAATTAAAAAATATCAAGGATTGTTAAAATGAGCAGATATTAACTCTACCCGTGACATTAAATTATTAGCTGTATTAAAAGACGTTATTTACATCTGGCATTGATTTAAAATTTGTTGTTAATATTATGTGTCATAATAGCCATCTCTGTAAAATTTAAGATTGCAAATGTAAATGATTATTTTATATTTGCTAGGATTTCTGACAAAGAGGGTGTTGAATGGCGCTTGGAAATTTACGACTTCAAGTATTTTCTTTTATTCATGCATATGGTACTTTAACTCTATATGATTAATCACTAGTAAGTATACAGTATACATATATATGTCAATAAAAACAGTAGCTGATGTTAAATGCTATAAATAAACATTATTTAAAGACCTATCTGGTGAACAATAACAGATATTCTTCAGTTGAAATTTAAATTTCTACCTGAACAAGTTCCTCAGTTAGTTAGCCACTACGATCACCTTCTTTCTGATATTTTATGATCTGTATCTATCTATCTATCTGTCTGTATGTTGAGACTGACTGGCCTGCCTGTCTACCTATCTACCTACCTACCTGCCTATCTATCTATCTATCTGTCTGTGTGTTGCAACCAGCCCACCTGCCCGCCCACCCGCCGCCCACCCACCCGCCCACCTACCTACCTACCTACCTACCTACCTACCTACCTACCTACCTACCTACCTACCTACCTACCTACCTACCTACCTACCTACCTACCTACCTACCTACCTACCTACCTACCTACCTACCTACCTACCTACCTACCTACCTACCTACCTACCTACCTACCTACCTACCTACCTACCTACCTACCTACCTACCTACCTACCTACCTACCTACCTACCTACCTACCTACCTACCTACCTACCTACCTACCTACCTACCTACCTACCTACCTACCTACCTACCTACCTACCTACCTACCTACCTACCTACCTACCTACCTACCTACCTACCTACCTACCTACCTACCTACCTACCTACCTACCTACCTACCTACCTATCTATCTATCTATCTATCTATCTATCTATCTATCTATCTATCTATCTATCTATCTATCTATCTATCTATCTATCTATCTATCTATCTATCTATCTATCTATCTATCTATCTATCTATCTATCTATCTATAGTTATAGCTCAGATTATATTTATACATTCCAATGAGTTATGCAGCATAAATAAAGTATTAAAAGACAGAATGATAAATCTGTTTGTCCTTTAGCATTTGCTAATATTGTAATAAGATATTTATTTTATATAGCGCTATATATTATAAACTGTAATATTAATAATCAGCTATTAATCTAATGCACATGCACTTTGTGGATTTTTAAACTATAAATGAATACTCTCACTTTCCAAACACAAGATAAAGTTTTTGTAATATTGTGATAGTATTGAACTGAAGTCGATATGACATCGTTGATATTACAAATGCTATAGTAAGTAACTAAATAAAAATGCACCAATTTAAAAGTGTAAGTTAACATAATGACATTGATTAATTATAAAAATGATTTGTTGTATATATTTGTTACTACAAACTTTAACTGTAAAATGATTTAATTAATATTTCTAGTATGAAATACAACAATTGTACTTATTAGTTTAAATATAATCATAAAATAATGTAATTATATGTATATAATTCTATAGCTGTTTTATAATTTATTAAGTAAAAAAAAAAAGAAATACAAACTTTTATTTCTAGTCTAATTAAAATAATTAATTAATTTTTAAACCACTAAGCATCACATGATCACCTTTTCTTATGCTTGCTCATAACTGTTATTGAAGCAGGCAAAACAATTTATGCACAAGCCTTCTGGCATTCATTGATTGCTCTAGTTTGCCACTGAGTGGCAGTACTATATGGAGAATTTTGTCTGTTTTAATTAATTTTTGTTAAAAAAATAACATTTTTTTAGATAACAAAAAAAAGCAGATATAGAACTTTTTGATGTAATTTAGATCTATAAAGCTTGATCAAAATTGGCCGTTTAATTTCAATTGTATTGCAAGTAAAAAAAAAAAAGATTGATTAATTTAGAATTTATTGTAAAGAAAAATAATTTTTCTTGTGTGTGTGATTTGATCTCATTCCAAGATATGAGTTTTAACCTTCATATTATTCCTTTTAAGTTCATGCTTGCTGCCAAGAAATTACTGGGGTGTAACGAAGCAAACAACAAAGGAGGCGTGCATTCTATAATGATATTGTTCAACTGAAGGAATATATTAGTTTTTAGATTAATTAAAAGGGAGTGATATAATTTGAATAATCTAAATAGCTACTTAATACTATGGTAAAATATATTTCAAATTATCAATAAAATTCGTTTATGTATTGAGATCTGAGAAGTTTAGAAATCTGGATGGCTCTAATGGTATCATGAGCCAGATTATATCATGTTGATTGTATCAGGTTCCCATAAAATGTAAGTAAAGTTGTGAAAAAATAAAATAAATTGCAGTTAAATGGGCAACCAGCACATAATTGGTTAAGCGTAAGTAATCCCCTTCTTATCCTGTAGTATATTGTTGAGTTTCATTACATTATTTAATGGCTGCTAAAGGATCCACTTCCTATCCTGGTTGTGTTCCATTACAGTATTTATGCGTAGTTTATTTATAAAATTTTAAATGAGAATGAATTCAATCTATTGATTATATATACACATAGAGAAAATTATATAAAATCACCGTTTAAACATTCACAGAAAATGTAGTAAAATAATTATAACTCAGACTATACATAACTAAAAATATAAATAAATTAAGCATAAATATCAACAGATGCTAAAGGACAGATAGTATCACTCTGCTTTTAATAGTTTGAATTATATAACTCATTGGAAGGTAGTTATTTCCCTTTCAGTTACATATAGTCTGAGTTGAGCATTCATTTCATATTTGGGGGATATTAAAACTAAGGTTTGGCCTTGATCCTCTAAATATTTAAAATGATTTTAAATAATATAATCTATGCAGCTCAGAAAAACAGCAACACATCCTCTGTATTCTTGGAGCATGCTAAACAATCTGGGCACAACTTCACACCCGCCAATCCCATAATATTGTGCTCAGAATCAAATGATCACAAAAGAAAAATAAAGTAAGGCATTTTACATCAATGGAAACATCCATGCCATTAATAGAAAGGATACTTGCTTCGAGATCTCGAAGAAATGGACTACGTAATACTAGCTTATTTGAATATTTGTATTTGCATATTTTATTATACATTTTATGAAGGCTATGAATATGAGGCATGGATCCTCGAAAACGTTAAGCCGATAAACTTTAATACTAATTAATATCTTCTCTAATTAACAATTATATATTTTACATATAGTGAGAAGTAAAGCTATATTTAATAAATATAATGGTAATTAGCTAGTATATACAATCGTTCAATCCACTTTAACTGACAATCCCATTCTTCCATCCTACCCAATGCTTGTCAACAAGAATTAAATAAAATAAATCTTCAAAAATGTACATGTGGGCCACACAGTAGACTAGATGGAACTACTATGGCTGTCTAGTCGCCATAACACCTGCAGATAATATTTAAATACTATCTACCAAATAAGAATTTGAATACGAATTAATTATATAAATATTATTTCATAGATGCAATTTCTAAATATTGCATGTATATTGAAGCAGTCGGATCTGAGTTCGATCCTAGTTTCATGTTATTTACCCTAATACTAACTTTAAATTTCCGATGCAATGGGGCGTTATACGTTCAATCCACGCTAATTTCCATAATGAATAACTTGTTTCAAATACGTAGTAAAATTAATTAGTTTAGTTTAAATTTGATCAATTCTCTAAATAAATTCATGATAAAATATTCATGAATTTATATATATTAAATTACGTGGATTGTCGTATATATATTTGTAAATATTAAATATATATAATTTTCGAAAGTTTCATTGCATCGGAATACTTGTTTTTTTTTACCTTTAAAATAATTTGTAAAGTTTTGGATTAAAAGCTACATTCTTTCCATGGGCTTTCAAATTCTCAAAAACAACAGTAAAGTTTTATTAATAAAAAAAGATAAGAATTCAATTTTTAATTAAAATCATTTCAGACTTTAAGAATTCATTTTCTAATTAGGAAAGGAATTCACAAATTAGTTTGAAAGCTTATCGAAGGAATGTTTCTGAAAACAACTAATTAAAAAAAAAGGAGATTGATAATAAAATGAGCGCTAGCCGGAGGCATCAGTGAACAGTAGATATATAGCCCTGAAAAGTAAAGAAAAAAGCTAGTTTTGGTTGTAGAGTAGTGCAGTGAACTCTGGGTGTATAAAAATTGTATTTCATCATGATAGAGGGCTAGAACATCAGGGATCTGGCTACGGTTCCTAAAGTCCTGAGGAATCTTCACTGGAGCTGCTGAACCGTTTTCCGGATCGATCATTCTGCTAAAATAATGAAAGCTACTAAAATACTACTCCAGTAGTTAACTAATGATGCCTACGTTTCAACAACTTGGAGGAGTAACTTAAGGACAAGCACGGAATGGTAATATGAACGTTAAACTTTCTGGCCAGTTCGAACTTTATTTTATACTCCTTCTTTTTAAGAGCTATTTTATTCTTTAATGTAAATCTTTGTAACACCTTTTATTCATGCTACTGTAAATTTATCTCGTAATTCTTTAAATCTCTAGTCTTTAAATTTTTTTCTTTTCTTACTTGGCGGTTCATTTAATATATATGTTTGTGTGCTTTATTAATGTCGTATTTAAAATTATATGCCAATAATTTTTCGACTCGATGAGCTCCTTGGTTCTATTTGCCTCACGCAAATAATATAATATAAATTTTAAATAGTTATTCTCGCCCATTAGAACTCAGTTTATAAGTTCTATTAATCATCGAGTCGAAAGAAAATATTATACGTTTACTATTTTTATAATTAGCTAATCATAAATTATTTGCTCCGTTTTCACCTATGTCCCCAGCTCCTAAGTTACAAGGTTTATATACTACGTAATGTTAAAAATGTTATTTCTTGCTTCACTAATATTGATTTATTTATCCATATATATATTTTAAAATGTTTTGCAAAAAGGTCGATAAAGGGTTAAATATATTTTAATTCCACTTTTGTTATTTTATATTAATATTCAGGAAGGGCACGATATTAGGGCATAATTAATATAGTTTATAAATGTTTTAAAATAGTTCGATAAAAGCTCGTTTGACTTTAATTAATTGGTCAAGTCATCACGTAGAGCATTCTACATGGGTTTTATTTTTCAACGATGACTATCAAGTCATCATCATCAAATGTTGCTGACGTAGGGCCATCTTTCGCTCCGTTAGGCTGGTCGGTGATCATATTCTTTTATTTAAATTTCTCAAGGAAGAAAGTACTTCCTTTCCGATTCATTAGTCAAAGGGCGTAAGACTTGCCAAATGCAAGCCGCCATAGGACTTCGATCATCGACTAGCGATCATCTTTCAATTTTACTCTCTGCCTTGTAATTCGTCAGTACCATTGCATCTTTGTTCCGGTAAAACCCGCTCCGTGCTCGTAATTCGTGATGAAGTGATTTAAATTAAAGTCGAACCAATTCTCAAATATATTTAGTTTAAATCAGTTTTCAAATCAAGATTAAAGTTATGCCTTAAAATACGTTTTGCTCTTCATGAATAGATTTCCGAATGTGAAAATAAATCTCACATTCCACCGTAATAAAATTAGAACAATCATTTCCGTTCTTAATGAATACCTTTACCTGCCTTTATATTTCTCGTTGGGGGCATAGACATAGAATCCCATGTTGTGTAATACTTGTTGGCATATGATAAGGACCGCCACTCTTATTATATGTATAAATTATTTTAAAGACTAGAGGTAACTAATGCAATCTATATTTTATTGAACAAAACAAATTATTATTATTATTAAATATTTCTAACATACTTGGTTTCTTAGTTCATCATTCTTTTTATAATTATTTAAATGTTCATACCCGCTATCTGTGTTGGCAACCCGAACATACATATGATTTGATTTAAAAAGTATTCAAAGTAATTAATTATTAGATATTCGTGTCAGTGCAAGGGTCTCTAGTCCTCACCAACCGTTGAACTAGTTCTTGGCGCATAGCACTGTGCCGTCGATTTCTGCTATCTGAGCTGTTGAGTTGGGTTTGAATTCAGTTTTGAACGCCTGATGGTGGGTTGTGGGGGGGGGGGGGTGTTTTTGGGGGGTACATGGTTATGTTTTTGGCTGCCCAATCGTTGTGGCTCGACTTAATAAACCCCACACATGCCCTGGAGATTAGAATTGTGATTTTAGTTACTCAGTTAATTGAAATCCCAATAAAGTAAATGTTTCTGTAGAGTGATATTTTTTTTTTAAAAAAAAGTGTTATATATATACTGAAATGATTTAATAAATTAAAATATCATTTTCTAATTCTTTCTTATAAAAATGTTTTCAAGATTATTTTTTTAAATGTTCGTTCAGTAAAAGATTCGTTAGTTAAAATAATTATTCAGATGTATATATATTAATTATACGTGTACTATATCAGTATATATATTATACGTTTGTGTTATACGCGTTCGTGACAATAGGAAAAATATCGTTAGCAAAGTAGTAAGAGTCCATAGATCAAAGCATAGGGGTAAAATAAATGAAATATTTTGTCTGTGTCAAAATTAATTTTGTTCATCTCAGTTGTTATAATATAAAATATCTAATATGATATCATATAAAAGTCTTAATTTCAAAGTATTGCTTGCTAGCATATATATTAAATGTTCGCTCCGTATTTTTAGTAGTCTCAAAGTAGGCGAAGACCTTCAAACTGGGAATTATCTGTCAAGCGGTCCGATGCAGTGTGACATTACGCTTTAATGACAATAATTTCTAGAGTAACCTCAAAGCAGGTGAAGACCCTTTGTGTACACCAAGCAGCCAGATGCAGTTGGCAAAATGCTTAAATGGTTTGCACGCTTTCATGCTAGCAAGATTTAGAATAATATCTCCAATAAAAGTTCTTGTAATATTAATTTTGACATTTTTTTTTGGTGTTAAAGCCTCATGCTTAGTAAAAATGAAGTAGTGAACTCCTATATTTAAACTCAGGTCATGAACGCGTTAGCTGTTATTAAATAATATTACTCATCATCAATTCAATTGTTTTATTAAAGGTTAAGTCTATCATATGTGGTTTGGGGGTCAATGGGTTATATCACATGCCCTATTGATCTCATTTTGCTCACTGGCGCCCATATAAATAAATTTGTCAGCAAATTTGATTGTCAGCACAGTAGTGGGTCAATCGCCATAATAAAAAAACCAAGTGTGTTCAATACAGAATGATTTGTTGTATCTGCTAATACATAATATTTGTATATCACTGTATAGTTTTTTTTTCAGACATGGGAGAACAGAACAGTTGAACAAAGGGAAAGTGAATAATGTTTTTTTTATATATTTTTGAATACATGTCTCACTCAAACAGTTAAAATAAAGAGCTAACCAAGAAAACGTAGGTAAACTAAAAAAAAGGCAGATTACATAGATTGGGGAAATAATATGAAGCAGCTAGTGAAGATTAGGACAATGGACCTGTAGTCAGAGACCTAGTTAAAATTACTGAAGAAAAAAAATATTTTTAAGCATACAGAGAGTACTATAAGTTGATCTGCAGTGTTCATTATATTGATTGTTTATTACATTATTTTCGTATTTTCAAAAATGGGAAAAGACACTTTACAAACGATCCTCAGAGAAATGAGAGAAGATCGAAAGGTACTGATGATGATGATGGAAAGGCTGGTAAGGATCGAGGAAGCATATGGCATCCAAGCCAACTCAAATCTAGAAAATGTAAAGCTTCAGCAAGAAATAAATCCCTCTGAAGACCCAAAAATAGAAAATGAAGATGATCAGGCCACACCAAAAGAAGTTGTGGACAGCAAGGAAAACAACAGTGGTGAGGATGAGTCCAGTTATGAAGCAGTGGAAGAAGCGGATATAGATACAGAAAAAGATGTTCAGACCACTGGTCAAATGAAACTAAAAGTGGAAATGGGACGGATGATGAATCCTCAACTTAGCATGAGGACTTTACAGATGCCATTCCCTGGAGCCTCAATACAGACTCAAACTTTCAAAGAAGACCCAGGAGAGAACCCCATCGTTCATAGAGATAATGTTAAAGAATTGTTTTTTGTGCATTCGGTCGCAGAAAAGGCCATAGAACAAATGACAGCAATAGACTATGGGAACTTGACGACAACCAGGGAAGACCAGGACTATGACCATTACAATGCCAGACAGTTAAAACAATATGTACCACCTGATCCAGGGAAACAGTAAGATAAACTGTAGAGACAGATATATATACAGAAGACCAACTGACATGACCATAGGAAAATGAGACTTGATAATCGGACCGATTTATTATAAACCCATTTATAAGTTGAATATTCAAAAAATGGATCGCAGTGAGACATGTATAATTTTTGTAGCTTGGGCAGGTTATATTATTCACGCTCATGCTGTTCTCCCAGAGTCTATACACTTATGCAACTATATCCTGCGTAAGTAAAGTCATTTTTTTTCATTGTTTTTTTTTTGAAGTGAAAAGAAATGAAGCAGTCGGATCTGAGTTCGATCCTAGCTTCATGTTATTTACCCTAATACTAACCTTAAATTTCCGATGCAATGGGGCTTTATACGTTCAATCCACGCTAATTTCCATAATGAATAACTTGTTTCAAATACGTAGTAAAATTAATTAGTTTAGTTTAAATTGGATCAATTCTCTAAATAAATTCATGATAAAATGTTCATGAATTTACATATATTAAATTGCCTGGATTGTGCGTATATATGTTTGTAAATATTAAATATATATAATTGTTCGAAAGTTTCATTGCGTCGGGAATACTTGTTTTTTTTTACTTTTAAATAATTTGTAAAGTTTTGCGATTAAAAGCTACATTCCTTCCAAAGGCTTTCAAATTCTCAAAAACAACAGTAAAGTTTTATTAATAAAAAAAAGATAAGAATTCAATTTTTAATTAAAATCATTTCAGACTTTAAGAATTCATTTTCTAATTAGGAAAGGAATTCAAAAATTAGTTTGAAAGCCTTATCGAAGGAATGTTTCTGAAAACAACTAATTATAAAAAAAAAGAGATTGATAATAAAATGAGCGCTAGCCGGAGGCATCAGTGAACAGTAGATATATAGCCCTGAAAAGTAAAGAAAAAGACTAGTTTTGGTTGTAGAGTAGTGCAGTGAACTCTGTGTGTATAAAAATTGTATTTCATCATGATAGAGGGCTAGAACATCAGGGATCTGGCTACGGTTCCTAAAGTCCCGAGGAATCTTCACTGGAGCTGCTGAACCGTTTTCCGGATCGATCATTCTGCTAAAATAATGAAAGCTACTAAAATACTACTCCAGTAGTTAACCAATGATGCCTACGTTTCAACAACTTGGAGGAGTAACTTAAGGACAAGCACGGAATGGTAATATGAACGTTAAACTTTCTGGCCAGTTCGAACTTTATTTTATACTCCTTCTTTTTAAGAGCTCTTTTATTCTTTAATGTAAATCTTTGTAACACCTTTTATTCATGCTACTGTAAATTTATCTCGTAATTCTTTAAATCTCTAGTCTTTAAACTTTTTCTTTTCTTACTTGGCGGTTCATTTAATATATATATTTGTGTGCTTTATTAATGTCGTATTTAAAATTATATGCCAATAATTTTTCGACTCGATGAGCTCCTTGGTTCTATTTGCCTCACGCAAATAATATAATATAAATTTTAAATAGTTATTCTCGCCCATTAGAACTAAATTTATAAGTTCTATTAATCATCGAGTCGAAAGAAAATATTATACGTTTACTATTTTTATAATTAGCTAATCATAAATTATTTGCTCCGTTTTTCACCTATGTCCCCAGCTCCTAAGTTACAAGTGTTTATATACTCACGTAATGTTAAAATGTTATTTCTTGCTTCACTAATATTGATTTATTTATCCATATATATATATTTAAAATGTTTTGCAAAAAGGTCGATAAAGGGTTAAATGTATTTTAATTCCACTTTTGTTATTTTATATTAATATTCAGGAAGGGCACGATATTAGGGCATAATTAATATAGTTTATAAATGTTTTAAAATAGTTCGATAAAAGCTCGTTTGACTTTAATTAATTGGTCAAGTCATCACGTAGAGCATTCTACATGGGTTTTATTTTTCAACGATGACTATCAAGTCATCATCATCAAATGTTGCTGACGTAGGGCCATCTTCCGCTCCGTTAGGCTGGTCGGTGATCATATTCTCTTATTTAAATTTCTCGAGGAAGAAAGTACTTCCTTTCCGATTCATTAGTCAAAGGGCGTAAGACTTGCCAAATGCAAGCCGCCATAGGACTTCGATCATCGACTAGCGATCATCTTTCAATTTTACTCTCTGCCTTGTAATTCGTCAGTACCATTGCATCTTTGTTCCGGTAAAACCCGCTCCGTGCTCGTAATTCGTGATGAAGTGATTTAAATTAAAGTCGAACCAATTCTCAAATATATTTAGTTTAAATCAGTTTTCAAATCAAGATTAAAGTTATGCCTTAAAATACGTTTTGCTCTTCATGAATAGATTTCCGAATGTGAAGATAAATCTCACATTCCATTGTAATAAAATTAGAACAATCATTTCCGTTCTTAATGAATACCTTTATCTGCCTTTATATTTCTCGTTGGGGGCATAGACATAGAATCCCATGTTGTGTAATACTTGTTGGCATATGATAAGGACCGCCACTCTTATTATATTTATAAATTATTTTAAAGACTAGAGGTAACTAATGCAATCTATATTTTATTGAACAAAACAAATTATTATTATTATTAAATATTTTCTAACATACTTGGTTTCTTAGTTCATCATTCTTTTTATAATTATTTAAATGTTCATACCCGCTATCTGTGTTGGCAACCCGAACATACATATGATTTGATTTAAAAAGTATTCAAAGTAATTAATTATTAGATATTCGTGTCAGTGCAAGGGTCTCTAGTCCTCACCAACCGTTGAACTAGTTCTTGGCGCATAGCACTGTGCCGTCGATTTCTGCTATCTGAGCTGTTGAGTTGGGTTTGAATTCAGTTTTGGTTAAGCTGAGTTTGAATCCGATTTGACGTGGGGTGGTGGTGGTTTTCGACCGGTACAATATGATTTACAAAAAATAAATTGAAAGTTTTCCAGTGGCCATTGTCTCTTGAGTAAGATCTATAAAAAAAAATATATGGGAAAAATATATTTATGAGCGTCAGTTGATAGCTGACCTCAAGCGCCAGACTCACTGTTATGGTGAGAATTATATTTTCCCTACTTTTCCTGTCTCACGAGGTGCCTGACCCAAGCTAGCTCATTCTCAGGGTTGGGAGGAAAACCTATCAGATGAACGGAGATAAAAAAAATGTGGATTTGAATGTAACATATACTGAACTCATAAACGTGTCTATTCACATCGGACATATTTGAATAATTTGCACTTTATTTGGCAGGTAAAGCAATAGGAGAATATAAACGATAAACAATAGGTAACTTCAACACCAAGGTAAATATATATAGAATTTTATTATGATACTTTAACATAATATTCTTAAAATCAAATTATATCATTCCCATCTAAAAATATAATAAACCCCGACCCATAAATGAAATAATAAAAAAAAACTTAATGTAGAACAAATAAATATTAATTTATATAATAAAATTTTTTTTATATATAGTTATATGCAATAGTTTAATACTATGAACTAATCAAATAGAATCATTATGAGGGCAGCTAGAAGCAATTCCAAGTTATATATAAAAAAAATACAACGTTCATGTTACCTGACGAACCTCGGGGTTTGGATTAGAATATAATCAATCACGTAGTGTAACTGCTTGAATTCCATGGTCCTGAAGTACTCAAAGTTTGCTTTATGAGAGCGTGATATTGTTTCTTTTTATAAAGTCTGGCATTACGGTGTATTTAGGTTATGGATAAGAGGCAATTTAAGTTCTCGATGATGTAGTCTTCCAAAATGAATTTATTCATACTTTTGAGACACGATTCTCCCCCATTTTGTCCTATGTTAGGTAGTACAGATTATTGATGAGGTTCCCAGGTTCTTCTGTGGGCAGGCAATGTGTAGAGTCAGTTTTGTATCAGTGGCAGATGGTGAAGCCCTTCATGTATCGGCAATTACCATGTCATTTTAAACATTTGCATTAATATATCGACAGTTCTCTCCTGCTCAGCTGCTTCAAACTAACTGTCCTGTCAACTTTCCAAGCCAAGAATTTTTTATTGGATCTCCAATCTATTTTCTTTCTTGAATACTGTTTCTTTTTAAAAAAATATTTCTTTTTTTCTTTCTTTAACATTTCCTTACATTTCCTTTGTCTTTTGGTGCCAATTCCTGGTCTTTTTAATTCACAATACATTCCTTGGCTTTTTCAGAATTTTCTTTCTTTTAAAAGTCATTAATGATTGCTATACAATGCAGAATTGCTTGGAGGCATATACAATATTTCTTTTTGCTACCCTCATTAATTTGAGGTATGATTGAAACAAAATCTATATTTGAGACAATCCTAAACAATATATATATAAAAATATTTGCGCATAACTGTACTTTTCAATTTTATAATATTTTAAAAATAAAACATTCTAAAATAAATAATTACGCCTAATTAATCCCTTCCCCATTCGTTTTCTTTTAAAAAAAATATTCCAAATTGATTCATGTACATATATATGTCTAATTCCTTATATATTTTTAACCTCTTAATGACAGCTTAAATGAGTATATGTATTAAGGGTAATATGTTCACATTATTTCACTTTCTTGTAACAGGGTTTGAACCCAGCTACTGTTACACCACAGAAGTATTTTTGGTTAATCCCTTAACCTTTTTGAATTTAATGGCAATTGAAGAGGGTTAAGGAATTAACTGAAAGTACTTCTGTGGATCGAAAGAGTATATATAATAGTTAAATACCATTATATTTATTATTTTTATTATTACAATGGTTTTTAATTAACAAACATTTTATTTATACATATAAGTTCCAAAAAATTTTAATGTTAAAAATAATAAAATATTGCAACCAGTTGGTTACATAGCTGCACAAAAAAATACATAAATAAATAATTAAATAGGTGGCAGCACATTCCTCAGGTGTGAGAATTAAAAAAAAAATTAATGGAAAAATAAAATTTAATTTTTCAATACATATTTTATTATGGGTCTTTATTTAACTCAATATATCCATATGATAGTATGAAAATTTTCAAACATTAAATATATTGAAGAATATTTAAAAAAAAATAGGAAAGACCAATAATAGGATTTTAATGATTTTGTAAATTTTAGTTTATCAGAGTTGTTTTTCTTTCTTTATCTCTATTTAATGAAATGAAAAAATCAAATCAATGTGATTAACAGATTATCTTGTTGTTTTTTTGCAAGATTTGATTTTTAATTATAAAGGAATGTCAAGAATTTTATGTTGTTAAATTTAAGTTCTTGACTTGTTTTTAACCTGATTAAGGAGATAATAACTGAATAATTGTTTTTACAAAATTTTATTTAATTGGTTGTCATGAAAATGATAATGTAAGAGACAGATTGTAATTGGCTTGTGAGCAAGATTGTTCTAATATATATATATATATGTATGGGGGGGGTTGAATTAATGATTATACCCTAAGTGTCTGAGGTGTTTATTGCTAATTTAACTGTTGAAGAGAGCAGTCAAATCTTAATTCTGCTGCTGAAAAAGACAGTAAAAGAAATTATTGCTAACTTAGCTGTTGAAGAGAGAGAGAGAGATAGAGCAGTCCAAGCATAGCTATTGAATAAAATAGCAGATTTTTTGCATGAAGCTTTTAGCATATTATGAGTTTAGCACTAAAATGATTTATACAATGAAAACTATATGATAACTTCAGCTAAAAGCTAGGCATTGCCTTTCTCCATGTAACCTACCTTCACTGGAAGAAAATGTATAGAAATCTGCAATCTAACCTTCAACACATCTGTCTACCTGTGTCTCACCTGGAAATTCAAGAGGAGAACCAAATGGACAAATTTTGCTATTTTTCAATTACCTGGAAAGTGCAACCAAAAAAAAACCCAATCAACAGTAAAACCATGGATAGAGGTATTATTTTTTATTATGCGTGCACATTAAATTATATTTTTATTAATAGAAAATCTGTTTTTGTTTTATAAATGTAATAAGTTTTAATTTGCACTTTGGGTAGAATCAAAAATTGCTATCTTTGATTTCTGAAAATATTTAACAAACTCTTAGTTATTTTTAAAGAAATAACCTAATGAATTGAAACCTAATGAATTGAAAGTTAATCCATGAATAAAAATTACTTGATAGGTTAATATAATTTTATCAAACTGTATATTTATTTACTTTTTTTTTATAATGAAATGAATGTTTGAAATTATCTACTATCATGTCATATCATACTTGATAAAATTGTGTTAATTTTAACTGATGGCACAAAGAGTATGATGGGATCTAAAAGGGGGTTTGTTTCAATTTGTTTAAGAAGTGGTATTATGAAGTGATTACTTTCCATTGTATACTTCACCAGGAAGCACTTTGTGCACAAACATTTCCAAAAGAAATTGGTAAAGTTATGGACAAGGTAATTAATATTATTAATTTCATTGCAGTACAGAACTTAACCATTGATAATTTAAAGAGTGGCTATGTGAAATGGAGAGTGATTATTCAGATGTTCTCCAATATAATAGGATGCAATGGCTTTCCAAAGGCAACATATTAAAACGTTTTGCATTTGCATAAATGAAATCAAACTATTTTTGATAACAAGGGCAGTCAGAATTTAGAATTAACAGAAAATCAATAAATCAGTGATTGCAAAAATTGTATTTTGTTGGATATTACATCACAACTGGATCAGCTCAATCATAAATTATAAGGTAAGAGAAATATTGCATTTTCAATGGTAGAAGAAATTATTTTATTTGAAAAGAAATTGATTCTATTTGTTGAAGATTCAGAGAGGGAAACTTTAGTTCAGTTCCCTAAGTTGTCTCAATATCATCCAGAAAACAATGCCCTCATTAAAAAAGATTATTTTAATTAAGACAAAAATTTTAAACATGAGAGAATCTTTTCTTCAAAGTTTTCCGAAATTTAGAAATGGTAAAGCAACTCTAGCTTTTATTATGAATCCTCTTAATGCCAATATGAGAGAATTAAAAATTTTCCCCCTTTGATATTGATGCAGGTAATTTTGAAGTACAATTGCTGGACTTGAAACAAAGATTCATGGAGTTCCAAATTTGTTCACCTTGGTATTGAAATGGAAGAACTGGAAAAAGTAAAATGTAGTCTGCTTTCATAGAACCAGCAGAGTGCTATAAAAAACCTACAGAAGGCAGACTATGATTTTTATTGTTTGGAATAGTCTTCCAGATTCATATCATGAGTTGAAAAAAAATTGCATTTGGTATTCTCAGTAACTTTGGATCTATATACTTGCATGAATAATCATTTTCTAACTTGAATTGTATTAAATATAAGATGAGGAACCAAATTACTGATGCTTAAGTTGAGGAACCAAATTACTGATGCTAACTTGGAATCATGCCTTAAATTAAAAAAACACTAGTTATCAACCGGACCTACAGAAACTTTGTAAGGAAATCCAAGCTCATTGTTCACTGATTAAATGCTAGCAGTTTTCCAGGTGATTTAATCTAGATTTAATAAAGATATAATTAATATTATAACTTGTTATAGTATTTCTTTAAATTTTCCTTATTTGTAAAAATATATTCATGGCTCTCGAATAATTTTTAAATTGATGAGAGTGTCAGATTTGGCTCTTCCTTCTCAAAAGTTTGCAGACCCCTGCTCTAGTCTAATGAATGACTAATAATAATTATTAATATCCTTCCATCATATAGTTTATGTCAAAGTTATGAGAGTAGTTATTTTGACACCTATCAATTAAACTGTACTAATTGGCTATCTATATATATTGAACAATGATAAAGATATGTGTAAGAGATTGTGATCTGGGCCAACTGATGAATGTTGGTTCAGTACACCATATATATTTTTGGGATAATATTTCTTTTTCACCTGTCTTTGGTCATATGTTTATGATTACACCCCTTCACAAAGTGTTAAAAGTAAATAGAAATCAATCCCTATCTTGCTAGAGAGTGGTCTAGTGAAAATTGCACTATAGAAATATTATTCATTATTCAATTCTTCAGGTGATTACATATTTGGCTAGCCCTATTTAAGATTCCACCAGCCTATAATGAAAGTAGAAAGATCTAGAGAAAGTGGTCTAAAAATAAACCTGTCTTCCACAATCCAGTTAGGGGGCCACCTTGTTAACTTTCGCATCCAATCAGCAAAATTATAAATTTTCATCAGCAGCTATAAATATTGTTTGTTTACTCAGATGTATTTAAAATCAGAATTTTTATTCCTTTTTTATTTATTTCAATATAAGCTGTCTTAAATTTTTTTTTACTATTCAAAAGGAAAATTATTACTTACAAGATTGCTATTTTAAATTGTTTATCCTGACCTTTCCGAAAATTTCATAATGATGCAATAAAAAAAAATCTTATAAAAGATAATTCTGAATTTCTTTTAGAATGCACATTTGTATAAATAATCGTTAGTGAGAAGGTTAAATTTGACTTAATTGTTCAGTGACGTGATTCTCAGGTTAGAATACCTAACTGTCAATTCCAAAAGTCTTGCAGTTTAAGAAAAGACTAATGGATTCTTCACTTATCGTAGTCAATTAATTCTACAAGACCTTCAAGTGTGGGGACGGTATACAAAGCTCAGATGAATTTATTATTGGAGGAGATTTTGTAAATTCTGCGCGCATGCATGACTGCGTTACAAAACACATACTAATTTTTTGAAAATTTCATTAAAAAAAGTATATAAATTCAAATTAATATTCGTACAAAAGACTTTCTTATCTCTATATGTATATTTTTAATAATCAAAAACATATGCGGTTAATATATCTGCCTCCCATGTTCACAATCTGTGATTTAAAATTCAGGCTGAGTAAAACGTAAACGTGATTGTTGCAAATAAGTGTTTGCTTGAAAAATAAGCACTTATAATACAAATTTATATTTAAATACAAGTATAATTGTCAAGCGTTATTAGCCGAGAGGTCAGCGCAGCTACGTTGCAAGCAAGCAGTTGCTTGCAGACAGTTGTTGCGAATTCGTCTCCCGGCCGATGCTAGGACATATGGGAAAAAAAAAATACAAATATAATTTATATCCTTAGAGTCTAGATGTAATATAGAGGACTTGAACACAGACTTTCAAGCCTCATTCTGCTATCCATTCTATCTCAAACAACCTATACATATGACTACACACATGCGGAAAAAAACAAATGATTTCCAGCATCGTATTTCGTGCCGAAACATTACTCCTTCTTTCAAAATGAGGCTGCAGGCATTAAGAACTCTGGCTTCTATAATGTATTTGATCCCAGCCTCATACAGATCATCAAATATTGCACTATTGCTTGGCAATTTATGGATGTTCTTAAATAAATTTGGGATAATATAGGGGACTTAAACAGAGACTTTCAAGCCCCCTTCAGCTATTCATTATATCTCATATGACTGTTGCACATATGCTAAAAAGATAAATGATCTCCAATATATATATATATTTCGTACTGAACCAATACTCATCAGCTGGTGCAGATCATCATTTCCCATATATATATATAATCAGTGCTAAGTGCTGATTCAGCACGGAATACGGATATTGGAAACCATTTATCTTTTCTGCATATGTATATTCATGTGTATCAGTTGTGTGCGACAGAATGAATAGCTGAAGGAAGTCCGTGTTCAAGTCTCCTAAATTAATAGAAATTTATTTCAGAACATCAATAAATGCCATGCAACAGTGCAGTATTTGATGATCTATATGAGGCTTGGCCTAAATGAAGAAATTTGCTCAGGTGATCGAATGCTTTTTAGAAGTCAGAGTTCTTAATCCCTGCAGCCTTATTTTGGAAGAGTAAGTTGTTAATTATAAATAAAATCATGATTTACAAGAAGAGAAGATGAAAGTAAAAAGATGAAGATTATAACATATTTACATAAAGAATATTATATGTATATATATTTGAAATATTAAATTATATATCAAAAGTTAAATGAAATGTAATGATTTTTAACAGTAACAAATTTCTACTACAATAGTGCCATCTATTACGAACATCTATTAATTACTAGAGTTTACACTAGGTGGCACTATTTTGTAGAGAAAATTGCTACTGTTTTAACAGCTTAGGTAAGCTATAAGAAAAGGCGATTATGTGATGTTTTAATGGTTGAATAATTTTTAATTTAACTAAGAATTATGCATTTATTAAAAGATAATTACTATGAATACATGCTTGGTAAAAATATAACAACTTATTAAAAAATATGAAATATACATCAATGAACACAAAACAACGTGGCGGCATTTGAAAAATTATTTGTGCTTGGTCTAAGTGAAAAAGATGATTATTCAAAATAAATGTTAGGTGACATTAACATGCTCTGTCTTCCCCCAATATAAGAATGCACACTCTTAATTGTAAATAATTCAATATTCATTTAAAAACTTCTGTTGAACAACATCATACTTTAAATAAATGAATAAAGACATGGAAAAAAGGGCCAAACGAATTCAAGCTGCATTTCAATTAATGCTTTCTTTTCTTACTTTGATTGATTTATAAGTCCACTAATATTAAAACTTTTATCATAACTTCATTATATAATTAATTTTTAAACTAAAATTAAAATCTAATAATGTAACTTTTACCATTTTCTCATTAAATTCTTTTTTAATTTATATTAACTTTGAAATCATATACTTTTTATTTGTCTATCTATAAAAAGTTCAATATAGGGGATTTGAACACAGACTTTCAAGCTCCTTGAGCCATCCATTTTATCTCATACAACTGATACACATGTCCACACATGTGAAAAAAGATGGATGCTCTCCAATATATGTATTTCTTGCTGAACCAGCACATATATGTGGTCATGTGTATTGGTTGTATGAGATAGTGTGGATGGCCGAGGGAACTTGAAAGTCTGTGTTCAAATCCCCTATATTATGTCCAGACTCCAGGCATATAAAATAAACTCCTATTTAAAATATTAAAAATTTCAATAGTAAAACTTTTATTATCACTTCCTTATATAGTCAATTCCAAGAGATTGTAAAAGACCCAGAAAGAGACCACATGTGAGATGGATGGATGAAATAAGAAAGTGTGCAGGGGTGATGTGGAGAAGAGAAGCTAAAGATTGGAAAAGATGGATTGAGCTTGGAGAGACCTTAATCCTGCAGTGGATTAATAATGATTGTTGTTGATGATGATGATGATATAGTCAATTTACAGAAATCAAGATTAAAATCCTGTAATGCACAAACTTTTACTATCTTCTCATTAAATTGTTCTTTTATTAATTTTTTTTTCCAATGTGGTTTATCTACAAAAATTTTAGTAGTTTTCCTTTTTATATTTCAATATTTATTTCTTTATAAATTTTCCATCAGATTTTCATTGCTCGAGGACGCTGCGTTAATCTTAAATCGTTTTATTTATTTGAGCATTTATTTATATTTTAAATGAGTTTTAATCTTACCTAAATTCTCCAAATCTTGTGTATCATTTTGAGGCTGGGATGATTTTGGCTCATCTTGGGCTATTCTTATTTTGATATCGCGGGTAGTTCCAGCTTTTAACAATTCATCGTAAATTTTTTCACCCTAAAAATAATATCACAAAGCATTAATAATAATAACAATATAAATTTAAATAAAATGAATGATTTCATTGTGAATACTAACATTTAATCAAATTTCTCCATTGTCAAAACACCAGACCTTCTTTGGCATTAAACCAAAGATGAGTCTGGAATCTGAACGCTTAACCATACACAAAATTTTAAATACTTTTTGAGCTATCAAATTGTTTTGAAAAAGACAAATTAATAAATATATAAAACTGCAACCAAATTACACTTTTAAACAATATTGATAATATTTTAACAAGTATATATTTTTATGCAATTACTTAATTATGATATATACTTAAAAAAAAAAAAAAAAACATGGAGAATTTTGCTGACCTTGCAACAAGATTAACCCAACATCAATAGCTCTAGAAAGGGGCCAATTGAGAACAGAAATCCATATTTCTGGAGCCTCAAACCACACTTGACCACACATTTGAAACCACATCTAGTTTCATGCGCATCAAAAAAAATGGCTCCAAGCACAAAATAAGGGTGGCATGGTACATTGCTAATACTTAAATTCCATGAATAAAACAATCCTACTTCCCCCTTCTCTAAAAAATGGGTTATCTAATTTATTTAAATACATTTACATAAATTTGCATCCTATTTATATCTACCATCCTCCTATTCACCAGTCATTGCTAAGAATATGATATCATAAGTAAGATATCAAAAGTGTGTAACTCAACTTTTAAGATGGCGTCAAAGTTGTGAGAGGAGGGAGTTTGACAATGGTAAATAAAAATATAACAATATAACAATTTACTTAGAATTAATTATATTAACTATTAGTAATAATAATAATAATAGTAATAATTGCAAATGAATTTATTACATTAATTCTTGAAATATGATTTTCCCCCTATAGTACGGGCTTTTTCATACCTGCACTTATATATGTAATATATAGGGGGTTTGAACTCAGACTTTCACATGACACTCAACCATTCATGCTATCTCATATTACTGATATACTTGATCACACACATGTTGAAAAGATAAATAAGCACCAATAAATGTGTTTTGTGCTAAACCAGCACTCATCAGTTGGTCCAGATTATCATCTCCCCACATGTACAAAATCAAAACTCAGCTTACATTAAGATAGACAATCTTCATACTTTAATGGACAGGCTTAAAACCACTCCACCATTAATTTTTTTAAAACTTTACTCAGCAGATAAATGATCAAAGAATCTTAGCTTCTGAATTAAGTACACGAGAGTGATTCATCAACACACTTTTTAGTAACAATATCAATCATATAAAAATGACCCTTCTTAAAAAATAAGATGCATAGATTGGAATTGATACAAAAATAGACATTATTTAGAAGTTCATTTAAATGATTCTTCACCCCATGCTTTTATTTTTGATTGCCCAATACCAATATGAAAGCTGAAAAAAATTTATTTATATATTTTTTATTGCTGTTTTTTATTTTTATTTTCAGAAATTAGAAAAAGAAAACGTTTAGGTACAATTTAATGCCAGTAGATGGCAGTTATTGTAAAGAATACTGAATGGTTTTTATGCTGGGGTTGGAAAAAGGTAAGGTAAATCTAGATATAAAGGCCATTTATGAGTGGACAAAGATAATGGTGTGTAAACGAGATGGAGCAGGATAGAAAAGAATAAGGGAAAAACTTAGTAGGGGGAATAGAAAGGTAAGGTAATGTGGTGAACAGATTTCTCTGGGCATAGTGACTGAGAGATTTCTGACTCCAGTAAAGAAGCCATAATGCATCACATTGCATCCTATATAAAATTTAATTTTTTTCACTAATTTTTTTGCTAAATTTGTTTTCAAGCTCTAAAAATATATATTGTCATCAGGACTATTTATGCAAAGTTTGACAAGATAGGAAATTGGGAAGTGAGTGAAAATTAAGTTACAATATTTCACAAACAAACAAACACAAAAAAACATAGTATGTTAAATGAAAACGATATAAAACAATTATTTTATCAATTTAATGGGTTTGCTATACTCAATCTGCTATACCTAATAATAATTCAAACTATTAAAATATCAAGGTCCTACACCTAAGGGATCAGAATGACATAGGGTCAACATGGGCATGACAATTTTGGCATCATCAAGGAATTTAGGCATTCCATGATCAGATTTTCAATGGTATAGAAGGCTGAAGAGTTGGATGGTGAAGTATATTGAAGTCTGGCTATTAGGTAAAACTTTGAATCACAAAGTCCAGAACAAACATCCCATTTCTGATCAGTTGCTTTATTTTGTCTGTTACTTACAGACACATTAAATTTTGCATGCATGGTCAACTATTTTTAGATTTGACACAAAGTGCACTTTTTAATACCATTCTTACAGGTAAATAAACATCAATAAATTGTACTTGTGGCACTACTGCATGGAGAATTTGTTACTGGTGTCAACAGCCTGTGTAAGCATATGAAATGTTGATCATGTGATGTTTTGATGGTTTTACACCTATCCTGTCCAAGTAATAATGGTGATTATGGTTTTTGAAAAACCAAAAATACCAAAACATATAATGCTGAACTGTATTCAGACCCATATGATTATTCAGGTGAATGATCTTGGAATAAAATCTTGGGATCCTAACTTTATAGTTAATTAAACAGGTAAAAGGTGGCTGCTGGAGGGTTGTATTAGATCCTAAGATCTAGGTACAGTGCTCTCAAATCCAAGGCTCTTTAGTGATGGAAGCCACAAGCTAGAAACTAGTTTGGGGATATTGGATGAATAGGCACTAGACAGAAATTTTATGCAAAAACCTTTTTGCATTCATTGATTACTAAGGTTTTCACTTGGGGGCACTACTGTATAAAGAATTTGCCACAATACATCACATCACATTACTATTATGAAAAGATAGGTTCGAAGGATGGAATAGTAATAAAGAAGTTGAAAAGTACAAGTAAAAAAAAATATTGCAAGAAAAAAAATTTAGGTAGCTGATTTGTGATGATGATATTGGAAAAATATTAAAGATGAAAGCAAAAAGAGAAAAGTAGGAAGAATATGGGAATGATGACTGTAAAGAAAGAGGTATCTATGAGCTTTTGAGTTACAAAGCAAATAAACGGATTTCTTTAAGAAAGTAATGAAAATAAGATGCAAGACCTTGGTTGTAGCAAATTACTTCTTAATGATAAATAGCTTACATTTTTTATATAAATTTTTTAATTTAATGAAAAATGACATTAAAAATATTTAAAAAAATATTTATTTGATCATTTTTTCATTAATTATGTATGGAAGTATTATTAAAATATTTAATTAAATTCTTCCGATTATTAAAACATTAAAAAAATTAATATATTTATTTATTGACAGGCATTGTTACTATAATTAATAAAATTTAGTCTTCTATTTGAACTGCATACATATGTAAATTTTATTATGATTTTTTAAATTTATATTAAAATCAAGTGCCTTTTAAAAAAAAGCTTTTTTCTTCTCTTTGAAAAATTAAAACTTATATAATATTCAAAATATGGATTAAATATGATGTAATGCACTGTGACTTCTCCTTAAACGGAGTCAGGAATGTCTCAGCAACTATGCTCAGAGAAACCTGTTAGCCACTTTATCTTCCCTTTCCATTCCCTACCCTAAGTTTTTTCATAATCTGCTCCATCCCATTTCCACAACATAATCTTTGTCAACTTTATGGCCTTTATATCTAACTCCTTTTATCTTTTCCCAAACCCAGCATAAAAATCAATAACCCACTTTGTGTACAATCACTTTCCTTATATTTATTCTTCCACAACTTTATTAATTGTATCCTTTCTGCTTTCAAGCATTTACATTTAATTAACAAATGTCTAATATTTTCTATGCCTTCCTTACATGTGATGTGATGCACTGTGACTTCTCCTTAAACGGAGTGAGGAATCTCTCAGCAGCTATGCCCAGAGAAACCTGTTAGCCACTTTACATTCCTTTTCCATTGTCCACCCTAAGTTTTTCCATAATCTGCTCCATCCCATTTCCACAACATAATCTTTGTCAACTCCATGACCTTCATATCTAGATCCCCCTTATCTTTTCCCGAACCTAACATAAAAACCAATATTTAATCTTCCATAACTTCATTATTTGTGCTCTTTCTGCTTCCAAGCATTTACATTGAAGTAACAGATGCCTAATATTTTTTATGCCTTCCTTACAAAATTTTCAGACTAAATCACCCATATTTTTCCATTTATGGGTATATTACCTTGTTGCTAAAGATCCCGTTTGAGCCTTAAACAATAAACTACTTTCCTTACTATTATCATAAATTAGCTCACAACCAATGTTCCATTTACTTCTATATATATTTAAACTCATTTTACTCTCCATACTAGTTCTCCATCTCTCCAACTCCCTATTCTTTATTAATGCATCTATTCTTCTATCCCACTCCTTACCACTATAACAGTCAACAATCCTCCTAACACAATCATCCCACCTTTTGTACAAGTGTACTGACATAACTTCTTTATCCAAATCTTCTGCATACTGCATTACCTTTCTCACTCATCTTGTTGCCTGCCCTTTACTTGTAACCCAATTAAATACTATTTTGGCTATTCTTTTATTATCCATAAATTGCAATCTACCGAACATTTTCAATTTGCTTTTTGCATCCGTCATATAAAAACTTGACCACCCCATTTCTTCTTGAATTGCCTCCTTTGCTGTCCACACCTCAGCATCTAATGCATGTCTTCCTACTTCCCTTTGTACTTTTTCTAAGCAATCTAATACCCCTTTACTAACACATAATGCATCATTGTCGTATGTTAATCCTGCTACTGCCACTCCCTTCCATACAATTCTAGCTACTTGCATTCTCCAGTTGCAATGCCTATTGCAAGCAAGAGTAATTAATGTCAATAGAGGTTTGTATATTTTTCAAGTGCAGGCCAAAGTTCTTAATCTTCCAATGCTAACTCACTAGAACTATATACATTTTCATTATATTAATTTAAAGTTCAAGACTTCAAGCTGAAATCGGAAAATATAGAATAAATAAGAGACAAATTTGAATTGCGATTAATATTAATAAGAACTGAATAGTTCATCTCTTGAGAAGTCTTGTGATGTTTGAACACCATAAGTGACAGATCAGAGAATCTTCATTTGAAAAATATGAAAAAAATTAAACAAAACACAGGAATCAGGCTTATGTGTGTAACGTTAATGAAAAATTCATGAATATCTATTATTAGATTAATGAATTGACATCACTGATATTTGTTTCAGCGCCATTGACTACATTTAACTGCTTTGGTCTATTTTATCATTTATATATTTTTGAGTATTTAAAAATAGGATTAGATAAATGAATAATTATTAGTAAAAAATATAAAATATCATTTCAAGCATAAAAATATTTTAAACAATGTTTCTGTAGTCTTATATTCAATTTTGAAATTGCCCAAGGCTATAAATAGGCCATACGTATGTAAAAGATACCCGCTCTCAGTAGATGTAATGCAGAAATCGGTAACATTGGCTCACAAATCGCATGCAGCATTTTGAACCTAGGCTTACAACTCTTTTTTGATAATAAACATGAACAAATTTTTTATTTTTAATCCTAATTTGTAAATAAATAGTTTGATGGCTCTAGGAGAAAGAAAAAGTGCTTTCCCACATGATATTGGATTCAGCCTTATTATAGAATGATAATTACTGTGTATTGATGAATTTTTAAAGAATAGGAATTTGTTAATAAATCAAATTAACAAGTAATTATTTATATGCTTGTTGTTGTTTTTAAGAGACTTTCAATTTTAGTTATATTTTAATAATGTGGAATTATTGAAAAACGCAAGTATAGAATGAGCCTATCTATACTTTAGCTTTGATTGTATATAAGCTGTGACACCCAGAGCATGATTTATCATCATCATCATCAACCATTATCAATCCACTGCAGGATGGTCTCTCCAAGTTTAATCCATCTTCTCCGATCTTTAGCTTCTCTTCTCCACAACACCCCTGCACATTTTCTTATTTCATCCATCCATCTCACATGTGGTCTCTTTCTGGGTCTTTTACAATCTCTTGGAATCCAGTTTAAAATTTCAATTGTCCATCTATTATCATCTCTTCTAGCAATATGTCCAGCCCAACTCCATTTCAATCTTTTAATTTTTTCAATAAGGTCAGTAACACCTGTTTGTTGTCTTACCCATACATTGCGTTTTCGATCTCTTCTTGTTACTCCCAACATACATCTCTCCATACTCCTTTGAGTGGTCTGAAGTCTCTGTATTGCTCTTCTATTAAGTGTCCAAGTCTCAGATCCATAAGTAAGAACTGGTAAAACACATTTGTTAAAAACCATCCTTTTCAAACACATAGGCATATTTCCTTTTAGTATCAAGTTATTTCTACCAAAAGCACTCCAACCAAGTTTAATTCTATGATTAATTTCCTCCATTATGTTTCCATCTGTATTAATAATCTGACCAAGGTATTTGTAACTGTTAACTTCTTCTAATTCTTCATTATCAATCTTTATTTTCATATTTTGAGCAAATCGATTAAACATTACTTTAGTCTTTTTAACATTTATCTTTAGTCCTACTTTTCTACTTCCATATGCTAACTCCTGCAACATTTCCTGCAGCTCTGAAGCATTATTTGCAAAAACAACTACATCATCTGCGAAATCTAAATGACTTAAATACTCTCCATTTACTTTCACTCCTTTAGTTTCCCATTTTAATCCACAAAATACTTCTTGCAGCACTGCTGTAAAGAGTTTTGGAGATATGGAGTCACCTTGTCTTACACCTTTCTCAATGTTGATTTTTCCAGTATCATTATGTAATCTAATTGTTGCTGTTGCATTTTTATAAATATTCTTTAAAATATGACAATATCCTGGATCTATACCTTGATGATCCAATGCTTTAATCACTGAAGAAATGTGTATAGAATCGAATGCCTTTTCATAATCTACAAATCCAAAACATAATGACAACTCATATTCATTTGTCCTTTCTATGACTTCTCTCAATATCTGGATATGATCTATTGTACTAAAACCACTTTTAAATCCAGCTTGTTCTCTTGGTTGGTGGAAATCCAAAGTTCTCTGTAGACGAGTTGTAATTATCTTGGTAAAAATTTTATATAAAACTGATAAAAGGCTGATAGGTCTGTAATTTCTAATATCTTCTTTATCACCTTTTTTAAATATTAATATTATTACTGCATTCTTCCAATCTTCCAGTACATCTTTATCATTTAGACATTTGGTATATAACTTTGCTAAAATTGTTTCTATTTCTTTACCTGCTTCTTTTAATATATCAATTATAATTCCATCATTTCCTGGAGTCTTTCCTTTCTTCATACACTTAATTGCATGTCTCACTTCTTCATTTAAAATTCTGGGCAATTCGGAAAATGTAATAGATATAGGAGGTACTTGTTCATTATTACTATATAATTCTTGATAAAAATCTTCTACCAATTTCATGATGTCATCTCTCTTTTTAGTAATAATTCCATCTTTTTTTCTTATTGCAGATATAAATTTCCTACTAATACCAAAATGTTGTTTAACATTTTTGAGACTTTTATTTTCTTTTACAGCTTTCCTTGCTATTTCACAGTTATACTTTCTTATATCATTTTCAACTCTTTTCCGTACCATTTTACAAAATTCGAGATATTCAATTCTTTTTAATACATCATTTTTGTATATCTTCATATTCCTTCTTTTCTTCATAAATTCTCTAGTCTCAGTAGAAATTTTATTAGTCAATTGCTGCTTTTTTCTACCAGCTATGTTTGTTGCAGTTTTTAAAAGTGTATCAGTTATTTTCATATTAATTTCATTCAAATCTGAATCATGTTCAAAATCTCCTAACACTTGAAACCTATTTGTAACTTCTAATTTAAATTCATTAGAATGTTTCTGAAGATTAGGAATATCAACTGTAAATATTGTTTTTCTTAATAATTTTTGTCTCTCTAGTTTTACATTAACACGTAACTTACACCTTACTAATCGATGATCACTTCCTGTGTTGAATTTATTAAGAACATTACAATCTTGAAATATGTATTTTCTGTTAGTCAAAATATAATCCAATTCTGCTGTACCTTCATTTGGATGTGTCCATGTCCATTTCCTTTTAACATTTTTCTCAAAAAATGAATTCATAATATAAAGTTTTTCCTTTTCTGCAAACTCCACAAGTCTATGTCCTCTCTCATTTCTATTACCATAACCAAAATTACCTACAGCAATTTCATCTTTCATTCGTGTACCAATTCTAGCATTAAAGTCTCCCATAACAATTTTAAAATGTTGTTTACTCTGATCAAAAGCCTTTTGTACATCCATATAAAAATCTTCTACTACTTCATCACTATGAGAACTTGTTGGGGCATAAACCTGAATTATCTGCATTTGGTATCTGCTATTAAGTTGTATAACTAATCTTGCCACTCTGTCCGATACACCATCAATCTCCACAATATTGTTCTTCCACTTTTTATTTATAATGAATCCTACTCCACTTGTATTTCCAATATTTGTGCCTTTATAATAGAGTATATGTCCACTTTTTAAATCAATTGTTTCTTCTCCTTTTCTTCTAACTTCACAAAGTCCAATAATGTCCCATTTAATATAAGACAGTTCTTCTTCTAATTCTTGCAATCTTCCTTCACTTGAAAGTGATCTGCAGTTGTAAATACCTAAATAAAAAGTCATCATCAAATGGCAGCCTGGGTCCGCAATCAGGGGATTCTTAGCACCCTCCACCTTCGGCCACCAACCGCTGCCTTGGTTGGTAACTTTACAGCCTCCTGGGAATAAGGGCCATGCTTTATTTTTGTCTGTCATAATTGTATATATGTATTGGAAAAATATTTATCATTTACACAAACATTCATTCTGCCTTATTAGGCACTGAGAAGAAAGACCATGGTGTTTCTTGATCTTAAACTCAGAGGTAAAAAGCCAATAAACTCACTACGCTGGCTAATGCGTGTTGGTGAGCAGCCCATCCATGTTCGTATACTATATGAATAATCACATAGTATTAACAGCTGCAATGACAAGAACGTATGGAGTGGACATTAGGAATTTGCCCTGTTCGGGTTCGTTTAAGGCCTCCAAGAGGAATCAAAGGGTCTCCTTTCAGTTAATAGCAAACTCCTTTCTGCAGCCATGATTTATATATATATATTAATATTTTTCACGCTAAAGTATAAGTAGGCTGATTCTATACTTGCGTTTATAGATGGTTTGATTATATATAACTCATGGGGTTTTTCAGTACTTCTGCATTATTACAACTATATTTGAAAAATGACTAAACATCACATGATCACCATTTCTTATGCTTACTTATAACTGTTATTAAAACAGACAAAACTCTTTATACAGTAGTGTCACTTATTGCAAGCCAGAGTAATCAATGGATGCCAGAAGGCTTGTGCATAAAATCCCTATCTAGTGCCTACTCATCCAATATCCCTAAACTAGTTTCTGGTTTGTGGCCCAAACTCGTTTTTAGCTTGTGGCTGTCATCAAAGCCACAAGCTTGGAATTTTATGACAATCCTTCTGGCATTCATTGATTACCCTGACTTTCACTGAGTGGCACTACTGCATGGAGAGGTTTACCTGTTTCAACTATATTTGAGCTATCAAAAAGTTATATTTAATTTTAGTTATATGTGGACTGATTCTGTTACTAAAATAAATGTTCAAATATAACCACGATCATTTAGAAGTTCATATTTTTTATTAGCCTAGTTTTTGTCTCCTCCCATGTGTTGCTTTTAATTTTTTTTTTTGATGGAATATTTACACAAAATGGCTTTTCATGTAGAGTGGATAAAATCTTTTAATGCATAGCTCAAAGGCTAGTATGATGTTTTATTGAGACATGCAATAGTAAAAACATTATGACTCATATTAAGTTTAATGATACAAATGAGTAAAAAAATATCTTGAGCAAAAATATAAATTTATTGATTTGGTTAAGCATTTGACTCATGTAATAGAAACAATTTGTGGCAGTGTTTGAAATTATCTGATTCTTTACAGAAGTTTATTTATTTTATATAGCTTCTAAATGATGGTGTGAAAGGAAGTATAATAATGTATGGTCAGAGAAAACATTCAAAATACTCAGCATCACTGTCAAAGCCAACAGTTATATTTAGTGTTTTTCAATGTTTTCTTTGAATATCCGATATTCCATACAATAGTGTCACCCAATAAATTTTAAGGAGAATTTTGACTCTGTGTTAACAGCTTATGTAAGCATAGGAAATGGTAATCATGCGATGTTTAGTGGTTTAATATATAATATTACTATTGCCTTAATTTATTACAATTCTGAGACAAAATTATCAGATTTATTCAAATCATGAGAGAAGATACGATTAATTGGTTAAAATCTCATTGATAATCTATAATTTAAATAAATTTTCTTCAGCTCTCACAAATAAATGTAGCGGACACTCATGTTTAGAAATAGTTCAATTTTCTATTAATAAACACAGCCTTCTTATCATGCAAGAATTACAATTTAACACTTAAATTTAACATTCTTCATCCTTTTGCTATCATGTATATGAAGAAAAGATTTCTAATTTATATTTATGTGAAGTATAATTAAGAACTTTTCTAAAACATGCAGGTCATGTGTTTTTATTTGCCATATTAGAAGATTTTTTTTTTTACTTTTTAGTGCATTCGTGTGAATAAAAACATGTTTAAAAATTTTAGTTTTGTATATATAATATTGAATTATCAAAATGAAGTGAATTTATTTCAATTAGATTTTATTTAGACAGAAAGGTTAAAAAAACAGGGCAATTTACATAAAAATTATAAAAAAAAAATCACTTGATCCAATTTTCAATGAATTATTCAATTTTAAATACATCATCATTAGCATCAATATTATACTTAAAATTAAAAAGTTATAATTGTCATTAATTTTTTGCTAAAATTGTTTGCAAACTCTAACAAAGAGAATTTCCATCCGAAATATATACATATTCAAAGTTTCAACTAGATGAGAATTTGGGAAGCGAACAGAAATTGAGTTACACGATTTTATTCAGACAGACAGATTAAAAACAGAGTAAGTTAAATAAAAACATATAAAAATGACTCCTTGTTATATGTAAAGCACTAATTTCCTCTTATATATATATATAGAATAAAATGATTATTAAACACACATTCATTCCTTTCACAATCTTCATCTATGATTAACAGCCGGTAAGTTTCTTCCACCACTACAATAGTAAATATTTCCTCTTGTAGGAAATTAATTTAGACAGATATCTAAAGCGTGAAAGTCTCTATATGTCAATATCAAGCTTATTTTGTTTTGATTTTATGTTTTTGGTTGCAAATCTGGAAATTAAATTAAGTGCTTTCTCTCTTCAAAAAAATATGCCATATTTTATTGTATCTATTTAATAGATGGACATATAATAAGTATGTATATTGAGATGGACGTTTTGCTGCTCCGATTAACATTATTATTATTATTTTTTAAAAATAATCATCAGTGTTAATTTGTTTTAGGTAAGATACAATTGATGAAATCATTTATTTTTTTATATTTTACTAATAAGATATTTTGTATATGGATAAGCTTATATTAAGGATAATTATAATCAAATAGTTAGTTTCTATAAAGATCATGTAAGATTCAAGCACTAGAAGCAGTAACTTTAATTCAGGAACCTTTAGCTCTTAAGACTAACACTCTACCACTTTTCCAAACTGCATAAGGCAATAAGAAACAAACACGTTCTTTCAAAAAAAAAATTATGAAAGCTCAATTACATGAGATATTCACTAATCCTTAGTAATATGCTGACTAATAGAATACAGTAAATTTAATTATTATTGTCCATAACATTTTAGTATCAGTTTTATAGTCTGTACATTTTTCTTTTTAATGCGTCATAATCAACAAAGAGTATATGCCTGGGGAAAATAAAGCGTTCTTTTTACTATTGTTAAAAGAATTTTCAATAAATATTTTGTCATATAATCAATTTCAGACCACCCAAAGAAGTATGGAGAGATCCATGTTGGGAGTAACAAGAAGAGATCGAAAACGCAATATATGGGTAAGAGAACAAACAGGTGTTACTGACCTCATTGAGAAAATTAAAAGACTGGAGTTGGGCCGGACATATTGCTAGAAGAGATGATAATAGATGGACAATTTAAAACTTAAATCGGATTCCAAGAGATTATAAAAGACCTAGAAAGAGACCGTGTGTGAGATGGATGGATGTGGAGAAAAGAAGCTAAAGATCAGAGAAGATGGATTGAACTTGGAGAGACCTTCATCCTGCAGTGGATTGATAATGGTTGTTGATGATGATGATGAATCAACAAAGATCAACAATTTTTCTCAAAAGAAGAAAATAATCATTAATAATCAATAATTAAAAGAATTTAACAACTGCAAATATATTAATCAGATTATTAATACAGATTAAAAGATGCTGAATAAAATTAATCATAGAATTAAACTTGGATGAGTGCTTTTGCTAGAAATATCTCAATATTAAAAGAAATTATTCCTATGTCTTTAAAAACGAAAATTTTTAAATAGATGTGTTTTACCAGTTCTTATTTATCAATCTGAGACCTAGAAGAGAAATACAAAGACTTCACACTATTAAGTGAAGTATGGAGAGATGTATGTTAAAAGTAAAAGAGATCAAAAAGGAAATACAAGTGAGATCACAGGCATCACTAACATTGTTGAAAGAATTGAGAGACTGAAATAGAGCTGGGTTGAACATTCTGCTAGAAGAGATTATAATAAATGGTTGAAGTTTTAAATTGAATCCCAAAAAATTGTAAAAGACCTAGAAAGAGTCCACACGTGAGATGGTTGGAGAAAACAAGGAAGTTTGATGTGTAGTATATGGACAAGAGTCTTGGGATTATCCCATATTTAAATTGATAATGGTTTAATATGTAAATGGTTTTAAAAGTGCTAAGGTAAGCAAAAATCTGATATTACATTCTGGTGCTGCAGAAGATTGTTAAAAATTGGCTGAATGAAAATATTTTTTATTAAAAAAAAGGGAATCAAAATTTTAAAAGAAATTAGAAAAAAAATTATAAGAAAGAACAACTGAAACACAGGCTTATTATATACCTATGTTTGGGAGATGATAATCTGGACCAACTGATGATTGCTGGTTTAGCATGAAATACATATATTGGTGATTATTTATCTTTTCAGCATATATGTGCTTGAGTGTATCAGTGATATTAGATAGAGTGGAGAGTGATGGGTCATCTGAAAGTCTGTCCTCATATACCCTATATTAAGAAAGAACAGGGAAATATATGTAGAAGTGATACTACAAATGTATAAGCAAAAAAGAATACCTCTTAGATTATGGATAGATACAATTAAAGAATGGAGTAGAACTGATTATGCATTTGTTTAACATTATAAGACATAAACAAATCTGGAGAGAATTAGTGAAGAAACATGTTGACATCTTACAAACTGGTCCTTAAAGAAGCTGAACATCATTACCTGATGCTCTTTGTGCAATCTTGTTAAAAAAGGTATCTTATTGCTGGTGGATGTGCTCCTGAAACTGAATTTGCTTTAAAATTGTTGGAATTTTCTCATTCCCTTATTGGCATGGAAGCTTATTGCTTCTGGCCTTCGCTGATTCTCTTGGAGTTATTCCTCCAACTTTAACCAAAACTGTAGGTCTTAATACCATTGCAACAGTGACAGAATTGAGGAATAGACACAACCAAGGAGAGAAGACTGCTGGAACAAATGTTAGAAAGGGTTCTACCATTAAAAGTACAACTCTTATTGGTTTCTACTAGTGCCATCCAATTAACTGCTGAAACTATTAAGAGTATTCTTATAATTGATGATATTGTTAATGCACTATGAGGAATTCAGAATAAACCTGCATGCTTATGTGGAATTTATTGCAAGCCTTCACCATGGTCTTTCCCAGATTAGAACTGTAACCCCATCGGCCATTATCACATGAAAGCAATGATATGGGGCTTCTGATCATTGCGGTAAGTATAATGGTAAGTGTACAAATTTGGAAAAACTTTCTGAGTGAGTAGAAATCTTTTAATTAGATAAGATAGATAACAAAAGTTCTTGCTAACAATAGATTCAAAATCACATGATCTCAACTTAAATAATACTTTTCAGTAGAAGCTTGCTGGCAGAAAGGTCCATTTCATCCAAAAATTCTTCATTAATAAAGGCCATAAATTGGAAATTATTTGGGCAATCTGGCTAGGACAGAACTGCGTAGGGATTTATTAAGCATTATCAGATATCTATTGATTACTCAATCTTACACTAGATGGCATGACTGTAATGTGTGAAAGAGGATTTGCTACTGAACAATACATTCAACACTTGATTTTACACAGCAATTATAATAAAGAATACTGTTTAGAATATTAGTTTGATATTCCTCCATGTCCATTAAAAGTTCTGATTTAACCAATGTCATGTGATCAAATGCTTAGCATTAATGAAAAGATAAATGAAGTGCTACATACATGTATTTAAAAGCATCCAAATCCTTCTTTGTTGAAATCTAAAAAAGATGGGAATTGACACAAGTCCTTAATATTATATTGAATTTAACTGATAATAATAACAACATATTTTAATTGATTTTTCTCTCATTCTGTAAGTTATTTAAACACTTAATTCTAATTTACCATGAGGCATAATAGGGAGAATTGTTCTACGTCTCTGTTAGAAAATATTTATCCTAATGTGGATCAGAAACTTTGTATCCAATCCAAAAATAATGCATAAATATAAAGTCTAAAAGTGATGTAATTATTGATTTTGATACTATCTTTAATTTGTTGAAAATGATATTTTTATTTAAATAATTATTACCAAACTAGTATTCATTATGCCTACTCTTTTTTCTTATTTTTAACATCTCCATTAAAAAAGACAATTCACTGCTTTACTTCATTGACAACTACCTATTATATTATAAAGCATGAAAAATTAATGAAAGCTTAACATTACCAATCAAATCCCTTGTTAGATTCTGATTATTGACCAATACAGTGTGCATAAAAAGTGATTGATGATTGGTTTTCTCAAGCTGCCTGCAGTGCCATCTTTGAGTCAATATATATATTACACAGCACTATAATTTAACTTTTCACCACAAAAAATTTAATGTGCTACAATGTACACATTGTAACAGTCAGAAAACGTGTGACTCGTAAACATAGTGCAGAATTTGACCACCATACAGAACAGCAGCACCATCGAGGTAGCGAAGCCACCCGTGGTACTGAGTTCAAACATAGTTTATTGGTTCCACAATACAATCCACGAAACAATGCATCTGATGCGACATTAGTAAATATTTCTTTAGGCACGGTGGTCAGGGATATGCAAGAGATTCATGATTTTATTCTCAAGTTAGCCAATAATCAAACTAATATTAATTAAACATTCATATTTACATAATCGAGGAAATATTATATAGAATGGGTATCGAATAAATGAAACGTAACTGCAGACGTATAGTTTAAAATTATTTATTAATACATTTTAATAAAACAATCATTTACTAATAATATTTTATGGATTCAAAGCTTCAGTAGCGGGATTTGCGACATGATTATATTTTAAAGAATACATTTATTTATTTAGACATTATTTTATATTGAGGACTTCAGTAGCGGTATTTCCGATACTGTAATGTTTACAAAGGGAATTCACATATTTGAAGGTGTAATCTAGCTACCTAAAATTCTTGAGTAAGTATTTGTAATGCATGCCTGGAGGGATTTATACCTTTGCAATGCAAGAGTCTAAAGTAAGGGTTATAAGAGTAACGGCAGACTTATATTTATTTAATTAAAATATTTATTTATAACTAAGGGCAAACATTTATTTGAGAATGAATTACGAAGATAATGCAGAGGTGGAGTGATATATAGAATAATAAAATTAAGTAAAGGAACACGTGGTATGCTTTAGAAAGGCGATATGGAATGGCAGTATATCGAAACTGCAATGCCGTGAATGAGTTTATAAGAATGTCGGGCTGGTCTCTGCCATTGGCCCGATGAAGTAAGGTGTCACGTAAGCATAACCAGGGACAAGCGGTCCATGTCGCAGTTTTGTCGGCTGGCTGCATGACGTTGTCAAGTCCTACGGGAGCACCCATTATGCCCACTTGTGTAGGACGACTGGGGTTAATTTCAACCCTGAAGAATCCGTAAATTTCACGGCGGAATGGGTCATCGCATCTCTAAAATGTAACACATGTATAATGTATAAACAATTATGATGAGATTTAAATAGATTTCTAACTCGGCCCTACATTATCAACATTTACTAAAGAACTTTGTCGACTCTCAAAGAAATGTAATTTTATGGAATTATTCATTAAGATTTAATAAATGCAAAACATATATAAACTGGGGATTATTACAACTAATACGCCAGCCATTTGCGAAGTAGTAGACCCTGCATTACAATAAACAATGCATTGAATGCATGTTGATTTATATGAAAGTTAAGTTATTTATGAAAGGAAATATTAATAAAAATTTGACATGCATTCACTGTTTCAAGCGATCATAGATTTAAACTTTGAAAATAGAGACAATTATGAGCATGCAATAATTAAATAATAAATATAGATAAAATGTAGATTTTAGAAATACGCACCCAAGAAAGATAGAATGAGGTAAGCTAGATTATTAGAGAAATTTACACATTAAGTTAATTATTCAATTTAGTTATACAAATGGTAGTTTTTACATTTTACAATTTAGATAAGTATTATGAAGAAGAGCTATAGCATATTATTAGAGTACTCTAGAGTTTGAACACAGACAGGTACCTGTTTTATAAGAAGTTTTCTGATTCCATTAGTTTAGCAGCAAAAGGTTCATGAGTGGCAAGTCTTTCTTATATTTAGATATTTCATTTAATTTCACAGCAGCAGCAGCTTTTTCATTTATTTCAGGCAGCAGATCTTCATGGTAAATTTATGACGGGCAATGAAAAATTCGGCATCCGATAGGCCATCTACCAATGGAGAATAATCTAGGTGCTTTTACTCAGTCATACCTTGGCAGAAACAATTTATTTTTATATTTTGGAGACTCTCAGTGATCAAGAGCAAAGCTAAAGTTGAAATCAATGTCTCTAGCAAGTCTAAGATGGCATCTTTTCTTATCTTGATCTTTCACATTTTTGTTAAGGTATTTTTAGGTTCTACTTAATCTGCCCTGAGGATAATCAATGCATTTTGTTGGTTTTAATTAAAGAAAGCTGCCGTTCTATTGTTTACATTTTACATTTACTAATTACATTTTGGGAATTTTTCTTTAATTAATCTATTATCTATCACTGACCGATGCTTTTAAATTTCAAAGACAAAAAGGAAACATAAGATTATTTTAACTTTTAATTAAATATTACATCAGATTTTTTTAGAATTATTATTAAATGAAATTTAAACAAAGCAATAAATACGAACTTTATAATCCAAAATAAATGATTAAAATTATACAAAATTATATAACTAAAAGAAATCTAAATTATATTATTTTATCCCTATTTATTGCCTTTAATTTGAGATTGAAATGTGTGCATGTTTATGCTGAATTCTACATATATTTATACATTTTTAATATTGCTACACACACAATTCGATACCAAAAAGTTTAAATTTGGGTGGGATAGACCGGTCAGTGAGAGACGACAGAAAAAAGTGAAACTTAAGATTCGAATACGAATCTTACTGTTTCAATATCATAAGTCATGACATGTAATGTGACATTGAGTGTCATAGCTTTACATGACATTGAATTTGTTTAAATTTGGGAAAATATTGAATTATTTGAAGTTATTCAAAATATGTAAAGTAGTGAAACCACAAACACTAGAAGATTTATAAATAGTTTGTAAGATTTTATGATGAATGGTTTATAAAAGTACAAAACATACTGTCACATTTCATGTTCTAATTAGTGATCTGTCATGCTAGCATCATAAAAATTTGGAGTGAATAGTTGAATCCACATTGAAGTCAAATGCTCCTTACTGACAAAGTCAATGGCCAGAAATTATTCTGGGATAATTGTTCAAGATTATTATCTAATCACTGTTTATTATTTATGCTTACAATAGAGAGTTTTAGGTTTGAAATGATAAAATGTACTATTGCTTAAATTTAATGCAGCTGATATTGCCTGATTGTAGCACCTAAATGCCTAGACATCTTAACCTGTCTTGGGTTAAAGAATTTATCATTTCTAGGTAAAAAATTCGACACAACAATTTTAATAAATCTCTACATTTAAACAAGGAACAAACAGATGTTGGATTGTTTATACGTAACCAAAAAATAGACATTAATCTTTAATTAATGCTTAAAGTTGTCTTGCATTGGTGGTCGAGAGGTCAGCGCGACTGCCTTGCATTTGCAGGCAGTTGCCCGGGTTGCAAGTTCGCGTCCCAGCCGAAGCTATGACACTTAAAAAAAAAATAATGCTTAAAGTTTATATCTGGGCTAGAGATAATCTCTAGTTTAATAAATGATTAATAATAATCATTAACGTGTTTATTTGAAATAATTAAGATCAAAGTTATGAAAGCAGAAAATTTGACACTTGTAAATCAAATGATAATAATTATAGTAAAAAACGCTCACTTTTTAATTCACTATTTCAAACACGTGTTTATTTTTAAAACAAATATTGGAAACAATATACATTTTTTTGCGAAAGGTTAATGTTACAGATTTTACTGGCTGTTAATAAAAATAATTTAAGATAAACCGTCAGTTCTGTGGTTTGTTTATTAAAGCTGCCTTAAGTGACATTCGAACTGATAATAATCATTAGAAATAATTTATTACTCAAAAAATGTATCATAAATAAAATCTCTTTAATCAATACAGTTTTTAACATTAAGTTTTTATTTTAACTAGAGAGAATTTCTATTGGATGAGGAATTCTTGTAGATGAAACTTTATCACTTCCTATTTTACATTTAAAAAAAAAAGCCTCTGTTTTTTTATTCTATTTAAAGTTGAACTGTAAATATGAAATATTACTTTAAAATGTTTTTAAGTAAACTATAGTCGTGATGTTTTGAATAGAACGATAAATCATTTTGATAAGTGAACCTTTCTCTTATAATGGATATAGAAAAGATTTTTATCACTCAAGAAAAAACTAATAGATTAAATTGAATATATATATATGAAGAGTTTTTGATACATCTGCCTGCCAGGCCATAACTTGGGGTTCAAACCTAATCTGAGTAAAAAAAATTTTTTTTCAAGCTTCAATCAGTGTTACAATTTTTTAATAATAATAAAAAAAAATATTAACTTAAAAGTGAAGTTAAAAAAGAGAAGTTATAAATAAATATAATAAAAATATGCTAAACGTTTTCGAGGATCCATGCCTCATAATCATAGCTTTCATAAAAATACATAATAAAATATATACAAAGATATATAAAATTAGCACGTGTTACGTGGACCATTTCTTCGATATATCAAAGCAAGTGTCTTTTCTATTTATAGCATTAATATTTCCATTAATATAGAATGCTTCTTTTATTTTCCTCTTATGATCATTTGATTCAGTGCATAAAATTACAGGATTGGAAGGAATAAAATTGTGTCCAGATTTCATGGAATGCTCCAAAAATACAGAAGATATATTGTTGTTCTTCTGAGCTCTCTTGTAAGTGTACATGTGTTGAGCAAGCCTAGTATTAACAGTAGCTTTAGTTTCACCATAATATACAGCAAGACATTTTTCTTGAGGACATAAAATAAGTAAATGGCCACAGCTAACCGATAATATTTATCAGTAAAGGAGGATATTTATTTATTTATGCGATGATTAGGAGTAAATGTAAAAGAAAAAAATATACACCTTGAAAATGACTACAGACTCAAGAGATGGTTGAAAGATATTGGAGATATAATATATATATATGTGTAAATATAGAGAAAAATTGATTCACAAACAAAACAAGACATAAAATATAAATATGTGGAGGATGATTCATATATTAAAATTAAACCCATGGAAGAATATTATAATAAATATGAATTTCATAAATATATTATTACAAGTTTTATCTTTTTTAGTTATTGAAAACAGCTTTGTTAGATCTGTAGTTAAAACATTAAGATATGGTTGCACAAAAAGATTCAATACTATTGATATAGACAGTATAGGGAGATGACCGAGAATACAAGAGGTTTATGATAACTAGGTCCTATATTAAGTTAAGTGACTGAAGAAAGCAAGATGAAAAAAAATACTAGGAGGAGGGAGACAAAAGATTATTTGTATTGATATAACACCTAGCTTTGATAAATTAGCATCTTAAAAGTTAATAGAAAGTACTTTTTGTCTAGCTGCTATCCATGGACTCCAACTGTAAATTGAACCTAGCAACCCAACTATATTTATTTCAATGGTAATTAAAGTATTTTTATTTCAAATGCGTCAAAAATCAAATCAAATAAAAATAAGTGGATTACTACAATCTTTAAAAAAATAGAATAAAACTTTTTTTAAAGAAAGATTTATTAATTTTAAATCACTCGATTTATTATATTAGATTATTACTTTTAAATTTTATCTGCACTTCTGTTGTGTTTAGTCAGGAATATATATAAACACTAATGCATATAAATGTTTTATAATATATTTATTAATATACACTAAAACAAGCTATATTTGTGTATTTACAATAGTTTTGCTTCACCTGCTACCATCGGTGAGGTGTAGCTCCTAGTTCTAAGGTGAACTATGGAAGAAGGGACTGCATGCACCTTAATAGGTTTTCTACCACTTCCAGCCGTACTATGACAGCCTGCTCATGAGTAGGTCTGGTGGCCCTTCTGAATGTATTTGACTGCTTTCTGTGTGTCAGCCTGTGTGCCAACTTTTGAGAAGTTTCCACTCCTCAATGTGGACTTCCCTTATTGCATCACTATTTTGCTTAACAGCTATTGTTTGGAGAATGTAGATGGTCTTCCAGCTCTGTTACAGAAGTTCTCTGGCCCTACCTTCAAAAGGCTTGACTATTTTATTGTCAAATCCCAACATTCTGATTCAATGAGCATCATTGTTTATTGGTCCATTCTTCCCATTGTCTATGCCTTATCTATTTGTATATGCATTGGTTGGAGGCAGTGAAGGTTCAGTCTGATCTAGATAAGATGGTATCTGGATTAGTTATTTAAGGGTAAGGTTAGATATGACATTTACCTCCCATTGGCTAAGATTAGCCCTGGAGAATGTAGTCATACAAGTATTCTGGTGGACATCTTTTTCACTTTGTGGCCTCATCTGACTTGATCTTCTTAGCAAGTTCAATGTCATTGTTTGTTGATCTTGAAATTGTAGGTTCAACACAGCTGGCTCATGACACATCACTGGCAAATTGTAACTTCTATGTTGCATAATAAGGTATTGATGATGAATTGGTGACATGTAGTTTAACTTTAATTGGTTTTGATGTTTGTGGTGTTGCTGTCCATAAGCTGTATTATCCACAATTGTTTGTAATTCTTTATCTTTGATCACAGCCACTGAAACTCATTTGGTGGTTCTCTTAAACATGAACACCTAACCACTTCTTTGCATACTTAGTTTCATGCTTTATTTCAGGGTTCAAACCCAAATTACTAACAACTACTACTGGGTAGACACTATTTGAATTGTAATTTGATTCATTTTAGTCATTGCAAAATCTGAATAAAGCAGCCATGCAGATACAACAAGAGGCATCTGACCCAAAGATTGCTACTTGCCTTGGCCAAGTTGCAATCTTTAATGTCTATATAAATATATAAGACCACAGATAAAGATGATATCACATTTACTGTTAAAGCAGGTGGCCTTGACTACAGGTTGAGATTGTTGATAGTTTAAGAGTTAATCATTATATTCTCAACGAAGAAAAAAAATTCAATTTTGCCAATTGAAGAGAATAATTTTGCATAATTTGTCATTGGATGCTCAAACATTTTTTAAAAAAATTTTCTTTAAGCAACTGAATATTAATAACTCCATGTTATTTCCAAAATCTCTAATGTAAATGTTTAATGCTGTCATATTTTTCAAAATAAAAGTGGTAGGCTAACATCAATCCATAACCTTCAATTATCCTGTCCATTATGTTATTATTACTCTAACCTGCATGCAACAACCCAATTAAATGGTTCATTTAATAAAAATAAAATCATAGTATTAAAGAAAAATGCATTCGCTTCTGAATAATTTTAATAAATGATAGTAGACAGCCATTATATAAAAAGGGAATGAAAAATTAAATATTATTTATTTAGGTGGAGGGAGTTTTTGCCAACTTAAGTATAAACAAAATGTAGATATTCCATTAAGGGGATAAGATGCCTGTGGCTTTATCAAGTTCATCAATTCTATCACTATAGCAACAAATTTTCATTAACTGTGATTCTTCATTACATCTTGTACATATTTATGTAAATCAATGGCTGTTAAATTCCAATTATAAACCTGGTCATAATGATCAAATATTGTCCCAAGTCTGTTGATGAGTCTCACAGTTTCCTCAATTCCAGCTGACTTTGTTGTTGAATTTGGAAAACAAATTTGTTTGGAACATCATAAGATTTCTTTTTTTCACCATAATTTTTCAACTGAAGATTCTAAGTTGAATATGTAAAATATTCTGAACAAGGGTTTATATGAGTCTAATATGTAAGTAGGGGAATTTGAACTCAAGATATTTTCAATCTATTCATCATCAACTCAATCTCAAACAACAGGTACACATGGCCACACACATGCAAAAAAGATCCATGATCCCCAATGTATGTATTTCCTGCAGAACCAGCACTCCTCAGTTGGGCCAGATCATAACCTCCCATATATACATACAATTAGTGGTCAGTTTATATTAAGACAGTAATTCCTCAAACTTTAATGGACAGGTTTCAATTTTCTCATCATTCCAACTATTAAACCATCCATTTCATTGAAAAACCAATGATGGAATACTCAAAACCCTTATTGGTTTTAATATTGTAGTCATGGTCCAATAGTATAAGGGGTTAAATTGTTGTACTGTCTCCATGAGTATGACTACAATATTAAATCAAGTAATGGCTTTGAACATTCCATCACCTGCTTTTCAATGAAATGGGCATAGAAGGAAGAAAAGATTGGAACCTGCCCATTAAAATTTGAAGAATTGATATCTTAATTTGAGCACTGATTGTATACATGTGTGAGAGATTATGATCTGGCCCAACTGATGAATGCTGGGCTTGCACAAAGTATGTATTTTGGGGATGATGTATCTTTTTCACATGTGGGTGGGCATGTATATCAGTTGCATGAGATGGAGTGAAGGATACATAGGCTGAAAAATTCTAAGTTCAAATCTTACTACTTACATATATGAAACATTCAATGGTAATCAAGCTTTATATCTTAATCATAATATCTATTACGCAATGATAAGAGATAAAATTATTTGTTGAATTTAAAACCAATTCTTTTTTACATAAACAATATGTGAATTGTTATCAGATAAAATATCATAAGATTAGACAAGCTTATTTACATCATAGAGGGAGCCAGTAGTAAAATCTTTTAGAGAGTTAGGTTTTGAGATTATGCAGATTCTATTGATGCTTGACTATTTGTGACGAGTATTCTTGCCTTTTTAACACATGCACTTTCATTCTATCTGTTATAATAATTTATAGCAGTAACCGTTAGTGTAATATATTATATTGATTAGCAGCATTTTTGAATTATCATCATCATCATCATCATGAAGCAGTAACCATTGGTATAATATACTATATTGATTAGCAGCATTTTTGAGTTATCATCATCATCATCACCATGAAGAAATGATATATTATCCCGATTTAAACATGGCATTAATCATTTGGAAATTGTAATTGTTTAAGAGAGAATAGAGACAATCTCTATAACAGTAGTCAAATATCAGTTTGTAAACGTAAATATTAAATAAAAAAATTAAATGAAAATAATGACCTTTGTGAGTTATGGACAAATAATAACCTTACATCAGAAAATGATAAAGGATAGAATAAATTTACCCATTCTTTCAGTTCTGAATATTTAACACTGTTAAAAAATGAAAGCTTATAAATATCAAAATAGCATACAGGAAGGCGGTTTACCTCAATTAGGATTTCACATATATTAAGCTATGTGTATTTTCTATTTACATTTACAAACTTATATTTGGCTACTGTTAAAGAGGTTATTAAAAATGAGATTCAGTCTCTATTCTCAATTTAACCAGTTTCAATATCAAAATGTTTAATACTAATATATAGAATACAATGTGGTTAATATATAATTTTACTCTAAATTTCCAGAAATGTTAGCAAACATAAATTTATAATAAAATCTGGAAAGATACATGAAATCCCTCTATTTTTTTATCGTTTGCTGATATACGAGTATTATTTATTTACCAGAAATGTAGCTGGCCTATGGAAAGGCTATTGTTTTTGTAATAGTTCTTTTAATTGGTTGCTTTAACAGATTTCATGCACAGTATTACTGCGGAGCTGTGAACTGCACGATGTCAAATCATATGACTTCAATTATACGCTAACAAAAAGTAAATGTAAATACAATACTATGGTATCTATTATTTTACCTCGCTAAATATCACATTTCAAATATGAATTTATATACTGTAATCATATTTTCTTCACAATTTAAATATTATACATATTCAGTTCTGTATTGTAGTTAAAAGCATATGTAGTGATTTTTTTCCAAGCATTTTTTTTTCAAAAAGTTTAATTCTATATATTTTTTTGAAAAATACCTAATTTTTTTAAGAATCTAGAACTGTATCTATCCTATGGTAAGATTGTCATTTTTGTAATAGTTTTTTTTTTAATTGGATGCTTTAACATTTTTTTTTTTTTTGCTTTGTGGAATTACTTACTGGCAAATGTATCTGGTCTATGGACGGAAGGAATTATTGGTTTGCATAAAATGCTTCATAAAAAAAATTACTGTTTATTAATGGCAGAATAAATAATTACTTTCCTTGAAAAACATGCCCTCTAAAAAAGAAATGTTTAATTTAAATATCACATGATAGCTTCATGGACAAACATTTAGGGATTTTATATAGAAGATAATTTATAGGAAAGATGGTTTAATTCTGTTTGTATTTCATTAAGCTATGAATCTTTGATTATATTTTTATATTGGACTATTTCTATCATCTGATATGAGTGTTGAATGTCTTTAGAAAAATTTAACTTTATTTAAATATTCCAAATACATTCAACTGTCAGTAATAGGGCATCAAACAGGTTAGTATATGCACAACATTTCAAGGGGTATTATTCTCCCCTCTTCTTCAGGTGTTGCTGGCCTGACCAGTGACAATACTACCATGGGATTTGAACTTGGATCCTTAGATTTTGAGCATTGAATTTTAAGGCAACACAGTGTGTGTCACATTAAAATTCAATGCTTAAGAATCTAAGAATCCAAGTTTGAATCCCATGCTAGTATTGTCACTGGTCATATTGCCTTGAAATTCAATGCTCAAGAATCTAAGGATCCAAGTTCGAATCCCATGCTAGTACTGTCACTGGTCAGACCAGCAACACCTGAAGAAGAGGAGAGAATAATATCTCTCGAAACATTGTGCATATACTAACCTGTTTGATGTGCTTTACTAAAAGTTGAATGTATTTGGAATAATTAAATAAAGTTAAATTTTTCTAAAGACATTCAACACTCAAATTAGATGATGGAAATAGTCTAATATAAAAATACAACTAAAACACCATCATCACAAATCTTCAGGAAAATGAACCTTTGATATTTATAACTAGATAACAGTAAATGGCAAAAGAATATTAGAAATGTCTCCAATTAATGGTGAAAACATTTAAGTATGTTTCATCAGAATTCCAACAATATAGGAGAGAGTAATAAAAATCGTGTTTGGAGAACCATATCTAATACCACACAGCTTCTGTCTCATCTAGCAACATTTCTGCTTATGTACAAATTTAAAGTACCTACTGTGGTTGTTTAATATTCACTTCAAGTATTATGTTTTGTTTTATTATTACATATTGATCCTATATACTACAAATAACGTATTTTTGTTAATCTGTTAAAGTTTATTTTCCGTTGGAACAAATACATATACAATGGTAGGGAACTATTGCATAGTTATACGCACATAGTGTTGCCATGCATGGCCTAATTATTTATATGGATATATTCATCCACACATTAAGAGTACACAGTAGTCGAGCATTGGTGGCCGAGTGGTCAGCATAGCTGTCTTCCAAGCAGTTGTCCCGGCCGACGCTTTGACATATATTTATGAGTGTAACAGTAGGTTTCACTAAAATATATTTTTAAAATAAATACATTTTTTGTACAATTTGGATTTTAAATCATAAGTATTGTTTATTTAATCTAATTCGTTTCATTTTAAGAAATTGTTGAAGTTGGTTTCTAAACAAAAAAAAATTACTTTGGCGGAATTTGTGCTTTTTTTTTTTTTTTAAAAAAAAAGTCATTATATTTCAAAACAGCTGTGAAACTTATGAAAGATTAAAGTCATTGTAATCGATTTTTTATATAATGTTTTAATCATTAGAAAATAGCAACTTTTATCAAGATGTTATCGTTATTTTTGTGACGCGCAACGTATTTGTTTTTTAAACTTCAAAAAGAAATTTGTCCTCATTCACACTTAAATATATATACATTGAAAGCGTATACAGTATAGTGTTTATTTAAAAAAATTGATTACTATCAGTGGAAGTTTGCCATTGTTTTTCCAAGAAAGCACAAATTGATATCGCATCTTTCGAGAACAACTAAAAAGGTTGCCTCTTAATATTATAAGGGGGAGGGCAGATTCATAATTGCTTTCTAATTATTAAATTTATTAAAATATAAAAAGTAATAAATTCCGATAAATTCCATTAAAATTTTTTATGTTTTAAAGGATTTTATTGTTTTAAATGTTTCACAGTTACTTAAGAAGGCAATAAAACCTGAAATAGTCTTACAATTTATAATATATAGAATTATGTAATCATATATATTGCATATTTACAAAAAAATAAAAAAAAGTTCTCTTTAGTAATGTTTCAGATTATTAGAGATAGCATTCTAGTGTCTTGGATGCTGGTGCATTAAGGACCAGATGTCAGAGTAAATATGGTGTTAAACCATCAAACATCACATGATTACCATTTCATATGCTTGTTATAACTGTTATTAAAACAGACAAAACTCTCCATGCAGTAGTGCCACTCAGTGCAAGCCAAAGTAATCAATGGATGCCAGAAGGCTTGTGCATAAAATCCCTATCTAGTGCCTACTCATCTATCCAATATTCTCAGACTAGTTTCATCCATTGATTATTCTGGCTTGCACTGAGTGGCACTACTGTATGGAGAGTTTTGCCTATTTTAATTAAGTAAATATGGCGGTTGAACATTTTTTCAACCCTAGTTCCGAGTGATTTTAATTTAATCCAGAAAGCGTTTTGTTGATTTCTAGGATCATTATTATATATATAAGCGTTTTTAACATCAAAATGCATATAGAATAAATGTTGACACTCTAATTTCAGAGATCATTCCTTTTGAAAAAGACTTAAATAAAGTTTTAACATTGAAATTAGGTGGTTGAAATTCGAATTGCTGAAGTATAGTAAGTGAAATTGAGTTTCTGTGTCTCCATGACAACCCATATTGAGAAGCAACATTTGCATAGAATCTCTTATAAAAATATAATGATAATGATTGTAAATTTAATTTTAATAAAAAATCAAAATATTTTGGTTCAAAGGACAGTGTTTGAATTTTTGATTCAACTGCTTATTATTTATATTTAGCATCAGTTCCTCAATATTATTATTTGAAGATGGTTATGGCAATTGTCTTCAGCTGGATGAAAATTTAAGTTGTTCATGGCTAGCAATGAGCAAAGGAGTGATTTTAAATAATCATCATAGATAGTGGATTGTCTGTTGGAACAATCTTGAATATCATTTCCAAATTTGTAAGGGATGTTGTTGCACTTGAAGAAATTAGATTTACAGTTTTGGAAATTTGAAAGTCATGTATTGAGTGAAGATCTAAACCATTCTAGAGATTTTTGTAATTGTTTAATTGAGATAGAGGCTATTTTCCCCCTCCAGAATAGTTTCCTGCACATGGTATATATGTAAGATGAAAAAACTTTTCTATAAATAATTATGGGTGAATATTAGGATATTCTTGTCATTATTACTAGATTAAATAATAATGATTTTGCATATAAAAAGAGATATGATTTTCTAAAAAAAAACTGATCAGGTGTTCAATTTTTCCTTTAAGCTTTTCTTGTATTGAAAATATTTATTTCTATTTTTTATATTTATATTACGATGTGGAAGTGATAAGACACTTTTAACATCATCTTACTTTCATTCAATTCCACATTTCTTTTTGTCAGCAGTCTTTTTAGTAAATTGCCATCATAGTAAAAATTTTGGGACCTACCTTTCACAGAACATGATGCCATAGAGTATTTTCAAAGGGAAGGGATCCTGCCCTCTAGAAATGTGTGTGTTAATGGTCATGATATAAAACTTTAGATTCAAACACCCCTGCAATGATGATTCAATGTGAAACTTTGTTTAAACAGGTTATCTCTTTATAAAGAAATATGGTTTGAAGTTTCTAAAATTCCATTTCTGATTGCACTCAGACTTATTTACTTCTGGAGAAGAGATGTAACGTCAATTGAATGGTGAAAAGATCAACTGGATTTGTGTAACCACAACAAAAAGTGTCAATATTTTAATTAATTTTTTCACAATGATTTCTTTTTTTAAAATAATGATAATAATAATAAAAAATTAAAATATAAATATTAAATATATTTCCTAGCAGGATTTTTTGTAAAGATTTTTTGTGGGCCCGTGAAACTGTACATTTATCAAAAATATGGGTTGCCATCTTGGTTTACAAGAAAACTCACAAGTATCCTCAAATGCTATTTATATATAAAACACCAAAGATATTTTATTACATATTTTAATTTATTTGAATTGTTGTTAGGAATACTTAAACTGAGATAACTCAAGCTTGCTAACTATTGTAAATGAATCAATTGAAACATATTTAGATACAATGTGGTGAATTTATTTAAATATTCATTATTTTTAACCAGTCTTTTAGTCAACTATTTATAAATATAAATGGAGTACAAAAATAAACAGTCACTTTATTCTTGATAAATTTTGACTTATGCTTGGGTAAAGAGTATTTTGAATATTTATTGTATGGTGTGAATAGGGAAAAGATCAACTGGATTTATGCTATCACAAAAAAAAAAAAAAAAAAATAAATAAAGGGTAAATATTGTAATTAATTTTTCCACAATGATTTCTTTTTTAAATAACAATAATAGTAAAAAAAATTAAAATGCAAATAGTTTTAACAAGGCTGTAAACCTTAGCAATGAGCGTCTGAAAAAATCGTCACTAGGGACCTCTGTAGGTCTTTAAAACACGTAGCGTACGCTACGTGTTTTAAAGACCTACAGAGGTCCCTAGTGACGATTTTTTCAGACGCTCATTGCTAAGGTTTACAGCCTTGTTAAAACTATTACTGAAATAATAGTGAGCGTTTAATAAAATTTATAATTACAACTTTAAACTGCAAATATTAAATATGACATTTCCTAGCAACCATCTTTTTTGTAAATATTTTTTGTGGGCCCCTGAAACTGTATATTTATCAAAAATACAAGCTGCCACCTTGATTTACAGGAAAACTCACAAGTACCTTCGAATGTTATTTATATATTAAGCACCAGAGATATTCATATTTTGATTTGAATCACTCATTGGCAATCCTTAAATTGAGATCTCTCAGGCTTGCTAACTACAGTAAGTAAATCAGTTGCAACATATTTAAAGAGAATGTTGTGGATTGATTTAATTATTCATTCTTTTTAACCAAAATGTTTTAGTTAACCTTTTATATATATGGGTAGAGAAAAATATATTCAATGACTGTTTTATTGTTTGTAAATTTCGACAATATTCTTGGTTAGAGAGTATTTTAAATAATTATTGTACAGTATTATTGGTTTTAGTCTCGAAGGTTATATATATATATAATAGAATACCTCCAGTGCTTAATATATAAATAATATTCAAGACTAAAACACATAGCACAATAAATATTTTAAAACTCTCTAAGCAATCATAAGCCAAAATGTTGACTTATGCTTGGTTAGAAATTAATTGAGATATTTATTGTACGATGTTTTGGGTTTTAATCTCAAATGTTATATATATATATTCCAAAAAGCATTAAGATATTTGTTAAATATTAAAAAAAACTTTGGTACTGGTTGATTAGCTGTACGGTGCCACCAGGTGATGCTGCAGTACAGTATCAAAGCCTTTTTTGAAATTTTACACAAGGAGCCTAAAAATTCTTTCTATAGCACTGTAAGGAGAGATGATTTCATGTTGTTTGTTGTAATTTTTTTTTTGAAAAAAAAATGTTTGTGTGTATATATGGAAAGTTCTTCATCTGAATGCAGTTCAAATAACTAAACAACAAAATACAATGTAATCAAATGATTTATTGCTTGGGAGTTTATAAAACCTTTGAACACACAAAATGCCAGGGCTGGAGCTGTGATCCATGATCTTAAGATTTAGAGTTCATCATTATATCCTTGCATTAAACCACACAGGGCATACAAAATACAGTGATTTATGCAATAACACTTGATAAAAATGTTTTTTTTGCAACCACCTTCTTAATACAAGGTTAATTTTAGTCCCTTCATCCACTTTTCAGCATGGTGCTTGGTGCACCCCTTTGCCAAACCTAAAACCTGAGATTTAAATTCGTTCTAGATAAAACGTGAAAAATTTTTTAGTTTCCAAATATTTTTTCTAGTAGCCACCCTATTAAAATAAATATCTAACTAGTCTTAGCTAGAGTAAAATATGAGTGAAAAATACTAAAACCATCATTTATTTTGTGAATGGTGGATCTATTTAGTGATACATATTTTTTACTGTTTCTTTTTGGAGAGCATCTTTGAACTGTAGTAAGCTATTTGTAGTTTGCTTAACTTCTTATTACTATTTTATCTTACAATATTGTTACAAAACAGGAATAAAAGTAAAAACTAGTGTAATAAGTGTGTTATCAAAAAGTTTGTTTAGATACCATTATTGCATGATATTAATAAAAATATACTAAACTACTGTCATTCAGATTTATGAATATATACATATCCCAGTGAAAAGATGATTGGTTTTTTCTTTACGCTGCTTGCAGCGCCATCTGTGAATCAGTGAATGAGTTATGTAGAGACAGTTTAGCTATTCATGACTCTAATTTTCATAGATCTTCAGTATTCCCTCTACCACCAAATGACTTTGGAAACCATTTGAAAGGGTTTTTACCGTTCATGATTTGACTTCCATGCACAGGAATAATCATTTCAAATGTTTCGATAGCAGCTTTGCTCAATGTAAAGCAAAATTGAATGTTAGCATATTGTTCCATTATGGGTTAAGATACAAAACATGTTGATTTCATGTTATAAGCCATGATCCAGATGTGCTAATATCTTATAATCTTTGTGGTGAATAGGTAAATTATGTCACCATGTAACACATGCATTGATTTAGAGACAGAGAATCAGTTACCAGTTATTTTTCAAGGGTCCACACATGGGTCTGTGTATATATCTCTATGATTCATAAAGGTGAAATGAAATGTTTGTTACTATGCTATCATGAATTTAATTAAACAGGCAAAACTCTCAATACAATAGTGCCACCCTGTGCCAACCAGAGTAATCAATGGATGCCAGAAGGCTTGTGCATAAATTCCCCATCTAGTGCCTACTCATCCAATATCTAAGATCTAGGTGCAGTGCTCTCAGATCCAAGGCTCCTCACTGATGAAGGCCACAAGCCAGAAACTAGTCTAGGGATATTGGTTGAGTAGGCACTAGATGGGGATGTTATGCACAAGCCTTCTGGCATCTATTGATTACTCTGGTTGGCACAGAATGGCACTACTATATGGAGAGTTTTGCCTGTTTAATAACAGTTATGTGCTAGCATAAGAGGTGATGATCTATCATGAACTTGCAGGCTTCTTATGATTATTTGATAATTATGGCAAGACAATTTATTATTTTCTTTTTTTTATTAGACCTTTACTAATAACTCATCCCTATCGTCATATAATGTTTTCCTACTCATGAATATCTGGAGCTTATTCTTACATCTTTTATCAATTAAATCAGATTGCCTTCCCATCTGCAAATGTCCTAAACATTTTGCAACATATATGAGATAAAATGTATATACTCAAATGTTATACCACAATCTATATCACTCAATGCATTAATCATAAATTGCAAGATACTTTTTCACAGGTCATGCTTTTGAACATGCCAATCCATTAGACTGACACAATTTGCAGCTACTTAGTGGCCACTCATTTAGCAATCTAATGATAATAACTTATCATTCTAAACATCTACAGACTACCCTGACTGCCTGTTGCTAAGACTCTAGCCAGATTCCAAATTCTATGCAACTCCTAGATATGATTAAATTTCCTTTTCAATTTACTGCATAGACCAATGCAAAGGAAACTGACTCAAGCTAAATCTCAATTATGAATGTGTCATGTTTGATAGATATTAGTAAGAAAATGTTTTGCCAAAGCAATATCTTAAAAATATAATGGAAATTTCCGCACAATTAAAAATATTGTATATATATAATTAAAATATATGAAAGCAGTTAACAAATGATACCAATATCAATAACAATCAACAATCTCAATCTGTTGTCAAGGCAACCTCTTTTTAATTCACCTTTATATATGGACTTATATGTTTATATAGACACTAAACACTGCAACTTGAGTACAAAGAATGAAATTATTAATTCAAAGAAGTTTAAAACAACCTCATTAGACAAGTAAACATAATCTGTTTTGAAAGCAGACTAATAAATAATCAATTATAATTTTCAAAGCCGACTCATAAATTGTCAATTATAATTTTCAAATTGAAATTATAACTTTCAAACTGCAATCCAACTATGTATTACTTAAATAATAAAGTTATTAGTGTTCAAGGTTAGATAGGTATTAATATAAATACATGGAAGCAGTCAACACTTAAACAATATCAATATTAATAACAACCGACAATCTCAATCTGTTGCCAAGGCAACTTCCTTTAAATAATAAAGGTGGAAATTCAACTTTATATATATGGTCTAATATGTTTATATTTGCTATTAAGTTGAAAATATTAAAAAATTTTAATGTATAAATTAAATTCTAATTTTATAATTATTTAGGAAAAAGGCGACAAAACATATAATTATTGTAGAATCAGATAAAATCAAAATCGAAATTTAATTAAGAAATGCAATTAATAAAATTTCAAAATTAAATTGCATTAAGATTCTAATCAATAGATAATAAAGAAAAGAATTTTACTTAAGTTTAATTAATTAATTAATTTAGAGAAGAGCTGGCCTTTGTTTTGAGCTATATATATAGAGAGAGAGACAAAAAAAGGGATTAGTTAGCTATTACTGTAAACTTCGGAAAGAAGACACTTCTTGTAGAGTTTAGTTATTGTACACTTCTGGAAGAGTTTTATTTGTAAAGTTTTTAAATTGTTAAATTACACACACTAAATTACATCATGCTATGAGTAAGTAGATCGCCGTATTTCTCTGTCCAACTCTGGTGCAGCTTATTATGGAGTTCCCTCGTATTATAGGATGCGGTGCCACTCAAGTCCTTGACTCATATAACAATCATGTTGCTGACATGCTATGCTATCGCCATCAAAAGGAAAGCCCCCAGTATATAATATCACGGAGTGACCAGTCAATTCTATTGTTTGCCAACATCCTTCAAACGTTGGTAAAATAATAATTTAATTTAATGACAAATTTTAAATGCTAAAAACCTCTTTGCTTTAAATAATTATATATTAATCATTCTGTAAAATATGTTTATTTAGATAACTTATTCATTATTTAAATATTTTTTAAAGCACACTTAATTACACATAGTAATGTACCTATTACATCTTCTGAATTGTCCAGAATTTTAAATGAAGAAATAAGACATGCAATTAAATGTAAGAAGAAAGGAAAGGCTCCAGATAATGATGGAATTATAATTGATATATTAAAAGAAGCAGGTGAAGAAATAGATTTTTTTTAGCAAAGTTATATACCAAATGTCTAAATGATAAAGATGTACCAGATGATTGGAAGAATGCAGTATTAATATCAATACGTAAAAAAGGTGATAAAGAGGATATTAGAAATTACAGACCTATCAACCTTTTATCAGTTTTATACAAAATTTTTACCAAGGTAATTACAACTCGTCTACAGAGAACATTGGATTTCCACCAACCAAAAGAACAAGCTGGATTTAAAAGAGGTTTTAGCACAGCAGATCATATCAAGGTATTGAAAAAAAGTTATAGAAAGGTCAAATGAATGTGAGTTGCCATTATACTTTGGATTTGTAGATTATGAAAAGGCATTTGATCCTATAAACATTTCTTCAGTGATTAAAGCATTGGATCATCAAGGTATAGATTCAGGATATTGTCATATTTTAAAAAATATTTATAAAAATGCAACAGCAACTTAGATTACATAATGATACTAGGAAAGTCAACATTGAGAAGGGTGTAAGACAGGGTGACTCCATATCTCCAAAACTTTTTACAGCAGTGCTGCATATTTTGTGTATTAAAATGGAAGCTAAAGGAGTGAAAGTAAATGGAGATTATTTAAGTCATTTAGATTTTTCAGATGATGTAGTTGTTTTTGCAAATAATGCTTTAGAGCTGCAGGAAATGTTGCAGGAGTTATCAAATGAAAGTAAGACTAAAGATAAATGTTAAAAAAACTAAAGTAATGTTTAATGGATTTTCTCAAAATATAAAAATAAAGATTGATTATGATGAGTTAGAAGAAGTTAACAGTTACAAATACCTTGGTCAGATTATTAATACATATGGAATCAGATTATTAATAAATGGAAATATAATAGATGAAATTAATCATAGAATTAAACTTGGTTGGAGTGCTTTGGTAGAAATAACTTGATACTAAAAGGGAATATGCCTATATGTTTGAAAAGAAAGGTTCTTAATAAATGGGTTTTACCAGTTCTTACTTTTGGATCTGAGACTTGGACACTTAATAGAAGAGCAATACAGAGACTTCAGACAACTCAAAGAAGTAAGTATGGAGAAATGCATGTTGGGAGTAACAAGAAGGGATCGAAAATGCAATATATGGGTAAGAGAACAAACAGGTGTTACTGACCTCATTGAAAAAATTAAAAGACTGAAGTGGAGTTGGGCTGGACATATTGCTAGAAGAGATGATAATAGATGGACAATTGAAATCTAAACTGGATTCCAAGAGATTGTAAAAGACCCAGAAAGAGACCACATGTGAGATGGATGGATGAATCAAGAACGTGTGCAGGGGTTATGTGGAGAAGAGAAGCTAAAGATCGGAGAATATGGTTAAATTTGGAGAGACCTTCATCCTGTAATGGATTGATAATGATGATGAGTAAGGAAGATCGACTATTGCAATATATACTTAATCTTTCTTAATTTTTTCTAGACTTATTGTTTAAGAATCAGACGGAGGTAAATTTAGTAAAAGATTTCAATGATCTAAAATATTTGACATTATCTCAAGAAACGTTCAGTAATTAATTATTTAAAACTCTCCTCTCTCTGATTCTAACTTTTTTTTTTTTTTTTTTAATATTTGCGATTTTAAACTTGTCAGTTTAAAAATCGGTTCTTTCAAAATATCATTTAACCATTAATGCAATTATAATGGTTTATGTATAACTATTTGAAATTAAGATTGAGTGTTAAAAGAAAACTATTTTCTGTTTTGGGAAGGAACAATTATATATATAGTGCATACAGGTGATTTAGAAACAACCTGCAGTTTTTTCTTAAAAATAAAATTTAATGTTCGAAGTTGAAAGTTAAAACTTCGTTTCTTTAAACAATGAGCATTGCCAATTTCTCAACAAACTTTGTGATAAATGCTTAGCCAAAGAAAGCATTTAAAATATCTCTGTCAGGAAGCCCCGCCAAACCTCTAATCATGGTTTCGTGCTTTGGCACTCTTCAGAGAGGTGCTAAAGTAGCTTCAGACACTAGATCTAAAACTACCAACCCAAAGCCAGCATTTATCTAAAAGTTATCTATTGAGTGGAATATCTGAAATTTTCAGACACCTATATGTCTTCAAACCCAGCTAGCCAACTTTTCTGACAGAGATATTTTAAATGCTTTCTCTGGCTAAGCATTTATCACAAAGCTTGTTGAGGAATTGGCAATCCTCATTGTTTATATCTTACAAGGTTAAGAGATGGGATCATGTGATTTATGACTCTTTTCTTGACTATTTATAGTCTCTGCTTTAAGTCTTATGTGATTTTATATTGGTAAGACTACTAATATATGGTTTGACTGAAGATCTCTTAGCCACATATAGCTATTTGTGTTGAATAGCTGGGTTTGAAGACATGTAGGTGTCTGAAAATTTTAGATTTCCCACTCAATAGATAACTTTTAGATAAATGCTGGCTTTGGGTTGGTATTTTTAGATATAGGGTCTGAAGCTACTCTAGTGCCTCTCTGAGGAGTGCTGAAGCATGAAACCATGGTCAGAGGTTTAGGTAGGAGGGCTTCCTGACAGAGATATTTTAAATGCTTTCTCTGTCTAAGCATTTATCACAAAGCTTATTGAGCAATTGGCAAAGGCCCATTGTTTATATCTTAGAAGCTTAAGAGATGAGATCATGTGATCTATGACTCTTTTCTTGACTATTTATAGTCTCTGCTTTAAGTCTTATGCGATTTTATACCGCTAAGACTACTAATATATGGTTTGATCGAAGATCTCTCAGCCGCATATAGCTATTTGTGTTGAATAGCTGAGTTTGAAGACATGTAGGTATCTGAAAATTTCAGATTTTCCATATAGCTATTTGTGTTGATAAGCTGGGTTTGAAGACATGCAAGTGTCTGAAAATTTCAGAATTTCCACTCAATAGATAACTTTTAGATAAATGCTGACTTTGGGTTGGTATTTTTAGATCCAGTGTCTGAAGCTACTCTAGTGCCTCTCTGAGGAGTGCCAAAGCATGAAACCATGGTCAGAGGTTTGAGGGGGGGGGGCTTCCTGACAGAGATATTTTAAATGCTTTCTCTGGTTAAGCATTTATTACAAAGCTTGTAGAGCAATTGACAATGCTCATTGTTTATATCTTACAAGCTTTTCATTTCTTTTCTTTTGATAAACATATATATGTATACTGTTATGATAGTTTAATTCTAAAACTTAATACAATTCACTTTAATATATTATTATTGTAGGCTATCATATCAATAATTCTTTATATCTGTAAGACCTATGGGGCTAGTCTTTATTTAAGAGAGGGATTAATTTCTTTATAAATTTTTAAAAAAATACATAATAACTGCGTAGGCCTTGGTTAAGAGTATATAATAGATATTTGCATATTATAACTTATGGCATGACTGTTCACATTTTATTTTATACCTATCTTTAATTTTAAGGCCAATTATTTATTATTTTATATTTACATAGCATTATTGGGTTGTCTAATTTCATGATTAATTTATTGCGCTTCTTCAACAGGCGCATATCTCTGCTCCAGAAGATTTAATTTGACGGGTTCGATTTGCCTAAGTTCCATGCAAATGTGGGAACATTCCTTTATTTTTCAGACCCAGAGGGCCTTCTTATTTCTTGATACCAGTGTAGTGGATAGTTCCTGTCTGTTAATGAGAGTTATTTAGGGTTATATGAAGATGCTCATTCCTTCATTCTATGACCTATTTATTTTATGAAATTTGGATCTAACTTTGTAACACAAAGATATTCCCATCATGCCTTATTAAAAGACTTGGATATGACATTGTGGAAGCGATCATATTCCAGTCTACTTCGTTATTTGTTTATTACTTTAGCAACTGAGTACCGCCTTCCTCATCCCTTGTGTATATTAAAGCTTGATATTTCAACTTTTATTGGTCATGATCATGAGAGTTATGTATTTATCTATTTTAACCATATTTTTCTAAAGTTAATTAAACTTACCTTACTTTAATTATTGTCATGTACCTGCTTGAGGGATATCTGCCCCAAGGTTGAAAATGTGTTCATCATCTAAGGTCCCTTATTTAGATATCCATTATAGTTGAAACTTTTACATATGCAATCTGTCATATCTGACTCTGCCTTCAGAAGTGGACTATTCCAGATTCCTTGCCTGATTGGCTAACACCCAGTTGCTATCCAAGGGGATTAAAACCTTCACTGGGGTTCATGCACCGAATCCACATGTTTCCAGTAAGGTAGGGGATCTGCCTTTAAATAGTCAGCCTTTTGGAGGCAAGGCAGAGAGCAATTACTTCTGTTAAACTGAATGACAGAACGTGCTCTCCATTAAACCTTTTTCCATCAGCAAAGGTATTTATCTAGTCATTATTGCGATGTCCACACAATGAGGCAAGTCCACTTACAAACTGGACACTGCTATGTTTGAACTAAAGCCGACTCGAGACAAGCTAACTACATAGCTGGAAAAGTCTTACCAGAACTCATGACACAGGCTAATCATTAGCTGGAAGCGAGTTCCATACTCCACATAACTATCTCAGCATTCAAGTCTATCAACTGTATTGATTCATTTGTTCAACTAACGTGTGTATATATTTTGTTCTAATAAATTATACATATTAATTGCTGAGTAGTTGTTCTTTTTGTGTCGGTTGTTTTGGAATGAACCCGTAAGCCTAACTAAACACAACAGATTTGGCGCAATCGCAGAGTAATTTTTCCTTCAAGGCTGGAAAAATTATAGAATAAACTACGCCAGTTATAACAGATTTGGCACAGTAACACAGAAAATTTTCCCTCACGGCTGGAGAAATTAGAACAAACTACGCCAGTTTAAACAGATCTGGCGCAGTAATAGAGAAAATTTTCCCTCACGGCTGGAAAAATTATATTATAAAATACGCCAGTTTCAACAGATCTAAATGTTTGAAATAAATACGTGAGTGTGTATTTGTTTTATTATTTTTCATTATGAAAAAATTTACGTTCCCTTAATTTCATTAAGGTGATTTTTTTAAAAAAAAAAAAACAACGTAAAACTATTGAATAGAATTGACCGCAAACATAAAGGCGCGTCAATTAGAAGCTTCAACCAATCACAAGAACTTTACTCGCAAGACAGCGATGAAAGATCTCTCTATTGGTTTAAAAGCTTCGTTGAGTTATTTACAATAACGTAACTATAAAACCAAAATAATTGCGAGTGGTGACTCGGAAAAATAAAAATAAAAAATCGATTTTAAACAACTACAAACAGTAGTACAAAATTAATTATGAGTGGTTACTCAATACAAAAATCGATTTTAAACAACTACAACAGTAGTATAAAACATATGAACGGTGACTCGCATAAATAATAAAGATGGCTAATGTAATCGGCTCTATGGAATCTTTTGATTCGGCTCAACCTGAGAGCTAGCCAAATTATAAAGAGCGTTTGATTTTTTATCTACAAGCTAACCAGATAAAAAAGCCTGAGTTAAAGTTAGCCACACTAATGACCATAATAGGTCTGCAAACATATGACACATTCAAGTCTCAATCTACGGCTGTAACCCCAGCTGAGCTGGATTTTGATAGAATGTTGACAATTCTCACAGAGTATTTTTCTCCTAAACCCTTGACACTAATGCAAAGATACCATTTTAATCTCAGCATACAAGAACAGGGTGAAACAGCTAGAGAATTTGCAACACGAATCCGTATATTAGCCTTGAAGTGCGATTTCAAAGACTTCATGAATGAAGCACTTCGTGATCGTTTTATTTGTGGCATAAACGATCACAATTTGAGGCTGAAAATGTTAATGAATCCAGATGTGGCTTTTGAGACAGCTGTAGCTCAAGCAGGATTAACAGAGACAATAGCTAGCTAGTCAAGCTACCCCATTGAAAAGAATTTCTAAGTATAATGTGCAAAAAATTGAACATAACACTGGTTTGGTCAAGGATTCAGTCAGCTCAGATAATTCAGCATCAAATAGTCTAAAGGATTGCCATAGATGTAATAAACAATGTCGCATACATACAGAATGTCCGCACTGCTATACCTGTGCATTTTGTAAGTGAGTCAGACATATAAAGGCAGCATGTCTGAAATTAAATAGACAACAGCCAAGTCTAAAATAGAAATATCTATTCCTAAAAACAGTAAAGGCATTTATAAAAAATATAAACAAGATGCCTGTATAAACCATACCAGAGATGACAAGTCTGGGTTTATATACACTGTCATTATTAATGATACACCAGTCAAGATGGAACTTGACACAGGGTCAGCAGTGTCTATAGTTTCAAGAAAGAGCTGGACAATCATTAATAAAAAGAATAAATATAAACTGCACCCTTGCAGTAAGTCAATGTCAGACTACCAAGGGAATAAAATCAAATTGTTGGGTCAAACAACAGGAAAAATTACTATGCCTAGCAAAACTATATACCTACCACTGGTAGTGGCATTAAGTAACTATTGTGATTTAATAAGCTGTGACTGGTACAGTCACTTAGGGTTCAAAGTGACCAAAGTGAAATAACTCACAACAGTATCAAAGTTGAAGTCTAATTACTCAGAAGACTTCAACGAAAAGCTGAAACCTGATGCCAAACTCAAACAAGAAGATAAAAAAATAAAACTTCAAATAGGGACACAAATACTATGTTGTATGTAATATGGGTCCACAAAATGGAGATCAGCATTGGTGACTCAAATAAAGGGATTCTACACTGTCGTGAAAACTGAAGATGGTCATCATCATCATTGCCATCACAACCAGCTAAGGCTCAACCAGACATCAGAAGCTATCAAGACAGCAGCAGACAACCAGTCTTTAACAAAAAGCTGAAACCTGATGCCAAACTCAAACAAGAAGATAAAAAAATAAAACTTCAAATAGGGACACAAGTACTATGTCGTATGTACTATAGGTCCACAAAATGGAGACCAGCAGTGGTGACTCAAATAAAGGGGCTCTCCACTGTAGGGCAGACTGAAGATGGTCATCATCATCATCACCATCACAATGATCAGACATCAGAAGCTATCAAGACAGCAGCAGACAACCAGAAACAAGCTCATCAAGTGAAGAAAATGAAGACAGGAACAGCAATCAACCGAAGAAACCAACCAAGCAGACAAAAAATGTCCAGTGCATTTCAATGACTATGTCCTCCAGAGCTAATTTTAGCCAGGGGGAGAGATGTCATATCTGACCCTGCCTTCAGAAGTGGACTATTCCAGATTCCTTGCCTGATCAGCTAGCACCGAGTTGCTATCCAAGGGGATTAAAACCTTCACTTGGGTTTGTGCACCGAATCCGCATGTTTCCAGTAAGGTAGGGGATCTGTCTTTAAATAGTCAGCCTTTTGAAGGCAAGGCAGAGAGCAATTACTTCTGTTAACCTGAATAACAGAACGTGCTCTCCATTAAATCCTCTGCCATCAGCAAAGGTATTTATCTAGTCATTATCGCGATGTCCACGCAGTGAGACAAGTCCATCTACAGACTGGAAACTGCTACATCTAAACTAGAGCCGACTCAAGGCAAGCTAACTACATAAGAACTCATAACACAGGCTAATCATTAGCTGGAAGCGAGTCCCATACTCCACACGACTATCTCAGCATTCAAGTCTATCAACTGTATTGATTCATTTGTTCAATTAATGTGTGTATATTTTGTACTAATAAATTATACCGATTAATTGCTGAATAGTTGTTCTTTTTTGTCTGTTGGTTTGGAACGAACCTGTAAGCCTAACCAAGCACAACACAATCATATTTCATTTAATTTCCATTATCTTAAAAGTCTAGCAACTTAATTAAGCAGTAGTCATTTCTTTTGTTTGCTTGTAACTTTCTTAAAATAAAGTGTTTGTAACTTTTATATACATTGCATTGGTTGTTTTGTTTGCCACAGGGAAGTCATATAGTTAATCATATAGTTTTCAGAGTCTTTACCGCTCCCTGATCACCGAGCCTAAAAAAAATGAAATAGTATGTAGGTTGGAGTGAGTTGTGGTGGTTTAAATCACCCTGGTGGTGATTTATGTGTTATCAGCTCATCCTGACCGTTACAATATAGATACTAAAGATTGCAACATGACTACAAAGAATGAGATTATTCAATCAATGAAGTTTAAATAAACCTCATTGAACAAGTAAACATAACCAATAATAATCAACAAGCTCAATCTTTCAAGCAAACAACTCTTTCTTAAGCTATGAATAATAACATTCTATATGCTACTCTAGCTAAACATACAGAATATTATTTATTATAGCCTTTAGCCGAGAGTGTTTTTGCTGCCTTAATTACACACACATTAAACGAGATAATTTCATATTTTTATGGAAAACAGATCTTATCAGTATTACATTTCATTTCAGTGGTATTGCATGTGAAACAAAGATTGAATAAAGCAGCAAAGATAAAATGGTACTCTCTTACCTATAAGATGCAAAGATGATAAGTATATTGAAATTCAGACTAATGTAAACAAAAAATATGAAATTAAATCAGCAAACATCTTAATAGCTAATGTCCAAACATACTTTTAAATTACGTAACAAAGTAAGATTAATACAATAATCATTTTAAGCTTAATTTTAATTCATTAATTATGTTAATCGTATTTTGTATGCATAATTTAAAAATACGTTTGATAATAGCTATTAAGATCTTTGTTGATTTAATTTCACCTTTCTTGTTAATTAGACTGAATTTCAATATACTTAATATTTTTGTTGCTTATGGTTAAGAGGTTTATTCAGAAATTAAATTAAATAACACTATGTGATATTAACCATCACATGATCACTATCTTATACTAGCACACTGATGATGGCCACAAGCCAGAAACTAGTCTGGGGATATTGGAAGAGTAGGCATTAGATAGGGATTTTATGCACAAGCCTTCTGGCATTCATTGATTACTCTGATTGGCACAGGGTGGCACTACTGTATGGAGAGTTTTACTATGTGATATTGATAAGATCTGTTTTCTATATTTGGATTTTAGTTAGTAATATGAATTGTTATTTCTATTTTTATATTTACATACGTTGCTGATAACTTATATTAACATCTAGAAAACTACGGCATAGTAAACTTAAGGTTTTGCACTGTACTATTGTAAATTAAGACTCAGTGAATAATATATGAAGATATTTATAGCTTCATGCTTTCAATCCAAGATGCTTAAGACTGGCTTATATATAAAGAGTTAAGTCGAGAAGAAAGTGGGGCCATCCTTTTCTTATCAAAAACTGTCATGTGTTGCAGCTTGATCGATCTTCAGACTGCTGTCTTAACATCTTATTGACTGTCTGAGAAGCAACAGTAGGTGCATGTGACAGAATGGCAACCTCTTGTCCATAACGTTGCCAAATTCACAATTGAAAAATTTGAGAAAAAAAACTTCAAACTTGTTTTTATAAATAAATACATATACCTAACTAAACTGTAATTTATATTACAAGCATTTTATGCAAAAAAAATAATTTCACTCTTTATATTTAATAATCAGTAATTTTTATTACGAAGCATGAAAGAAGTAATTCCACTATTTATAAGCGTAATTTTTTTTATGAAACCGTTGTCCATAATACTGTCAAATTTACATATGAAATATAAGATATATTTAAACATTTTAATTTTAATTCAGCTTTATTAATATAGCTAAATGTATTAATATCTTAAACTCAGAGGTAAAAAGCCAATAAACTCACCACGCTGGAGTTGGGCTGAACATATTGCTAGAAGAGATATGATAATAGATGGGCAATTGAAATCTTAAACTGGATTCCAAGAGACTATAAAAGACCCAGAAAGAGACCACATGTGAGATGGATGGATGAAATAAGAAAGTGTGCAGGGGTGATGTGGAGAAGAGAAGGTAAAGATTGGAGAAGATGGATTGAACTTGGAGAGACCTTCATTCTGCAATGGATTGATAATGGTTGATGATAATGAAGATTAATACCTTGTTGTATACATTTCTAAAGTGTACCAAACAGGCCGGGTTGTTCCAAATATTTTTTTTCAGTTTAAAATCTTTTTTAATTTACATTAAATATTTTAAAAAAAAATTCTTAAAGCAACCAATCAAAAAAAAAAAATGACAAAAATAACGGTCTTCCATGCCGCTACATTTATCACAATTGTTTATATAATATTACAATCTTTTGTTTAATTTATGCTGAATCTTAAAATAAATTTGTATATGGAGAGTGTTGTTTTGTTTTGAATTGTTTAAAGCAATGAATTAAGAAAATGACAGCCTTTAAAAGACCTGGTACATGTGGTATGTATATGTATAGTTTCTGACAATTGTAATTGACGGTAACATATAGTAAGTGTAAATATATCAATAAAAGTAAAACTACACTATACAAAATAAACAATATATCTGATTCAGACAGATGAGTTTTATATAAAGGGGAGTATAAAGCTTGTGTCTCAAATTCCTCCATAAAAAAATTGTCAGAAGGGTTAGAAATAAAGTATCCAGACAAAGTTTCAATCACTGGCTATAAAGTTATCCATTATAAATAAAATAAGTATTAGTAAGATTATGTTTAATTAGAATAATGTTTCAAAGCTATATATATATCCCGCAAATAGTAATAATAATATGACATATATATATATGACAATAGATGGCATTCTACTAAAAACACCATCAAGTGTAAGTTTGTTTACATAAATGTCAGAGCAAGCATTCACTATCTCTAACTTTAGTTCCATCTTCAGATCATGATTTCAAGCTATTTGCTATCATCAGTGAAGGACAGGAATAAGAAATTAGATCTAAACACAAACTCTGAGCATTTATGAAACAGTTTCTATTCAGCTTGCAAGCATGAATCTTTTAGACACGTTAATGTCTTCAAACTCAGCATAGCAAGACAGATAGCTACATGGGTCTGATATCAGTTCAGCATCACCACATAGTAGAAGCCTCTGCAATATATATCATTGCAAGAAAGACCTCAAAGATACATTTATGAAAAACAAAAACACAAGTTAAAACTTGCTAACGCTTGTATTTATGACAATAGATGGTGTTCTACCAAAAACACCGTCAAGTGTAAGTTTGTTTACATAAATGTCAGAACAGGCATTCACTATCTCTAACTTTAGTTCCACCTTCAGATCATGATTTCAAGCTATTTGCTATCGTCAGTGAAGGACAGGAGTAAGAAAATAGATCTAAATACAAACTCTGAGCATTTATGAAACAGTTTCTATTCAACTTGCAAGCGTGAATCTTTTAGACATGCAATGTCTTCAAACTCAGCATAGCAAGCCAGATAGCTACATGGGTCTGATATCAGTTCAGATTCACCACATAGTAGAAGCTTCTGCAATATATATCATTGCAAGAAAGACCTCAAAGGTACATTTATGAAAAACAAAAACACAAGTTAAAACTTGCTAACACTTGTATTTATGACAATAGATGGCGTTCTACCAAAAACACCGTCAAGCGTAAGTTTGTGTTTAGATCTATTTTCTTATTCCTGTCCTTCACTGATGATAGCAAATAGCTTGAAATCATGATCTGAAGGTGGAACTAAAGTTAGAGATAGTGAATGCTTGCTCTGATGTTTATGTAAGCAAACTTACGCTTGATGGTGTTTTTGGTAGAACGCCATCTATTGTCATAAATACAAGCGTTAGCAAGTTTTAACTTGTGTTTTTGTTTTTCATATATATATATATATGTAAATTAATTAGCAAATATGATGACTATTATAAAGTTAAATTCACAGCCAAGGTGTATTGATGTGCACCAGCCAATCATATGTGGTCCTGCAGGCTGAATGAAAACAATAACAAACCTGTTCAAGTTATCACTAACCAAAAAGGGCTTGGACAGCTTTGCTATTGTTTTGATTCAGTCTGCAGAATGCATCTGATTGGTTGCTGCACATTAATATGCCTTGGCTATGAATTTAACTTCAGATATATAACAATCATTCCATTTACTAATTATTTTACATCTCTATCAACTGTTAAAAATATTAAATTTATATATATAAAGTAGCATTGTAAAAACAATTGCGTTATGTAAATCATCTACTTGAAAAACACGTATGCATTAAACATATTGATGAAAATAAGAATATATCATAAAAAAATAAATGAATAGATGTACTATTCATTCAAACTAATTACCTGTAACTAAATTAAGCCATTATCAAGTAAATTCCAAATTGTTTAGTTTACATAGTGATAAACTAATATAAAGAAATTAAGTATAAAATGGGCATCTAATAAAAATAAAAAGGGTTCACACCAGAGGTCATGAGCATGGGTAGGTGGCTAATTTTATACAGAAAGTGGCTTATTGGTTTTTATGCTGGGTTTGGGAAAAGATAAAAGTGTTTTAGATATAAAGGCCATGGAGTTGACAAAGATTATGTTGTGGAAATGGGATGGAGCAAGATAGAGAAGAATATGGGAAAACTTGAAGTGGGGAATGGAAAGGGAAGTCAAAGTGGCTAACAAGCTTCTCTGGGCATAGTTGCTGACAGATTCCTTACTCCGTATAAGAAGTCACAGTGCATCACATCAAATCACAACTACTGTACCAAGAAACTTATTATTTGAAAATCTTTTATTTGGTAGTCAATGGTCCAGATTTAATTGCCAAAGTTCTTTTTTGTTGTTTTAAAGATTATACTTCTCAAGAATCATTTAATAAAAAAAAAAAAAGTACTTTTTGAATATATTAGAGATAAAAACACATCAAAAACAGTTTATTACTAATGCTTAGATTATTATTAAAACTGACAAATATATTATTTTCTTTCTAAAATTTGTAATTTTCTTTGCTAAAATATTAAATTAAGTTTTGCAACAATTACATAAAAAAAAAATATATATAAATTTGTTTTAGTTTAAATACAAATATTTTTTAGCCATAGGTATTAAACTGAAAGGTAAATTTCGCAATTTTATAACAATGCTTGAAGCGACTGGCACGAGTAGATAAAATTTTTAAAAATATTGAAAATCGCTAACAAGATTTTAGTTTCCTTTTAAATCAAAGTAAAAAAAAAAATCTGAATTGATTTTATTTGCCTAACTTAATTAGTTTGTGATATTTCAAAATATATATTTTTTAAATAACATATAGTCATAATTGCAACTTTAACACAATTGTTTTAAAAAATCTCAAGATAGATTTAAAAAAAAAGGTCACACGAAAAAAGTTGGGAACTTCAGACTGTAGCATACATTGCATGTCTAAACAAACGCCTACAACCCTGGTTTGAATCTAAGTGAAAGTTGAATTATTTTTTTATCATAAGAAATTACAAATTTCAAACAAATTTAAGATTATTTTTCAAATAATTAGACTACGGAAAGACTACATGACTATCTAATTACAGATCAGTAATTGGGTAACAGCTATTCTTTGTTTGAAAGTAAAATAAGAAGGTAAGTAATACATTATTTTTTATGGTTCCCGTTGAAGAATACTGGAGAGGTTTTTGCCCTATACTTGCATAATTAAGGTCGCTGTGATCTGTATTATCGATTTTGACAATTTATAATCTTTTTTTTTTTGTTATTAAGTGAGCAAATATTAGCAGAACTACTTTGATTCACTATTACTATACTAAAAAGTCGTGAATATGCAAAAAAAAAAAAAAAAGTTTTTTCCACAGAGTTTCGTCTTTATGATCTTTTTGATTTGTTTCAAAAACAAAACAAGGTTCTTACTTTTTGAATAAAACAAAATTACATAACCTCAATTTATAAAATAGCCAATATTCATTCACCAGTATTTATAAATGTTATATTTGTTAATACAAGTTGGCTGTCAAAAAATATTCTGAATTTGCTTGAGAACACTCAGCTATTTCTAAAATTTACATTTTTTGCTTTAGGCTTGATTAAGAAGTTAGGAACTTACTGGCCTAATTATTGCATCTTTCTCTATCATGCAAACACACACACAATCTACATGCAGTGTGTCCCAGTGAAAGTTTTCTTTGCAAGTTACCTGAAGTGTAATCTCTAAATTAAATGCATGTATTATGCGAAATCATAGTTTGATTATTCACTGCAAACATTTTAAGATGCTATTATGTCTGAATCATGAGTTAAGGATTTAAAATGGTAACATAGTTTAACTATTCATCACAAAAATTTTAAGATGCTACCATGATTGGATCATAAGGTATGAAATGGCAATATAGTTTAACTATTCACCTTAAAAATTTTTAAGACGCTACCATATCTGGATCAAGAGTTAAGATATGAAATGGAGTAATTGCTTTTTAAAAGATTCACTATAAAATTTAAAAATGCTACCATATTTAAACAATGAATTAAGATATGAAATGGAGACATGGTTTAATGATTTTGTTTTATCCAGATGGCCAAGCTTTGTTTGAGATTTCTAGAAATTACATTTGCATTTTTCTTTCCCTGGTGAAAATTTTGCGAAACTTTTTTTTTTTTTACGGCTTTAAAATTCATGAATATTTATTTTATAATATTTAAAATACAAAAAAATTCTAAATATGGTGGGAAAATCGAATAGGAGGTCCATCAAAGCATCTCAAGCTTCTGGGATGATGGGTACACATTATATATTTCACAATCTCAAACTTTGCGAGATTAGATTGAGAAAATATTATGATGGTCGAGAAAATATTACGATGGTCTAAAAACTTGATTTTTTCAGAAAGTTTAGGATTATATTTGAATCGTAATTGTGTAATAATTATTAAAAAACAAAAATAAATATTATTAAATATTTATTTTTTACAGAAATGTTTTATTTTTAAATATAAAAGAAAATTTTCTTCTGAATATTGTTACTATAGAAATTATGGTCACAGGAAACACAGATGTCTAGAAATGAGGTCACTTGGCAAATTGTTATAATATTTAGCGATATCATAAAAATTACAATTTTTTTAAAAAATTTTAAAGCATAAATTGATAGATTTAGTAGTCATTAAAAATAATTGGTTCAGGTTTTTAAAAAAAACATCAAATAAAGAAGATTTCATTCATTTTGAAAATTGAATCAGCTCCACCTGAAATTTGATGATGCTTTTCCTGGCATCATAAAATCTTGCCAATCAATTGGAAAAATATTATTATGACTCATGGTTTCCTTACCATGCATAGTTTGAACCATTTCAAATACTTTAGTAATAATTTTATCCAATTTAAAACAAAATTTAATGCTAACAGCCACCAGGATTGAGGTGAAAAAAATGTTAAATTTCATTTAAATCATGATCCAGATATATTAATACCTTTAAGCTTTTGTGAATAGTTAAATTGTATCACTATTTTAACATATTTATTAATATAGAGAAGGCATTGCAATCAGCTTGGAGACAAATTGATTACTATTCACTTTTTCATTAGATACTCTATAAATATATGGCGAATGTTCTTTGGGTTTTTCCAATATTTAAAAACTGGCAAAAATTCCATTTATATAAAAAATAAATAAATAGATTTTTCTTGGAGTATACTAAAATCTGAAAGACTAATGTAAAAATACTCTTGTTAACAAATATACAGTATACATGTATGTCAAATAGAAATGTTTCATAATTAAGGGGTAGCACATTCTTATGTCATGTTTATACCTAGATTCAAATCCAGGCAAGAAAAAAACAAATTTTTTTAGGTAGCCAACCTATAGATGTTCAATCATCATCATCATTTTCACCCATCTATCCAACAGATCTCTAACCTCCCTTCTTCACGTCATTCTAATATGCTTCCTTATTTCATCTATCCATCTCATGTAGTCTCTTTCTAAATCATTTGCAATCTTTTGAAATCCAGCTTAAGATTTCAATTATCCATGTATTATCATCTCTTTTAGCAATATATCCAGCTGAACTACACTTTAGTTTCTTAAGATGATCAATAGTGATTGGTAAATAGACATCTAGTGATTCTTTTACAAAATAAAACCCAGATGAAAGCTAATCTAATCCACAATTCCTGGAAATTAGCAAGCATGATGAGTAATGCCTTATGTTTCTTTTAAGAGGGGCTGTTGGAAATATTTTATGCTCTGAAAAAGCTTGTTTTCTCTTATATGTATGTAATTATCTTTTTTATATAAAAGATGACTATTTTGATAGCATTCTAGTCATATCTCTTTCAAGGCAATAAGAATATACATAAATTACACAACAAAAAGATTATCAGTTTCATAGATGATGTAATTTCATTTATATTAATAGATGTTCAGCTTCCAATCAGATGTAGAAGCAAACGGATGAAAAATAATTTCATAACACATTTGATATGCATCTTCATCAATCAAATGAATATAAGATTAACAATATATATGCAAAAGATATTCTCATCATTGGGCAATTTATGTAAGTATAAATTCTCAATTTTTTCAGGTAATTAATACTTCAATTATAAGTCAGTAAATGTATCTAGTTATTATTAGGTAGAGAGCAAAACAAGAATTAAAAAAAAAACGCAGTGAAATAAATGTTTAACATCACATGATCACCATTTCTTATATTTACACAGAGGCTAAACTCTCCATACAGTGACATCAGTGCAAGACAGATCCTAAGATCTAGATATGGTACTCTCAGATCCAAGGCTCCTCATTGATGAAAGCCACAAGCTGGGAACTAGTCTGGGGATATTGGATGAGTCGGCACTAGATAGGGATTCTATGCACAAACCTTCTTGCATCCATTAAATTACTCTGGCTTGCACTGGTGGTGCTACTGTATAGAGAGCTTAGCCTCTGTGAAATAAATACTGTATAAATCCAGACTAATCTGATAAGTGATCCATTCTTCATTATTTATCCTTCAGGAAGATTCTGGAGAAAATTATAATCAGTTGTCATTATTAACAGTGGATTATTTTTTATCTATACAATGGAGATGCAAATTATGTGATATCAAACTACATGACTTCAATTATTCCTAACCAAAAGTAATGTAAATAAACAAAACAAATGTAAACAAAGAAATAATAAAAACAATGAAATCTATTAAATTTTACAAATTTCAGCATGATAGCTTGTTAAGAGTTTGTTTTGCAAGCTCTATATTGTAACAATATATAAATATGCCGTTACATTAATTTAAAATAAAAACTAAGTTCGCAAATAAAAATAAATTTATTAAAAATCTAAAAGCTAAAAAAAATAATTAAAGAGTTGTTAAACATATATATTCGCACAGATGCAAAACTTTAAAAATATTTTTTTTTTAATAAATAAAAGTATTTGAACATCTGTTGGCGAGTAGAACAATAAACAAAAAACTCCATAGGAATGGACTGCATCTTCCGTCTTACTATCCAATTCCATAGGCAAACAGGGGGTGTGCGGCACATACTGCGATTCTGCACGTAGCGAACCTCATATCCAATCCAGTGACCTAATTTAACTACAAAACAAATAACCTAAGATTACCCTCCCCTAATTAATTAATATAACTTTACAAATCTATATAGCCATTCACGTATCTGCCTACTATATAAATTTTCTAGGTTCAAATGCTTAGTGGCACCCTGTAGTGCAGATTACGTTAAGTCTCCTTCTCTCTGATCATTATAATATATAATATCAGAAATGAGCTGTATAAATAAAAAAAAATAAACCTTCTATTAGAGAAATTATAAAATGGGAGACATGCTGTAAATATATATGTAAACATGCTTTTCAATTTATTATTAATGACTTGCATTGCTGTATTATTTTTGGTACTTACGTATTATCTTATCTCCTTGGCAGTCATTCTTTAAAAATTACACAATTTCAGGACTCTACAGTGTTTGTTTTTTTTTCTCAATATTATTTTACCAAATATATGTTACTTAAGTTTAAAAAACATAAATAAATCTATTATAAATTTCTTTCACAAGATTTAATTTTTTTTAAATATTATAACATATAAATGCTAACATGCTCTGAACATTGCAGTGTTTTTTCCTACATTCTGCATCTTTGTTTTTGCATAAAGAAGAAAGTTCATTTATGGCAATTTTGCAGGCCATTAGGGATTTCAGGCCTCCAACATGTATAACCCTTTTCTAAAAGCATTTATTTTGTTTATATCCATAAGTTGCTAACATCAATTATGATAAATGTTGAAAAAAATTACTTTGGAACTATTTTCTACGATTCACAAACTAATAGTCACTATACAGGAGGTTTATTGCAGTTTAAGTCATTATATTTATTTTATTGTAATTTCTTTTATTTTTATAATAATAATAACACCAACAAAAAAGGTAAATATTAAATATAACCACTTCTTGTTAGCCATTTTATTTTAAAGATTTATTATATGTCTATCAAAATGTATAATTAAAAAAAAAATGGCTACCAAAATTTGAAAGGTGGGATTATACATAAGTATCTTATTTTTGAAAGATTTTGTCTGTATAATTACATGTATTTTTAATTTATATGGCATTTGTTCTATATACATATATTGTAACGATATATAAATATGTCGTTACATTAATTTAAAATAAAAACTTAAAAGTTCGCAAATAAAAGTAAAAAACTAAACGCTAAAATTAAAATGTTTTGTTAAACGTATATACATTCGCACAGATGCCAAACTTTAAAAATATTTAAAAAAAAAAAACAAATAAATAAGTATTTGAACATACTTTTTTATAAAAAAAGTACAAGATTTAAAAATAAAAACAGGTATTAATTAATTCTTGTAATCTGTAAATGGAAATGATTGTTTATAAATTGTTTGAAAAGCAAGCTAGCCTTGGGCTCTTGTATAATTAAAATGATCTGATGAAAGATAGATAAGAAAATAAAAAGAAATTAGCTTGACCAATGGAAGCACTAAGCCTTGGCTCGGACCCTAACGGAAGTGATGGATTAGTGACGTTTTGTTGATTGAATCCGTGTGGATAATATAAAAAGGGAAATACAGTTTTTTTCTGACGGTTCCAGCGTTTTGTGTTTGAGAGATGTGGTAGGATGCACATACCACACTCTCTATTTAAAAAAAAAAATGAAAAGACTGTGATACCTTGAACCAGCTATTGCTATCTCCAGAACATTATCTTCCAATGGAGGCATCACGGGAATTAAAAGCAGAAACCTGGACTCTTCTACCGTGAGCTATGAACTTTACAAATTAACAACAACAAAAAAAAGTAATTAAGAACTTTCGTCAATGTTTTTTCTAAAGATTCAGCTAATTTAAATGTTAAAATGAACTCTTATTTGATTTTCAAATTAATAATTGATTGTTTAAATTTATATAGTTAAGTTTTGCTAAAATCATTTCCATTTTATTATTTTTATTTGTAATAATATTTATTGTAGAAATTATTAAATGCATTACATTTAAGTTGGGTATAGACGTTGCATAGATTCGTTAGCAGTTGATTATGTTGTGGTTTTCAGTCTATTAGAACATATAAGTCAACAAAGTCACTGCGGTGTCTTATGATGAACACCAAAGGTTCTCCTGTATTCCCTCAGCAATTGACGTTATCGATTGACTTTGTATTTTGATCGGTTGTGTTTAATTTGGAATGTTTTTGATCATGGAATCTGTGCAGCCGATCTATACTCGGCATTATAAAACAAATTGTATAAAAATAATCTGTGCAAATGTATTTAAATGTTAAATTTAAGTCGGGTGTGAATGGCTATATAGTTTTGTAAAGTTATATTAAGGGAGAGTAATCTTAGGTTATTTATTTCATAGTTGAATTGGTTCAATGGATTGGATATATTTGTGTAATTGTAGATGTAGTATGAGATTCACTATGGGCAGGATTATAGATATACGCCACACACCTTCTGTTTGCCTATGGATGGGTTTGTAAGACAGCAAAGGACCGCAGTCCATTCCTATGGAGTTTTATGGTTATTGTTCTACTTGCCAACAGATGTGACATTCCTGTTGGTGGAGATACAATGTCTTCTCTAATTCTACTTGCTGTTCAGATGTACATTCCTGACAGTACAGTATTTTGTGTTGTCATATTTTCATGCTACATTGAATACATAAATGTATCAGATGGATTGGCGCCGGTTTGATTGCGAAATTTGTTGCCTAAGGTTAAATCAGGGAAGAATTTTTTTTCAGATCTATATATCAATACCATATAACTTTAATTTAAAACAAAGATAACTTAATTTATTCCAAATTTATTATTTTATGCATAAATAAATATTTTTATGTGTTAATTTCTGGCAGTGGCTTTTATTATTCTTTTATATTTAAGATATAAAATTTATATTTTATTATCTCTGCTACTCCACTGAGCTAGTGACTTGGGCTAACGATCTGAATATTTAAATAAAGTGGAATCTTAACAGCGCGTATCTGCCTACTCTATAAATTTTTCTAGGTTTAAATGCCTAGATGGCGTCCCATAGAGCAGATATCATAGTTTGCAGTTAGATTCGATCATCACTTTCATTTTGATCGTTATAATATATATATATATCAATAGATGGCATTTTACCAAAACCACCGAACAAGTGTAAATTTGTTTACATAAACGTCAAAAGAGTCAGAATTCACTATCTCTTTCATTTGCTCCACCTTCAGATCAGCTGATTTCAAGCTGATTTGCTATCATCAGTGAAGGATAGGGTTAGAAACTAGATCTAAACACTGACTCCAAGCATTTATGCAAAAAGTTCCTATCAGTTTGCAAGCATGAATTTTTCAGACATGTAATGTCTTCAAACTCAGCTTAACAAGACAGATAGCTACATGGGTCTGATATCAGTTCATTTTCACCACATAGTCAAAGCCTCTGCAATACATATCATTGCAAAACCTTTAAAGGTACATTTATGAAAAACGAAAACAAAAACAAAAGAGATAGTGAATTCTGACTCTTTTGACATTTATGTAAACAAATTTACACTTGTTCGGTGGTTTTGATAAAACACCATCTATTGATCATAAATACAAGTGATAGCAAGTTACATGATTATAACTTGTTTTTGTTTTTCACAAATGTACCTTTAAAGGTTTTTGCAATGATATATATTGCAGAGGCTTTGACTATGTGGTGAAAATGAACTGATATCAGACCCATGTAGCTATCTGGCTTGTTAAGCTGAGTTTGAAGACATTATGTGTCTGAAAAATTCATGCTTGCAAACTGATAGGAACTTTTTGCATAAACGCTTGGAGTCAGTGTTTAGATCTAGTTTCTAACCCTATCCTTCATTGATGATAGCAAATCAGCTTGAAATCCGCTGATCTGAAGGTGGAGCAAATGAAAGAGATAGTGAATTCTGACTCTTTTGACGTTTATGTAAACAAATGTACACTTGTTTGGTGGTTTTGGTAAAACGCCATCTATTGATCATAAATACAAGTGATAGCAAGTTACGTGATTATAACTTGTTTTTGTTTTTCATATATATTGTTACCGTCAGCCTATTTTAGCTTTTTATCCTTACGTTCCTAAAAGAGATCGAGAGCTCCGAAACAAACATGACATAGTGTAAAGCTTTATTTATTTTCTTATATCGGTAATTATTCACTATCAATACAAGGGGGCGCCAGACACGATGATTTAATTATTATTTAACTTCTCGCATCACCTTACGTCATATCAAAATGATTTCGAAGTCTAATCCCGCCCACAAGCTCCAACTCCTAGCATGGACCAATAGAGTCACTCAGGGCCATGATGTAATTGTTTCAGCAATTACTCCTTACGTAAAAGACGCACTGTACACTACTGGGAAGGAAGTTTTATTTATTAACTGAGTGATCCTAGTACTGGACTTAACTATTGGTTGTTGGCGACCAATACGACTGTTCGTTCATCCCTCCCAAACAATTAGACTTCTTAGATCATCCCCCCCTATGAATTACTTTCAATATTAGCATTAAACATTTATTTATATTTTATTATAGGCCCGCCCAATTCTTAACCTATCTTAACTAAGAGTAAATAAATAAACATCGTGACTTACGGCACGATGTTGGTAAAAGACATTTTAAAAGAAACAATGGTTAAGTAAACAAATATAAATCTAAATTAGTGTAATTAAATGATAACTTTATTGATGATCAAAAGAAGAAATAAAATAAGAATTTAATTGTACGAAAAGATTTGAGAAATGCTCGACTTGTTTATATACTGAACAAATTTATTGAATATAAAAAAAAGCAATATTAATTCACATTTTATTAGCACACGCACACACACGCATTCACGCACTCGCACAGAAAGAAATATATTATACATACTACGATATGGAATACAAATTTCATTTTATATCTTAAAAGTAATTGCGATGGCTTATTAGATAATAATTAAGGTCAAAGTTCATGTTTGGAAAAGTCCTAAGATTAAATTTGATTTTATGAATGTTGAGGTTACGCAAAGATAAGTTACAATAATAGGATAAATGTTACAGAATCTTTTATGATTTAATTTACGCAAGTGTAAGTTAGTTAACTATGAGATTGCCTTTAAGAGTTTACGAATGGAGTGAATGAAACATAAAGTAAAATAAATTGTTACCTAGGATTTGGATTTCGACTTCCGCTGCTTCGAATGAAATGAGGATTTGAACGTGGGATATGGCATCTTCATAATGAAGTATTCGTTTATTCAAAGTTGAGCATAGCGTGGTCTGGACGATTCTGGTATTTCTCGGAACATTATTATTTGATCGGAGCATTAATTTCAAGTGGAGATGTCGTTAAATATTCATAGCTTCGGAGATATCTGGTGGCGGAGCGTCGATCAATCACTGACGGGTTTCCTAGCCCATCATGATAATCGACGCTCTCAGTATTAATTTCACAACGATCATCTTGAATATGGATACGGCGAAACGAAAGAATATTATTTTATATCAAGCTATGTCAAGTAGACTATATTGAATATATCAAGCAAGCACGTTAAGCGAAAACATATTAAGCAACAATATCAAGCCAACCATTGAATAGATTTTTCATGATATTTATATGAGATGGATCTTATCTTAGGATCCAATCTCCCCCCAGAGTTCCATATTTTTAGAGTTGTCGTTGGTCCTCCATGTAAATGTTCACTCAATCCTTGTGCTTAAGGCAATTTTAGGTCTGGCAATCTCATGTTGCAATCTCAGTTAACAAACTTTATTCATTCACACTTTGAGTGCATACGTGTGTGCGTGTCTTACCAGAACAATACAATTTACATTAACTTAGAAGTCGAGCATTTAATCTTTTCTCAAAATCATTTCTATAGTTTTACTCTTAATATAATTATACTTCTAAAAACCCTTTTTTAAATACCCCGTCTATACAAGTGGAAATTATCTATTAATATTTATAATGGCATATTATTTTTCTTTTTATTCTATATTTTAGAGAATGTTATTTTATTAGTTTATACGAAAACTTTGACTATTTAATGAGATAATTATTATCTTTATTTTTACAAATGTATTTTAGAAAATGGGAAAGAAAACTATTATTTACCTAAGTTGTAAGAAAAATAAAATAAGAGTATTTTACATTGCTTGAGTGTGTGTGTGTTTACATATACCGACTTTGTCTCGGTATATATCCCCTCATCCTCAAAAAAAAAAAATCAAAATCGAGTTTGGCATTTTAAATTTTTTTTTTTTTCCATATCAATTCATTTATTATTATTTTTCTCTCTACCCCGCTCTTCATGACTTTTAACCGTCTACTCTGGCCGGCTATCCTATGGTTCGACTTTCCCTCACATAAAGAAAACGAAGTGGCAGGTTATGTGGTCAGGCTCGGATTCGATATCTACGAACTCAGCTCGGCGTGCCATAATTGGTATATCTTGCCCAATCTGGTACAGGCACCCTGGGTGGAAGGTTGGCATGGGGATGGACATTTCCGAGGTCCTGCGATGCAAGGCTATGAATATATAGGCATTTCCTTACGGCCTATCTAATGGAAGGCAGGGGGATGGACCTTTCCGAAGTCCCCTCTGCAAAAACGACGACAAATACGAGGTAGCGAATAATCTAGAACCCTAAGTATTCAAAACATCCGAGCTCTGTACCTCCTAGCACAATGGTAAATAGAGAGGGAAGGAACAATAATAGTGCACTTCTCGTGATCCGGCTTTTCCTTTTTCTCTAGTTGGTCTCCGTGTGTTTTTGATTAATACATTTTAGTTGAAGGCGGGCGACGTTCTTTGATCTAACTGGCTTTCAGGAATCTTTAAAATGGCTTTCAGAATACTGATTTATTTAAATGGATGGTTTTCTTCCGTTAGTTACTGCTTTAGTTGAACAGATGGTTTATTGACCCCCCTTCCCCCCTTGTTTGTGTATAATGCGATGCGACATGTATGTCCCTTCCGGTCCGAAGTTGTTTTCCTACAGTAATAGTGGTTTATTAATCGCAATCCGGTGATCATATTCCTGGGGCAAATCCGTGTCCTTCAGCGTGTGTTTTTTTTTTTTTCACTTGTGTTTATTAGTATCGATCTGGTGGTAGTTTTCTCCTTTCTAGTTCTTGTCTTGGCCTCTCTATCGGCCTTCCCAATGTTTTATTTAAAAGGTTTGCGATGTTATGAATCGCTGCGTTTTGTTCCGTTTATTTATATTCGTCCAAAGCTTTTGTTTACATGAAAAAAGTTTTGCGTCTTTTCCGAGGTTCGGCCGCTTTTGCTAATATCTTGATTTGCTTCTCTAACACATTATTTGCATTAACTTCACGTTTTAAGCGTCATTTGTATTAGCCTCACGTTGGAAGCGCCAATTGCTACCGTCAGCCTATTTTAGCTTTTTATCCTTACGTTCCTAAAAGAGATCGAGAGCTCTGAAACAAACATGACATAGCGTAAAGCTTTATTTATTTTCTTATATCAGTAATTATTCACTATCAATACAAGGGGGCGCAACACGATGATTTAATTATTATTTAACTTCTCGCATCACCTTACGTCATATCAAAACGATTTCAAGTCTAATCCCTCCCACAAGCTCCAACTCCTAGCATGGACCAATAGAGTCACTCAGGGCCAGATGTAATTGTTTCAGCAATTACTCCTTACGTAAAAGACGCACTGTACACTACTGGGAAGGAAGTTTTATTTATTAACTGAGTGATCCTAGTACTGGACTTAACTATTGGTTGTTGGCGACCAATACGACTGTTCGTTCATCCCTCCCAAACAATTAGACTTCTTAGATCATCCCCCCTATGAATTACTTTCAATATTAGCATTAAACATTTATTTATATTTTATTATAGGCCCGCCCAATTCTTAACCTATCTTAACTAAGAGTAATAAATAAACATCGTGACTTACGGCACGATGTTGGTAAAAGACATTTAAAAAAACAATGGTTAAGTAAACAAATATAAATCTAAATTAGTGTAATTAAATGATAACTTTATTGATGATCAAAAGAAGAAATAAAATAAGAATTTAATTGTACGAAAAGATTTGAGAAATGCTCGACTTGTTTATATACTGAACAAATTTATTGAATATAAAAAAAGCAATATTAATTCACATTTTATTAGCACACGCACACACACGCATTCACGCACTCGCACAGAAAGAAATATATTATACATACTACGATATGGAATACAAATTTCATTTTATATCTTAAAAGTAATTGCGATGGCTTATTAGATAATAATTAAGGTCAAAGTTCATGTTTGAAAAGTCCTAAGATTAAATTTGATTTTATGAATGTTGAGGTTACGTAAAGATAAGTTACAATAATGGGATAAATGTTACGGAATCTTTTATGATTTAATTTACGCAAGTGTAAGTTAGTTAACTATGAGATTGCCTTTAAGAGTTTACGAATGGAGTGAATGAAACATAAAGTAAAATAAATTGTTACCTAGGATTTGGATTTCACTTCCGCTGCTTCAATGAAATGAGGATTTGAACGTGGGATATGGCATCTTCATAATGAAGTATTCGTTTTATTCAAAGTTGAGCATAGCGTGGTCTGGACGATTCTGGTATTTCTCGGAACATTATTATTTGATCGGAGCATTAATTTCAAATGGAGATGTCGTTAAATATTCATAGCTTCGGAGATATCTGGTGGCGGAGCGTCGATCAATCACTGACGGGTTTCCTAGCCCATCATGATAATCGATGCTCTCAGTATTAATTTCACAACGATCATCTTGAATATGGATACGGCGAAACGAAAGAATATTATTTTATGTCAAGCTATGTCAAGTAGACTATATTGAATATATCAAGCAAGCACGTTAAGCGAAAACATATTAAGCAACAATATCAAGCCAACCATTGAATAGATTTTTCGTGATATTTATATGAGATGGATCTTATCTTAGGATCCAAGATCTAGATGCAGTGCTCTCAGATCCAAAGCTCCTCACTGACGAAGGCCACAAGCCAGAAACTAGTCTGGGGATATTGGATGAGTAGGCATTAGATAAGGATTTTATGCACAAGCCTTCTGGCATCCATTGATTACTCTGTTTAGCACAGGTGGCAATACTGTATGGAGAGTTTTGCTCTGTTTATCAACTATTAATATATGGTGAAACTGAACTGAGTTCAGACACATATAGCAATTGTTACCGTCAGCCTATTTTAGCTTTTTATCCTTACGTTCCTAAAAGAGATCGAGAGCTCCGAAACAAACATGACATAGCGTAAAGCTTTATTTATTTTCTTATATCGGTAATTATTCACTATCAATACAAGGGGGCGCCAGACACGATGATTTAATTATTATTTAACTTCTCGCATCACCTTACGTCATATCAAAACGATTTCGAAGTCTAATCCCGCCCACAAGCTCCAACTCCTAGCATGGACCAATAGAGTCACTCAGGGCCACGATGTAATTGTTTCAGCAATTACTCCTTACGTAAAAGACGCACTGTACACTAATGGGAAGGAAGTTTTATTTATTAACTGAGTGATCCTAGTACTGGACTTAACTATTGGTTGTTGGCGACCAATACGACTGTTCGTTCATCCCTCCCAAACAATTAGACTTCTTAGATCATCCCCCCTATGAATTACTTTCAATATTAGCATTAAACATTTATTTATATTTTATTATAGGCCCGCCCAATTCTTAACCTATCTTAACTAAGAGTAAATAAATAAACATCGTGACTTACGGCACGATGTTGGTAAAAGACATTTTAAAAAGAAACAATGGTTAAGTAAACAAATATAAATCTAAATTAGTGTAATTAAATGATAACTTTATTGATGATCAAAAGAAGAAATAAAATAAGAATTTAATTGTACGAAAAGATTTGAGAAATGCTCGACTTGTTTATATACTGAACAAATTTATTGAATATAAAAAAAAACAATATTAATTCACATTTTATTAGCACACGCACACACACGCATTCACGCACTCGCACAGAAAGAAATATATTATACATACTACGATATGGAATACAAATTTCATTTTATATCTTAAAAGTAATTGCGATGGCTTATTAGATAATAATTAAGGTCAAAGTTCATGTTTGGAAAAGTCCTAAGATTAAATTTGATTTTATGAATGTTGAGGTTACGCAAAGATAAGTTACAATAATAGGATAAATGTTACGGAATCTTTTATGATTTAATTTACGCAAGTGTAAGTTAGTTAACTATGAGATTGCCTTTAAGAGTTTACGAATGGAGTGAATGAAACATAAAGTAAAATAAATTGTTACCTAGGATTTGGATTTCGACTTCCGCTGCTTCGAATGAAATGAGGATTTGAACGTGGGATATGGCATCTTCATAATGAAGTATTCGTTTTATTCAAAGTTGAGCATAGCGTGGTCTGGACGATTCTGGTATTTCTCGGAACATTATTATTTGATCGGAGCATTAATTTCAAATGGAGATGTCGTTAAATATTCATAGCTTCGGAGATATCTGGTGGCGGAGCGTCGATCAATCACTGACGGGTTTCCTAGCCCATCATGATAATCGACGCTCTCAGTATTAATTTCACAACGATCATCTTGAATATGGATACGGCGAAACGAAAGAATATTATTTTATATCAAGCTATATCAAGTAGACTATATTGAATATATCAAGCAAGCACGTTAAGCGAAAACATATTAAGCAACAATATCAAGCCAACCTTTGAATAGATTTTTCGTGATATTTATATGAGATGGATCTTATCTTAGGATCCAATCTCCCCCCCAGAGTTCCATATTTTTAGAGTTGTCGTTCGGGTCCGCGTCCGATGTAAATGTTCACTCAATCCTTGTGCTTAAGGCAATTTTAGGTCTTGGCAATCTCATGTTGCAATCTCAGTTAACAAACTTCTATTCATTCACACTTTGAGTGCATACGTGTGTGCGTGTCTTACCAGAACAATACAATTTACATTAACTTAGAAGTCGAGCATTTAATCTTTTCTCAAAATCATTTCTATAAGTTTTACTTTTAATATAATTATACTTCTAAAAGAAACCCTTTTTTAAATACCCCGTGGCGTATACAAGTGGAAATTATCTATTAATATTTATAATGGCATATTATATTTTCTTTTATTCTATATTTTTAGAGAATGTTATTTTATTAGTTTATACGAAAACCTTGACTATTTAATGAGACAATTATTATCTTTATTTTTACAAATGTATTTTAGAAAATGGAAAGAAAACTATATCTATTTTTTATCCTAAGTTGTAAGAAAAATAAAATAGAGTATTTTACATTGCTTGAGTGTGTGTGTGTTTACATATACCGACTTTGTCTCGGTATAATATATATATATGTGTGTGTGTGTGTGTGTTGGAATATATTGTATTGCACACTTAGATTTCAGTAAATAATATGCATGCTAGTTTAATCATTATTTATCAATAAAAAATGACGTTATATATTTTTAATTGACTATGAATGGTACTTGGAATAAAATATAGCATAGTTCGTGGCTTATTGTATTCTCAATCTTTCACTAATTATAATTCATATTTCTGCAATTATATTCAAACTTTTCTATTTTTAAATTCATCTATCCATACGCTTTGAGTTCATTTTTTCTTAGACAACTCTTGCTCTCTCTTCTCACAATTAATTAACATTCTGTCATCTATCTTTAATCACTTTTTATCACTAAATTCCATCATTAAATCTTGCAGATCACTTGAAAAGGATTTTGCAATCCATAGTTATACATGCACACCTCAAACTGTTTGAAACATTTCAGTAGTAGTTTTTATCAATTTAAAACAAAATTTAATGTTAGTGCTTTGCTCCATTGTGAGTTAGAATATGAAACATGCTATCATATTTTATACAAAACTAATGACCCAAAAAGTTAATGTCTTAGAACTTTTCAGGCGAGTAGTTAAACCATATTGCTATATAACATTTGCACTGATTCATAAATAGCATTTCAGTATTTGTACTGCCATTCATATTTGACAGAAAATTGTTGTCACTGTTTACCTCCAACTGGACTGACTATTTATAGCCAGATCCCTTTCTGTAATAAAAAAAATCAGATTCACCGAATATTGACACCCATTAGTTTGTTTCTCCAATTGGATATATGCTATTTATTTATATATCTATAGGTCTGGGGTGACGAATGCTCAATCCGATCGACATAAGATGGAAACAGGCAAAACTTTCCATACAGTAGTGCCACCCTGTGCCAACCAGAGTAATCAATGGATGCCATAAGGCTTAATGCATAAAATCCCCATCTAGTGCCTACTCATCCAATATCTGCAGACTAGTTTCTGGCTTGTTACCAGCATAAGAAATTGTGATCATGTGACATAAGATGGAACCTAGATTAATCCATCAACTAAAAGTTCATTGAGATATAAGAGAGAGAACAAGTCACTTTTTCCTTGGGACACACTGCATACTCGGCTGTAAATGCTCATACTGTGCACAGGTAAATTATTTTCTTTAAGGTAAGATGACAATTTTTGTTTGAAAAATTGAAATAATTTTTTGAATGAATTTTCAGTTACGAATATTTAAATACTTCTTTCTTTTGTTATATTAATTTACTCATCTTCTGACAATCCATATTGATGTGCATATTGTAAATCTTAATATTGATTAATAATATTTATAAAACTTTTCTTGAACATTCACTTTTATTCAAACTAATTTTCGGATCTAGTTTGCTGCTTCTGTAGAAAATTATTCAGTCCTGTTTGTATGCAAATGCAAAATTGGCAAAAATGAGTTTGAGAGTGAGGATAATTAGTCTCCCTTAAAGTTTATATTGAATGTTAGAAATATAGTTAAAAAGAATTAGATAGGGTCGATTAAACTAAAAATAAGCAAAAGCAGAATATTTTGATTAATTCAATAATTTATGATCAGGTGGGATTTGACAAATAAGATTCGATTTTTCATTTAATGATTCAATATCAACTAATGGCCATCAGATGTTAATCAATATATATATGATTTTATTTCACCAAACATTTAAAATTCATGAATAAGACACACTAAAAAGATAAATGACGCCCTTCCCCAACAATGCATTTCTAGCTAATCCATTATCTATCAGTTGGCCTAGGTCACAACCTTAATGTATAAGTGTCAAATTTTTTATGCTTATTGATTTGAGAACATTCTCTTTAGATAAGCATATTATTTATTATGAATCATTTCTTAGACTACAGCTATCATTATTCATGAGTTTGATATGTATAAAGGGAAACAGAAGTTTAAATATATCTAAGATATTACAAATGGGAAAAAAATCTTTAATTAAGTTTAAGGTTTATATCCGAGTTTAAAATGATACCATAATCTTTAACCTAACCACAATTCATAATAATTGTTAAGCTATATATTGCGCTTGAAACACATGTACATGAAACCATATTACGAATTGCTTAGCGCTTTCGGGAGCTTCATGTTCCCATATTCATAGGTATGGTAATGATCATTGTAGTTATCTTTTTAATAAAGATATATGCAAATCGCCTAGATGGCCCATTTTTTCAAAATGGAGAAGCAAGCATCTCTCCTATTGATGGTGTTGGAGTTGTCTGCAATGAAGCATGCTTCTTTAATCTTGCGCTTGGCATAATTGTGCTCAGTGAACACCATTCTAGCTGAAGAGGGTTCAAATATGTGGCCTATGAATTTTTGATATTCAAAAAATATAGAGCTGCCCTCAGATTTGATTCGAGCCCTGATGTATAAATATCGATGTTGTGATACCCTGATGACTATTGCAGTGTGTTTCCCCATAATATGCTGCACTGCAGCCATTTTGGGGCACATTATTTTGTAAACGGCCTGGGGGTTTGGTCAGATGCAAATTTGTCTTTGGAATTATTAATTAATCTGTTAGTGGCTGGTGGCATGTGAAAACTTAAATTAAAATCCGTAATAAGTGTTTTAATGAGTTTTTTGTCAATAAAAAATGCTAATGTCCTTACTGCTCAGGAGTTCATAAAAAGTTTGAGCACCAGAACCAGACCCTCTATCAACTGCACCAAACCATGCAGGGTATAATTGTTAATGTTTCAATGTAATGTCAGCCATATTGGATTTTTGGAAAATTGGTGTAAGTGACAATTTTAAAAATAACTTCAATTAGCATTATGGAAAAATCATGTAGTAAATTTATATAATCAGAGATAAAATATCAAGGAATGTAACAGAAGTGAAAAAATATAGTCGTTACACATTTGAACTTTTTTAAAAAAAATAACATTTTAAAAAATTGTTTTTATATTTGTACAGAATGTCTCAATTTTAATAGCTAATTATTTTTTTTTTACTAAACAGGAAATATCAAATAAATGAATACAAGAAATTTGGTGCTTGTAGATTAAATTGTAGTAATTTAAATAAGTAGGTATTTCTCAATAGAAGATAAACTGGTATAATTAAAGAATTACACTTATCAATGCCAAAAATATATACTTCCTATTTGTTTTGAACAACTAAACATCACATGATCACCATTCTTTATGCTTACCCAAGCTGTTTACAGAGAGGCAAAACTCTCCATACAGTAATACCCCTCAGTGCAAGCCAGAGTATTCAATGGATGCAGAAAGATATGTGCATAAAATCACTGTGTAGTGCCTATTCATCCAATATTAACAGACTTGTTACTAGCTTGTGGCTTTCATCAACAAGAAGCCTTGGATCTGAGAGCACTGCACCTAGATTTTAGGATCTTATGTAACTTTCCAGCAGCCACCTTTTACCTTATTTGCTAACTATGAAGCTCTGAGTCCAAAATAAAAACAATAAGGTTTTCAAGTCAATCTCATTAGCTTATACAGTTGTGTGTAGATCTGAGACTCAGTTCAGCAGCCATACTTATTGATGCCTTTTGTTCTTTAATAGTCACAGTCACCATAATACTACTGGGCAAGACTGATATTAAACCATTAAACATCACATGATCTAGATGCAGTGCTCTCAGATCCATGGTTTTATCACTGATGACAGCCACAAGCCAGAAACTAGTCTGGGAATATTGGATGAGTAGGCTTAGATGGGGATTTTGTGCACAAACCTTCCTGCATCCATTGATTATTCTGGCTTGCACTGATTGGTACAACTACATGGAGAGGTTTGCCTCTGTGTCTCTTTGCTTTGGTCAGTATTTGTTGAATGTAATTAATAATATCTATACATGGTAATAGTTGATCAAAGTCCTGGCAAGAGCAACTTATTATTTCAAACTGCACAAAAGAATGCAGTGACAAAGCAATAAATATCGAATAGTAAGAAAGTTCATAATATGATTGTCAGAAATCATAGTTAATACCAAATAACCAATAATAATGGAAGGCCTTTACTGATTGGAGCTTCATAACAAGTTTAAATGATGAAGCAACAGAATGAACCTATAGGAGAGTCTTATCTTCCAGAGTCTGATACTGCAGTAAGCCCTCACCAGTAATATAGGAAAAGTTATAAATTGAAACCACAACTTTACTTTAAATTAAAACAACCCATATGAAATATCATTCAATAATCTTTTGTTACAATACAACAACAATAAGAATATAGAATTGATGCTAAATAAAAATTTGTATGCCACCCCTTCCCCCATGAAAGGTCAACATTACAAGCAAATGGCAATTTTAATAATTTATTTTTTAATGTCAAACTTTACCCATTTTATTTTACACACCCATATTTCATATCACCTCTAAAAAATTGCCTAATGCTTTTTTTATTAGCTCTGATAAAAAACATATTTCTTTTTAAGAAATAAAACAAAACAGTTAATATGTGTATACATTAAGAATAGATACCTTTTTTCAAATGCAATAAATCATCATAGAAAAAATCTCTTATAACCCTTCTCAACAGAATTATACATTCATTATACAATCAGATTATAAAGATAATCTTTGTCCAGCTCAACTATCGATGAAATAGGCAAAACTCACTATATGTATTGACACACACAGCAAGCTAGAGTAATCAATGGATGCCAGAAGGCTTGTGCATAAAATCCCCATCTGGTACCTACTCATCCAATATCCTCAGACTAGTTTCTGGCTTGTGGCCTTCATCAGTGAGGAGAGCCTTGGATCTGAGAGCACTGCACCTAGATCTTAGGATCTAATGCAACCCTCAAGCTGCCACCTTTTACAAAAGTAAGAATCTTAAACTGAAAACACCTTAATGTTTTCAATCCAAGCCCATTATTTTATATAGTCACATGGGTCTGAACTCTGTTCAGCACCCATACATTTTGATGTCTTTGGTTTTTTAATAACCATAGCCACCACTATCCTATTAGGCAGGATTGGTTTTAAGCCAATAAACATCACGTGACCACCACTTCTCATGCTTGTGTATAACTGTTGTTAAAACAGGCAAAACTCACTATACATATTACCACATACAGCAAGCTAGAGTTTAAGACTCATAGTTTTGTAGTTAAGTGGAGATAAAAGGTGGCTGCTGGAGGGTTGCATTAGATCCTAAGATCTAGGTGCAGTGCTCTCAGATCTAAGGCTCCTCATTGATGAAGGCCACAAGCCAGAAACTAGTCTGGGGATATTGGATAAGTAAGCACCAGATAGGGATTTTATGCACAAGCCTTCTGGCATCCATTGATTAATCTAGCTTGCTGTGTGTGGCAATACGTATAGTGAGTTTTGCCTGTTTTAACAACAGTTATACACAAGCATAAGAAGTGGTGGTCATGTGATGTTTATCGATGAAATATAGTGGAAGTACTAAAAAACTCCAATGAGCTATAATATAAAATGTAGAATGAGCCCACCTACACTTTAAGCATACTATTTACTGACATACTTACAAATAGAACATGTTTTATATATACTGAAGTAATTTTAAGACAGCTATAAACTATTCTGGAATCACTATAACTAATCAGAAGGAAAGGTTAAGCCTTATATTTAATAGTCTCTTAGTCTTAAATTACTCTTCATTTAATAGACGGGTAACTTTTCCCCAACTTGAATATAGATGAAACGATGCAGAATTTTCCCCTTGATTATTTATACTGACTTCAGAATAGTTTGTAGCTATCTTGAAATTACATTAGTATGCATAAATCATGCTGTGTGTGTAAATATGTCAATAATGATATGCTTATATACAAACAAAGCTAAAGTGAAGGTGGGCTCATTCTACATTTGATGTTTATTGAGTTAGTTTACATATAGCTGGGGATTTTTCAGTACTTCCACATTAAACATCACATGACCACCACTTCTTATGCTGGTATATAACTGTTTTAAAACAGCCAAAACTCACTATACATATTGCTACACCCAGTAAGCTAGAGTAATCAATGGATGCCAGAAGGCTTGTGCATAAAATCCCCATCTAGTGTCTACTCATCCAATATCCTCAGACTAGTTTCTGGCTTGTGGCCTTCATCAGTGAGGAGTCTTGGATCTGAGAGCACTGCACCTAGATCTTAGGATCTAATGCAACCCTCCAGCAGCCACCTTTTATCTCCACTTAACTACAAAACTATGAGTCTTAAACTGAAAACACCTTAATGTTTTCAATCCAAGCCCATCAGCTTATATAGTCATATGAGTCTGAACTCAGTTCAGTACCCATACATTTTGGTGTCTTTGGTTCTTTAATAACCATAGCCACCACTATCCTATTAGGCAGGATTGGTTTTAATCTCAGATCCAAGGCTCTTCACTGATGAAGGCCACAAGCCAGAAACTAGTCTGGGGAAAATGGATAAGTAGGCACTAGATGGGGATTTTATGCATAAGCCTTCTGGCATCTATTGATTACTCTAACTTGCTGTGTTTGGCAATATGTATAGTGAGTTTTGCCTGTTACTTCCACATTATTTAATCAGATCATAAGTAAATGTTATAAACAAATACTGAATCATAGAAAATATGTTAATAGCAGTCTTTATCATAAAAAAAAAATTTTCATGATTACAATTATTAACTTGTTTGATTATTAAGTCAAGGTTTTTAAACAGATTCTGTCTTAAGTTGTAACACTGACAATTGATTTGATAATTATTAATGTCATGTTTTCATCTGGCTAATAGACCGAGTTCATTTGGTATTTCCATTAATCCACCAAAACATCACATGACCACTTTCTTATCCTTACACAAACTGTTAAAACAGTACCAATTTTTTTTCCACACAATAGTGCCATCTAGTGTAAGCTCCAGTAATTAATAGATACTAAAAATTGTGAAATGATATTATATAAGTGTTAATATGCATAAATTATAGAAAGTTGGCCATTTATGTGGGAATGTTATTGTTGTCTGACTTTAAGGAGGTGTTTTTTTTTAAATTTTAATTATAATATGGTACTCGTGTTGACGGACATGTTGTAAACTGTTTATATTATTTATTTTTATATATTAATATTTTAAATATTGTAAAATTATATTCCAAAGTTTTTTGTTTATTATATTTACCTGATTTTATATATATATTACATTTTGATTTACAAGTATCAAACTATTGCATTCACAACTTTGACATCGATTAATTCAATAAATAAATGATTGTCAAGTTATTAATTTGGAGATTATCCTAAAACAAATATAATTTTTAAACTTCAATTAAACATTGATATGTCTGTATAATAAATGATCATTAATGTATTCATGTGAAAGGGTTTATACCAAAGTTAAATGCTGTAAGTTTAACAGCTATAAATCAAGCTATAACAATTTGATGTTAATAAATACTGAATAAATGACAAAGACATGTGTAAAAGATTGGATAGCTGAAAAGTGCTGATTCAACAGGAAATGCATTTCGAGGGGCAAGTGACTTTTCAGATATAAGACTTTATTCAGGTTTCGAGAATGTGCTGTCAAATAGAACTATCTAACATATACATACATATTAAATATAATCATTAAAAGCAAGTCGACACTTAAACAATCCTAATATTAATAACAATCAACAATTTCAAACTGTTATCATGGCAACCTTCTTTTAACAATAAAGGTGGAATCCCCATCTTTATTAATGGTCCAATATATTTATATAGACATTAAAGATTGTAACTTGACCACAGACATTAATATAATAATCAATAAAGCAAGTCATATATAATGTGACATTGCTTTTCCAAACTTATGGCTCACCTCAGTGAGGTGCTAGATTATTCAGACATAAGCTCGAAATCAATTGGCCTGGGGATAAGAATGTTCTGGGTAGAGATTTTAAATATTTTCTCTTACCACACTTATCAATTAAGAGTTTGTTTGAGCTATTAGTATGATCTCTGTATCACAGAGATTAAAATTATTGATATAACGAAGTTTAAATAAACCTCTTTAAACAGGATTGACTAATTTTTTATGAGTACTTACAAACTCATTTAGCCTTGAGCATTATTAAACTTAATATTAAATATAGTATTATTATTGTGTGTTAATCCTTTTTGTTTCTATTACTAAAAAATGTGACTTTTTTTGATCCTTTATATAGTTTTTATTCAAAAATTCCTGTTTCAACTTCTTCAAGGTCATTTTCAGAGATATTAAACGTCTTTGTTTAAAATTTTTTGCAGTTACAATTTTCAAAATATGCTATATTAATCAAAAAATTCCAGCAGGTCATTAGTTATCATATATAAATTACATCATCACAGTTTTCATGCTTAAATAAACTAATAGAATACTTCAGAAATCTGTGATTATGGCAAAGCCTAAGATTGTTGTTTTTATTTGCAGTCTATTAACAAGGGAAGTGGATTTAATTTACTTCCTAAATGAAGTGTTGCCTGTATATGCACACACACATATATATCAAATCAATCAAAAGTAAAAGTAATTTATATATATATATATAAAAATACAAAAAAAAATAAAACATGCTTTTAACATTATTTTTTTGTACAAAGTCTTGGAGTTATTTTGTACCTACTGCATTGATATATATTTATCTTGATTCTATCTTAGCAAATTTTTGCATTGCTTCTTTTATATTTTAACCTTTCCACCTATATGGATTTTTTTTCCAAAGTAAATATTTATAATAACATAATCAAAGAGAAAAGCTTTCAAAAAATACAAATTCCTACACATAATAGATAGTAGGGTTTAACGTTGACTATCAGTTGTTACCAACGTTTAGATGCTCTACTGATGGTCATACTTTATGACTGAATTATTAACATGGATTTTTTTATGAGCATAAAATATTAACAAAGAGACTATACAACATTATTATTACTGCATTAGAGGATGGAAGAGTTATAGAGAAGTGATATGGGTTGTACCAACAAAACTAAAATAAAAAATCTCTAAAGCACAATGATTATTCATTGTTCCACAAGGTATGATAGAAAGCAGTCATTATATGCAAGAGAGTAGTGTAGTGGAAAAATATAAAACTATCAACCCAGACATAAAGATTCAGGTGTTTTGATATTATTAGCACACCTGAAGTTGAGAAAAATGAATGCATTGATAAAAATAAAAAATGTAAAAATATTTCTAGTGCAGCAGTTATTCACCCTCCCACAAGGGATTAAAAATGAATTGAAACTAGTTTGTATGTGGTGAGACAATGGTGGAATAGGAAAATAGTGAGTTGCATACAACATGGAGCTTCAGGTGTTTGTTATTTCTAGCTCACCTAATAAGTGAGTGTTGTAAAAGTCACACATAGTCAGAGAGGGTGGTCAGAGTTTCTGTACTGGTTGTCATATGGTGAAGCTGACATGAAGGATGCAATAAAAAATATTAAAAAAAACCCAAATCATTAATAAAAGGATTTTTCAAAAGAAAAAACCCAGCCACTTATAACATTATATAAAAATGAAAACGATTCGGAAAATAATTCAGCATCAAATTAAATACAGGATTCATTACGTTTACATATTGAAAAAAAAAGAAGAGGAAAAAAACTGGATTATAATGCTAGCAAAATTGGTAATTTTATTTATTTTTACTTTCTAATGATAAATTATCTAAAGTTTCGCAAAACGGATTATTAATCTTATTAAAAAAATATCAAATTTACTTTGAAAGCTATTTATCTGAATAGATTTTCTTTTCTACTGTTAGAAAAATTCACAGTAAATTACATCAGTTTCCCATAAAGTTGCAATTTCTTTGACAATTTTTCCAATATTTTGCACTCTTAGGAAAAGAACTTTTTTTTTTAAAAAAAAAACTTCAAGCTATATATTAATCAGCAAAGCGCATTGATTTTGCAAAAAAAAAAAAAAAAGACTTATAAGAAGAAAAAAAACATCTTGAAAAAAAAAAAAAAAAATTTCAAAGGTAAATTAAAAAAAAATATATCAAAATTCGTACATTTTACATAATAAACCTACAATTACTGAACATAGTTTTCCAATTAGATAAAAAATCTAAAAAAAAAAAATGGCGTCTATCTTATTCCAATTTAGCCTTTTATTTGGTTTTATTAGTTTCGTATATACATATACGTAAATGTGTGTGCAATTATAAAAGGCAAAAACTAAACTAATTAAAAATGAACTCAATTAAACACAAGTTTTATACCTGTGAAATGTATTTCTGTCTCTTCAGACATCATCAATTAAATTTTTATCTTAAGTATTATGGGATGAAATAAAATCAACTGTGATACTCAGTGAGAAAAAAACATACTTTACAGATTTGAATCTAGTTGCAGGTTTATTTTGTTTTTCAATATGATTATTGAATAAACAGCACATTATAGTTACTTTATTCATAAGTCTTTAACAATGTTCCAGTGAAAAGGTGATTAGTTCTCTCTCTTTGGAAGTCATCTGCAGCGCCATCTTTGAACCAATGTATGTATTATATGGCAACATAATTTAGATATTCAACACAAAAGTATTTTAAGGTGTTAGTGCGTCTGGATTATGAGTTGTGACACCCATAATAAACCTAGTGTTAAATTTTGTTTTAAATCGAGAGTAACTGCTAGGGAAATATTAGAAGTGATTTAAACTGTATGGCAGAGAAGCTATTATTTGCAAGAACATTTCCTAATGGTTTTCAAGATTATGTGATGGAAAAAGATTACTAAAGATGATCTACAAAAGTGCAAAAAACATTGACACATTTCATGCTGTAACTCACGATCCAGACATGTTAGCATCTTAAATTTTTTTATGGCAAATATCTAAATTGTGTTGCCATGTAACACGTGTTGATTTGGAGATAGTAATGCAAGCATCTTGGAGGGAGATCCAATGACTTTCTATTTGAACACATTGCTGACAACTAATTAATATCAAGTGTTTGTCAAACATTAGTTCAAAATATGCATATTTTGTAGCTGTAATTATTTTGTTTCCTCTTTCCTTGAGAAACTTAGGCCAATTATAGACAGCAGCTAATAGATAATTCCTGGAGTCATCAATCAGAACCTTGTCATGTTTCTTTCCAAAATTAACTCATACTTTTATTTTCTTTTGAAAAATAAGTTTAACCAGAATTCATATTACACCTTCTAAAATTATTGAACATTGGATGAGTGTGCGATCTTTAGTAGGTTTACATGGAGATTATTAATTTTTTATTTTTTTGTAAAGTAAAAAACATTTTATTTTCAAGTTCAGTCAAGTCTCTTTGTTTTAGTACTGCATCTATATGTAGTTAACACAGGAATGATCTAGAAAACCATTTCTCTTCATTCTTTATAATCCTCATCAATCAACAATCATTCTTATATCTGCATTAATTAATTTTAACAGATAACAAACATTCCAAACTTTTAATTATTTTTATCATCACTAGATAACCATTACTTTGTGGATGATTTTTTTTATACAATTTATCTATTAATTTTTAACTACAGTGTAAGCATTTTTTTTAAAAATTAATTAAAACCTAAAAAATAAAATTTAAGTTATCAAATGATACTTATTTGATATATTATTTTTATTTACAAACATATTTGTTAAACAATATTTTTTTTATATAACTTTATATCAACATATACACACTTACTTAGAGAATTCCCTTATTTTTATTTAATGATGAATGTCCGCTTAATAACTTTTTTTCTATAATGTTGTCAACTGTCTCCCCTACTAATATAACTTTTCTATGCACAACATCTGGATTTAAACCACTAACCTGAAATATATTAATTCACTATATATATATATATACACTGTCATAAGATGGCTATAGCTATTATTGACTTCTCGGTATTGGTATATTGAATATTGTAGAGTTTATACCAGAATATTTTGATTATATATAATCATCAAAACCAGTCAACACATAGACAATCCCAATGTCAATAACAATCTCAAACTGTAAATCATTCTCACCTGGCTATGAATTAAAAGCACTCGAAATATCAAACAAAGAATCAAGAATAGAATGAATCTACATATTCTCAGGAACCCTGATGTTTATGAACATACCTTTGTCAACATTGTTGGTAATTCAGAGTGAATTAATTTATCAACCAGATGGAATAAGGCACTTAAGGATTATTAAATCCATAATCAGTTATACAAGACTGGAGACAACATCTTTCTTTTAATATCTCGGTTTTAATAAATAAATAAGATTTAATATGTCGACTTTTTTTAAACTAAACATTCAAAAAGAGATGCTGTGTCCAGCTTTATATAATTGATTATAGGTTTAATAAGTGTCATATTCCATCTGGTTGATATATTAATTTCACTCTGAATTACCAACAATGTTGGTCAAGGTATGCTTATAAACATCAGAGCACCCAAGAATAGGTGGTTTTATTCTATTCCGGAGTCTTTGTTCAATATTTAATATGCTTTAAATTCATAGTTTGGTGGAGGGTGGTTTAATTTAAAAGTTTATATCCTGTCACTATTCTACTGAAGAAAATATGATATTATTATTACTTAAAATCATGCATAACCAAGGTATGCTTATAAACATCAGAGCACCCAAGAATAGGTGGTTTTATTCTATTCCGGAGTCTTTGTTCAATATTTAATATGCTTTAAATTCATAGTTTGGTGGAGGGTGGTTTAATTTAAAAGTTTATATCCTGTCACTATTCTACTGAAGAAAATATGATATTATTATTACTTAAAATCATGCATAACCACAGTAATGATCTTCCTTCACCTGAATTGTCTCCTAATTTATATTTTATATATACAAAAGCCACAAAATATTTGACACATGCACACACATATTACAGATGCTTACTGAAATATTTTATAATTACATAATATATATATAATGAGCATGCTAATAGCTCTAAACAAGTTTTTAGATAAATGCCACAAGAGAAAGCATTTAATATCTCTATCTAAAATTATTCCTATCCACAAACCAGTTTTGAGCTAATGACTCTCATCAGTGAGGCACTAGGACATTCAGACACTAGATCTAAAATACAAACTGAAGATCAGCAGTTATCAAATACTTAACCATTAAGTAGAAAAACTAAAATTTTCAGACATTTATATGTCTTCAAATCCAGTTCTCTAACTCAAATAGTCATATGGGAACTAAATTCAGATACACCATATATTAATAGCCTTAGCAATATAACATTACCAAAGCCTTAAAACCCAAACTATAGTAGTAAGAAAACCAAGTCATACATCTTGTTACTTAATTAACTTGTATTTTACAAATGTAATATAATGAGTGTGCTAATAGCTCTAAACAAGCTTTTCCGATAAATGTCCTAGCACCTCACTGATGAGAGCTATTAGCTCAAAACTAGTTTAAGAATAGGGATAATTCTAGATAGAGATTTTAAATGCTTTCTCTTATGGAATATATTGAAAAAACTTGTTTAGGGCTATTAACATGCTCATTATATTACATTTGTAAACTCAAGCTGATTAAGTCACATGATGTATGAATTGGCCTTACTAATATATTAATGTAAAATAATACTCATAGTTTAAATATAATATCATATATATGTATGTGTTAACATAATAGTATTAAGGGAGTAGAACACTATTGATTCTGTTATTACTAGATGACATCAAATTGACAACAATTTCTGATGGTCATATGAATATTTGTCATTTGCAGTATGCTCAAATGTGCAATCATTACTGTGATGATGAAGTCCATAAACTTTATTGTTGGTTGTCTTCTTTATCTTTCAGTGCCAACCTTTCCAAGCATTAAATACTTTCTTAATGTCAATCATGTAAATGGTATATGACCATAGTAACCTGATAACTTTACAACTCTTCAGCTGAAGAAATGGTAACACAATATAAAATTACATACAAAATTGAATGAAGCTGGGTTAGGCATATTGCCAGAAGAGATGATACTAGATTGGCAATTCAAGTCTTAAACTTAAACCCAATTGATTAAAAAAAATCACTAAACATCACATGATCACCATTCTTTATGCTTACATAAGCTTACACAAGATCCTAAGATCTAAGTGCAATGCTCTCAGATCCAAGTCTCCTCATTGATGAAAGCCACAAGCTAGAAACTAGTCTGGGGATACTGGTTGAGTAGGTACTAGAGAGGAATTTTATGCACAAACCTTCTTGCATCCATTGATTACTCTAGCTTGCACTGAATGGTGCTACTGTTTGGAGATTTTAGCTTCTAAGATGAAAACAACCCTAGAAACATGTGAGATGGATGGATGAAATAAATTGCGGGTGTAATGTTGAGAAGAGAAACTAAGGATCTAAGAATGGACTCGACTTGAAAAAACCCTGATAATGGCTGAAAATGATATAAGCATAATACGTACAATTATAATAAAGTATTTCTTGTAAATTACAAAATATTAATAATTTAATATTTATTGAAATTATGCGAAGTGGAATCTATATTTTTTCTCTTATTATAATGAAAAAAAAAAACATGTTATAAAATATTTCTTTTTTTTTTACATAATTCAATTATGAATAAAATATCAATCTGACAAAGCATCAATTAAATATTAAATAAAATGTCTGACAGATGAGTAGAGAAATAATTATGATAAGGTGGATGTCGTGAAGTTTTGAATACAGCTAAAATGTTAATTAATGAATTTGAAATTCTTTACTGACAGATTTCATAATAAAAAAATATTTAAGAAGATATTTAATTATTCTAATAGCTTTATTACTCATATCATTCGAGTAGGTAATAGAAAAAAAAAGGATCAATTAAAAAGTATTCGTCAGAAACAACAATAAAACGTTATTCAATAATTTCATAGATAATTTTAATTTATTAGAAACATAAACAAGTGTGCAACATCAAAGAGAAAACAAGAAGTGTGTGTAAATAATTATAACAAATGTAGTGAATAAAATTAATTGAAACTTTTTTTGATATTAAAACATGCATTAACGAAAAACGAATTACATCAATAATATATAAAGATATAAATTAACATCATTTCCGAACTGCATGATAATAATGTTAAACAACAAAGTATGAAGAGATGTATGTTGGGTGCAACAAGAAGGAATGGAAAGCAAAATCCTTGGATGAAAACAAACAAGATATTATTGATTCACTGAAAAAAATAAGAGGGTGAAATGGAGTTGGGATGAACATATTGTTAAAGGATATGATAAAAGACGAGCAATTCAAGTTTTAAACTGAGATTATAAAACACTCAGAAAGAGACCACATGTGACATGTATGAATGAAAAAAAAGGAAGTTTATTAATATAATGTGAAGAAAGAAAGCTCCTGATCAGAAAAACCAGATTAAACTGTTAAAGACCTTTATCATGAAGTGACTCAATAAAAGTTATAAAGATGATGATAAAGTACAGAAGACGTTTTGTAATGCAAAGTAAAATTGTAAATTTTATATCTAGATTTTAATCAGGTTTAAGATTTTTTCCTCACATAGTTAGACTATAGTCAGTCCAAATAACCATTCAAGTGCTGGTCAGTAAATGGATTACACTTAAAAAGACCAAAAGGTTTTGTGGAGCAGCAGTAGTGCCATACTCACAGCATAGAGTTGAATCATAAAAGTAAAAGTGAATTTTTTTTCACCTTTGGATCGGGTTTAAGATTTTTTCCCAGATAGTTAGACTACAGTCAAACAAGATAATCATTCAAATAATGGTCAATAAATGGATATCTAGTTGGAAGACAAAATAAGATAAAAAATTCTCAAATGTTCATCAGCCAGAAACAAGCTATCTCAATGAGTAAAATTCTCACTTTCACTGTATAAGAGACTGTTGAAAAAACCACAGAAGGCTGTTTAAAGACTGTTTAACCTTTATAAAATGTCTGGCATAAATAACCTACCAATTATATGCTATTTGTATTCATATTTTTTGTTTTAAATTATACGTACATGTTTTTAAATTTAATTATATATTGCACTATTTCCATCATCTAGAGGTAAACGTGTTTTCCTGAAGGTTTGTGATGATGATGTTCTAGTTGTATTTTTATATTGGACTATCATTTAATATGAATATTGAATGTCTTTAGAAAAAATTAATTTTATTTAAACATCCCAAATACAATCAACTGTTTAACCAGTTTATCGTTTTTTTGTAAATTTACGGCTAAACTGTGATCATTTTCAAATTCTTTTTAAGATTTTAAATTATTCCAAAAATCAGTATATAAATTTCATATTTTGAGAGTTCACATAAATAGTATAGGTAAATTATCAGTTGTGTTTATTAGGAAGATAAATATAAATATGGAATACAATAGGTCTGAACTCAAGCTACTGGCATTCCCAGGTGATGGATAATGAAATGGCTTTCAGTAGTGAGAACTAATAGTAAATGTTCAATAACAGGATCTAACCAAGAGATCTCATTTTGTCTCAGGAGTCATCAAAAACTAACTATTTAAATGTAAACTTAACTTTATCTTTCTTACTGCATTGCCAAATCCATATAATATTAATATTATTTATGTTCTTTATCTCTTTTGTAATGCTTTTTATAACCCAATATTGGCGGTTTCGATTGCACCAGCAATCTTCTTCAGAACTATAACAAACACAATACAAATATATTAAAACAAATATACATGAACATATAATTTTACATTTTATATAAATATACATATATTCTATCTTATGTATATATATATGTAAGATGTAAAATTATATGTTCAATTGTATTGTGTTTGATATAGTTCTGAAAAAGATTCTGGCACAATCAAAACTGTCAATACTAGGTTGTAAAAAGCATTGTAAAAAGTAATAAAGAATATAAATGATATTAATATTATATTAAATGTAAATTTCTAAGTAAATTTTGATTTTCACTTAACAGTATTTTCTCAGTACTGTATTTCTTTTTCTGCTTCTTTTTTCTATATATATTTTCTTTTTGTATTTTATTTTTTCTACCTTCATTCATCAAATTTAGATAAAGTTCATAGGTGGAGCTCTTACTGGGAAGTCATCATCCTAACAGCTCTCAAAAAATGGCCGTGAAGAGTTGGTTTTGCAGCATGAAAGGTACCTTTTATATTTATTAGTCCTTTAAAGGCCTTATTTTGCTGCTAATGTATTTTTTCATTCACTAACACAATTTCCTTATGTCTATCTTGTACTTATCAGCATTTAACTACCTCATTTCTCCCCTGTTTAGTGGATAATTCAACTGTTTCATGAACCATAATGGGTTTTATTCCCTCTTAGACTCTTAAATATTTCTCCTACTCCACTTCCCTGTCACTCAGAACTTGTTTATAAAGTTTATTGTGTGTTGCTCCAGTTATTTAGGCCATTTTTATCAATCTTTTTTTTCAGACCCCCCTTCTCTGGGATAACTAACCATCTAAAGTTCCACTCACTTTTCACATTATTCAACTAAAATTATTTATAACAAATTTTTCAGTGGTCTTTTTGCTTTTACATCAATATATTTAATTTTTCCATTTTAAAATTCTTTTCTTCACATTATTTTTATTCTTTCAAATGGTTTAAAGATGGCTGCCGCCCCTGGTGGGAAAAATGTGCAGAGTCCTAAACTACATGAACTAAAATCTTCAATGTTACTTAAATTTTATCCAAATTGTATTTCAAACAAAACTTAACTAAAAACATCACCAAAATCTTATTTCAAAGTCTCCATCTCCTTGTCCTCTGGATTTTCCTCCTTTCAGGCTGTGGTTTGCTCTCTCAAAGGTAAAAAGCAAGTAAAAAAAACATGACCAATCATAACATCATTCCAAGTACAATGGGAAAAACTAAAATTATACATCTACAAAGGACAAAAATCAGCTGGTTTCATCTAAGCATAACTCAATCATCCCTGAAACCTCTAAAAACTTAACATATAGCAATTCCTCCAAAGTTAATGTCACACATGGATCCTCCTATCAATCCACCAGAGCAACCAATCCTATCAACATTGCTCCTTACCAAAGACTCTTCTTTGCCTGAACTTCACACTCTTTCCATATCCTTTCCCATTTCATACGTATTCCCTTCCCCTTTACCATATTGTACTTGAATTTCATTTTGCCAAGTAATCATCTCTTGTAAACCTTTTTTAACTGTTGTGTATTTTTTTTGTTGATGAATAAAAGCTTTCATCACTGAGAAAAAAAAGAGATTAGTAGATCATTACAAATCTTTTATATTTATCTGTTATGTCTATGTCTATGCACTTTTTTTTTTGCTTTATTATCTGTAAGTTTTTATTATCTATTTTACTCTTTAATTTTGTTTTTTCTTCCTTAGAGTTAGAATAGTTAGTTATTAAATAAATGAATCAATAAGTTTGTCTATAATGTAAATTATATGCATACATATATCTAATAATATTATAATTCGATGTCTATGTGCCATATAGAGAAAAAAAAATTGATAATTATAGTAATATATTTAGCCAAGCATGCTTTTTGTACTGTGTACCAGAATTATAGTGATCTAACTAAACTGACCAGTTAATATTCCAATGCATGCTCAGTGGGATGCTCAAGTTTATACTATCTTTCAAAGAAACCCATAGGTATCCCACAGACCAGGTACTGGAATACCACAAACATACTTGGTTAAAATATCAGATTTTTCTTCTCAGTATGACACATGGATAATAATTAACTATATTCAATTATAATTATCTGTTAATGGATTCAGCAGTCAATAACTATGTGGTCCATAGTTTGTATTTGTCCACATTTATATAGATAAAGAGCTAATAAATTCTATTTATGAAGCCTGAGTGAAATGATTATGGGCTGTTCTGAATCTTCAGTTGGCTTTATTGTTGGATCTGAAAAAATAAATTTATTTGAAAATATCATAATAATTCCATTTTTTTTCACTATAATTCCCAGATAGTAGATTCTTTGTTTAACAACCAAAAGAGAATTTGAAATTGGTAAAGTTTTAGATAATGAAATTATATCTTGAATTATTTGCAAGTTGGGACTGTGTCCTTTTGATATGTTATGATGGAATATGTCAAAGAGCAGCCACTATGAATAAATAGACTTGACTTCACCAATAATATTTCTCATAGTAATATTTAATTTGGTATCCAGAAGTGTAGTGTGGAAACTTTTCCTCCAAACTGGTCACAGTTTTTGCTGATAAAATATTCCAAAGTAGCTGCCATTAAAGTATTTGCATCACGACCCCAAGCAGTGACATTTAGCTTTCCAAAAAGGTTATTTCAGGAAATTAATTTTGATCTAACCTTAGTTAAAAGAGGGAAATAAGTTAGGCTATAATCCAAGGCTATTCCAAATAGCATGGGGTAGGATACTAAAGCCATTGATAATTCTATTTCCTGATTAAAATCTTTACAGATTCCTTTAAATTAGGCTATAATCCAAGGTTATTGCTAAATAGCATGGAGTAGGATTAGTATTGAAGGATGTAATAAAGCCACTAGTAATTCTATTTCCGAGTCAAAATCTCTACATATTCCTTTAAAATATTCTGTTAATAGTTAGGGTATGGAAAAAAAATCATAAATAATAATAATATTAGGGTATAGTATAAAAATCATTAGTATTGAAGGATGTAATAAAGCCACTAGTAATTCTATTTCCGAGTCAAAATCTCTACATATTCCTTTAAAATATTCTGTTAATAGTTAGGGTATGGAAAAAACATCATATAGTAAGTAATAATAATAGTTGGCTGTTAATGATTATGATAGATAATTACAAATTTTTGTCAGTCATCAAATTATATTTAATGTTTCACCTAAACTCATAAAATATGTCCTTTTGGATGAAAAAAAAATTGGATTTTATTTTTTATTTATTTAAGTTATACCAATACAATGCCAAGTTATTTATAAAATTTTTAATATTATTTTGCTTAAAATATTTATTATATTAGTCAAGCATTGGTGGCATAGTGGTTAGCATAGCTGCCTTTCAAGCAGCTGGCCTGGGTTCGCTTCCCGGTTAATGCTTTGACATAAGAAAAAAATTATATTATTACTATGCACTTAAATATTTTTTTTCCAAACAGTATTTTTATTTATTTATTTTTCGTTAATTTGAATAATCTCTAGTTTAATGAATGGCTAATAAAAATTATGGCATTTACATATTAAACCTGCTGTGAACTAGCACATACATATTAGTCTAGAGATAACTTTCTAACTTTACAATCTTCTGACAAACTTCATTGATCAATTTATTTCACACAAAATTGTGAGCTACAACTTTATTTAATGAAAAAAACAACAACTAAGCTTTTAGCGATATAAATTTATTCCAAAAAACACACAAGCAAATAATTGTTTGTTACAATCACTGGAATGGATGGAAGTTTTTTAGATCATACAAAATGCAAATGAAAGCATCCCCTTCTTTAAAACATAAAATTAGCAGCGAAATCAACATTTTGAATAACAACTTTCTTTGATTGGAACATTACTTAATATGTAAAAAACAAATTATCGTCAAGCGTTGGTAGCCTAGTGGTTAGCATAGCTGTCTTTCAAGCAGCTGGCCCGGGTTCGCTTCCGGGCCAACGCTTTGACATATAAAAAAAAAACAAATTATTTTCTTTTTTACAACATTGTGAATGTGTTTAATTCAGTCTTGTATTTAGATATTTATTTGTGCCATCGATTTTCATCACAGAAGGTCTATGAGGGACTGCTGGTCTGATATGCGAATTAAAGAATGATTAATTTTACATTTTTATTTTTAAACATATACAAATTCACATGTACTGATGTAGATGCAAAAACAATAGATATACTATAATTCCATCTCTACATCAACATTATATCACATAATTAGAATATAGCTAAATTAAATCCAAAGTTTGTATTAGAAACAACTTATTAAATAAATACTATTTTGTTAATTTCCCACAAAGAGAAAACCAAGATTAATGTACTATTATCTCCACAAAGCATCATGAAAGATTTTCACCCTATTCTTATTAAGCCAATAAACATCACATGACCAACACTTCTTATGCTTGTGTATAACTTGTTAAAACAGGCAAAACTCACTATACATATTGCCACACACAGCAAGCTAGAGCAATCCTAAGATCTAGGTGCGGTGCTTTCAGATCCAAGGCTCCTCCCTGATGAAGGCCACAATCCAGAAACTAGTCTGGGGATATTGGATGAGTAGGTACTAGATGGGGATTTTATGCACAAGCCTTCTGACATCCATTGATTACTCTATCTTGCTTTGTGTGGCAATACGTATAGTGAGTTTTGCCTGTTTTAACCAGTCTTATTAACTGGCAGAAATTATCTGGATGCTGAAAGAAGTAAACAACATGCCAAGGCATAACTTTTTATTGATAAAAAAGTAATGCTTTGAAAAAATATTGCAGGATAAATTAGAAGGCAAGAAAATTGAAAAGATAAAGAAGTCAAGCATTTGAATGGTCTAAGAAACATGAGCAAAAACATGATTCAATCATAATAGAAGCTGCTTATTGAAATATTTTAATTGTTTGATTTGCCTTGCATGCTTACTACCCTCAAGACCCTGGAGCTCAGAGTCCATGGATTGTGGCTCCAGCATTGTTACTTCTGGTGCTTGAACATCTTATGAACTCCTGAATAATAAACCATTCTCATCTTATATTCTGAGTTCCCAGCATGCTTTGCTGCAGTGATAGAGTGGCAGACCGAAGCTCACAGTTCATGGGTGGTGGCTCCAGCTTTGTTACTTCTAGTGCTTGAACTTCTTATGAACTCCCGAATAATAAACCACTCACATCTTATATTCTGAGTTCCCAGCATGCTTTGCTGCAGTGATAGAGTGGCAGACTCTGGAGCTCAGATTACATGGATAGTGGCTCCACCTTTGTCACTTCTGGTGCTTGAACTTCTTATGAACTAAATAATAAACCATTCACATCCTATATTCTATATGAGTTCCCAGCATACTTTGTTGCAGCGTAGAGTGGCAGACTCTGAAGCTTAAGTTCCATAGATCACAGTCCAGCTCTGCCTTCTCTGGTGCTTGAACTTATGAATCCTGAATATGCTTTGCAGCAGTGATGAAATGGAAGATTTTGGAGCTCAAGGTCCAGGGACTGCAACCCAGTTTGTCACTTCTGATGCCCAAACTTCTTATGAATTCCTGTTCCCAGTATGCTTTTCGCAATGGTAGAGTGGCAGACTTTGGAGCTTAAGGCCCATGGACTGCAGCCCAGTTCTGTCACATCTGATGCTCAAACTTTTTATGAACTCTGAATAATAATCCATTCATTTATTATAGACTTTCTGAGTTCCTAGCATGCTTTGCTGCAGTGGAAGAGTCACAGCCTTTGGAGCTCAAGGCTCATAGACTGCAGCTCAGCTCTGCCACATCTTGTGCTTGAACTTCTTATGAACTCCTGAATAATAATCCATTCAATTCCTATATTCCAACTGCTTCCCAGCATGCTTTGCTGCTGTGGCAAAGAGGCGATTCTGGAGCTCAAGCATAAATGGGAGTTCCAACTTTGTCACTTCTACACTTGACTATAAGAGATGGTGATCATGTGATGCTTAATGGTTCTTATGAACTCCTGAATAATAAACCATTCACATTCTACATTCCATCTGAGTTCCATCATGCTTTGCTGCAGTGATAGAGTGGCAGACTGGAGCTCCAAGTTCATGGACTGTGGCTCCAGCTTTGCCACCCCTGGTGCTTGAACTTCTTATGAACTCCTGAATAATAAACCATTCATGTCTATATTCCATATGAATTCCCAGCATGCAATACTGCAGTCATAGAATGGCAGACTCTGGAGGTCAAAGTCCAGGGATCACAGCCAAGCCTGTCACTTCTGAACTTTTTTGAAACTCCTGAATAATATATCATTCAATTACTATATTTTTTCTGAATTTCCAGCATGTCTTAGTTCAGTTGTGGAATGTCACAATTAGAAGCTCAAGATCCATGGATTGGACCTGGGTCTTTCATTTCTGGTGCTTAAACTTCTTATGAACTCCTGAGCAATAAATAATTTAATTATTACTATTTTCTTTTTACTTCATTTTGTTATTTATACCACAGATCTTATGTCTGTTGGTAATATATAGTGACCATAATAATATAGGTGCCAGGAATAACATTCCTGATTGATGTGTATTGTCAATTATGTTAGAAATCTTATGTTTTGATATTTAACCCTGTACAGCTGTGAACTATGTCATCAGAAAATAATTACCTTGATTAGAATCAGCTTGTATTCAGCAAAACAGAATTGGAATACTAATCGAGTCATTAGAATTAGATGAATATGTGCTGTCCAATGTTCTTCACTGACAAAGACAAATAATTAAAAATTAGCTTAGGATTTGATTGGTATTAACATCAGGTGCCCAATAATTATTCATGTTTTTATAGATGGCACCAGATTAAACAATGTATAGAATAAATTAATTGTGTACAGATGAATAAAAAATGTTGGTGGTCAAGCACAGCTGCCTTACAAGCAGTTGTCCTTGGTTGTGGGTTCGATTCCGGTCGATGATATAACCCATGGAAAAAAAAAGTTATAGAGAATATAAAAATAGGGTCTTTCAGCCCAAAATGTTTCATTAATTGCTACAGGAGATCTACATATTGAAAATTTAAGTAATATTACTTTACGATTGTTTTAAACTAAAGATCAGCCTTTCAAGCTAATATTTACTAATAAATGAATACTTTCACTTCCAACACAAGATAAAGTCTTTTCAAAAGAATAGAATGAATACATCTATTCTTTAACCCAAATGCTTATATATTGGCAAATCTTAAGTACTGGAAATGAAAGTGTGAGGATAGACCACTCACTTTAAATTACTTTTTACTATGTCTGAATGAATGAATGAATAAATGCCTCATTTACGATTGTTTGTTTAACTTGTATGAGGTTAGTAAGAGATAGGAAGTAATAAATTCAAGAAAAATATTCACAATAGTATTTAGAAATTAGTTATTATCAAATGTTTGAGATTTAACATGTTTTAGTAGTAAATTTATCTAAGATAAATATTTAATAACATATTTTGTTTAGGGACCTTGAATAGGTATAGGATTGCAACTGTCTGTAGACTACAGATTTAGCAAGCAAATAAGGACCAATGTAAACACTCCTTAAGGGGTGAGGTGGTATCATCATAGTTGATTATGATCCTGTGGATAATGTTGGGATGTCATAACCATCATAACATTATAACACTTATTGCATGGAAACAGGGTGATCATTAATGTAAATGAAGAACTCTTTCTTAAAAGAGAGAAAATCAATATCCTTTACCAAAAAATGGATCCATATTTAAATATAGTTTAGGATGGATGAATATATATATTATTTTTATCTAAAGAACTATTTATTAGAAAGTTATCATCATTGTTAGCTTACTGATATATGTTAAGCAGTTAAATTAATCATATGAAAGTTGCTTATAGTAAGTTACTCAGAAGGTGATGTGACATTTAAAAATCCATTTTGCAGACTGAGTACATTTTAATTTACCCATCTGATTTTTAAAGTAAAAGGCTGAAACCTTCTCACATGTGCTTTTAGAATGCTTATATGACAGCCAGTCAGATGTAATGATGACTATATAGGGAGCTCTCAAGTTACAACACAAGCCAGAGATTTTATAAGAAAAAAGGTGGTTCTATCTTTTAAAAAAATTTCTCAGGTAAGAAATGACTCAGGTATCTTTATCTCTTGAGTTTGCCATCTTAACACTGATAAAAAGCTCAGAACTGATCAGCCATAAACTAAGTAAGTAAGTAAGTAAATACTCATTAGCAAAAAACAAAAGGCATGGGACTTATGTATTATTCCGGCAGTGATATTTCACATATGTATTAGTTCGGCAATATTTATTTAGAAAAATGATGACCTATGACTTTATTTATTAGAAATGACACAAACATCTACTAACATGCATTTACATTTTTTGTGAGAAATTATTTTCCACATCTAAACTTATAAAGATTTTTTATTATGAAAAATGGCCACTTATAATTTTATTTAGTGGAAATGAAACAATCATGCATTTACTTTGTTTTGCATGAAATGATCTCCAACAAGTAAACTTTTAACAATCTAAATTTATTACAAGTGGTAAACCCCCCCCCCCCCAATGGCTGGGAAGCAAGCCCTGGAACAATTGCTTGTAAGACAGCTGTGCTAACCACTCAGCCATCAATGCTCGACTAAATACATACATTTAACCATGCAATTCTGTCCTTTGACAAAAGTGTTCTTTCTTACATCACTGCTGTGGACTGAACTTTCTTCCTCAAATAACTTTCCGATAGGAATGGTTATTCTCTTTTGACAATCCTGAACGAGACCCCACTATTGTTTGGCCTTAAAATTAGTAGCAAAACCCACATTTTGACGAATACTTTTCTCCTCATCGGAATATTATCTAACATTCTCTTACAACATTAATTTATTTCCCTTTTAGAAGATTAATACATTGTACAGGCTTAACACCTCCATTTATATGTGTAATATATGTGGGATTTCAACTCAGTCTTTCACACAACCCACAACTGTCAGTGCAATCTTATATTGCTGATACACCTGATCACACACATGTTGAAAAGATAAATAATCACCAATATATGTATTTCATGCTAAACCAGCACTCATCTTAATATAAAGCTGAGTACTGATTGTATATATATGTGTGTGGAGATAGTAATCTGGACCAACTGATGAGTGTTGGTTTAGCACAAAATATGTATATTGGTGATTATTTATCTTTTCAACTTGTGTGTGATCTGGTGTGTCAGCATTATAAGATGGCACTGAGAGTTGTGGGTCATGTGAAAGTTTTTAGAAGATTATAAAGGTGTTTAATTTGGTCTTTATATACATACACATTTACTTGCACAGGCGACTTACATCACCATCAGACTAATACATAAGTACCAAAGACATTAACCAATTGTTGCATGATATATCACAAATATAAATTAATGGTGACTCTCTAGCTTTAAAAAATGTTATTAGATATACATTGAGATATGATAAGGTTACAAATTTTGAACTTTATGTACCCTAGCCATTTAAATTTATACCAATATTTAATGCTGTAAATAATTCTTAAGAAAATTTAAAAAAAAATTTCAGATTGCAAGTCTATCTTTACTTTGAATATTTCCAATTTTAATACCTTTTTCTTTCAGTCAATATAAAGTACCATGACATTTCAAACTTTGAACCAAATGCTTTCCTCTTTAATCCTATTTCACTTATCCTTTTCTGATGTTAATTCTATCAACTCCTAAGTAACCAACCATTTGATAATTATTACTACTATTAATTTCCACTTGTGATTGCCTTTTTTTAAAATTTGCTTTACACTGTGAGCAATTTCCAAGTTAAATATTTAATCAAGGAACCTTATTTTCCCAAGAGCAGGTTTTACCCCCCCCCCCCAGCCTATAGCCCTCTATGCTTGAGTAATTACTGGGTACCAGATGGCCTAATATTATAAAATCCTCACCATCAAACCAGTTTCTGGTTTTTTCCTTTCATGAATGAACACTGCGATTCAAAACTGTAATTTTATAATAATATGTCATCTGGTAGCCAATGTTTACTCAAATTGGATAATGGATGACTCTTGATTAGAAACCATTCAAGATACTTGTTATTGTGAACAAATGAGAAAGCTATGTAACATTGCAGTTAAAGTAAGTATTATTTTAAAATTTTAAGAAAGCTACGTAACATTGTAGTTAAAGTAAACCTTACTTTAAAAATTTTAATATATGAATTTTTTTCTACAGTACAGGCTTTTTCATACCTGCACTTCAATATGTAATATATAGGGGTTTGAACTCAGACTTTCACCCGACCCTCAACTATCCATACTATTTTATACTGCTGACACCCTTGATCACACACATTATTTATCTTTTCGACATGTGTGTGATCATGTCAGCAGTATGAGATAACATGGATAGTTGAGGGTTGTGTGAAAGTCTGAGTTCAAACACCTATTTAAAATTTTAACTGTAATTATATATATATGTTTTCAATTGGAACTACATTCTAATGCACTAAAACAGTAAAAGACAGAAGACCAGGACTAGAATTCTATTGCAGTTTAGAAGTTTATTTAAAAAGATTATTAAAGTATTATTTAAAAAATATTTTTTAATTTTATCTTTAGATTTAATATAATAAATTGTCATTATTGTGGAAATAAATAAAAGAAACAAGGAAAAATCTTACCACTAATCTCAACCTGCAGTTACTTTTAGTTTATCTCTTGCCTTGTGTTCTAATGACAAAAAGTTTTTGTGAGATACAATCATTATTTCAATTAACCAATAACCTCTTGGCATTTATATGGTAGAAAATTAAACCATCTGACTTTCTTAAGCTAATAGGAATATATAGTTTGCTTTTAGTTTAATAAATAAATGTTATTGTAGCATAAATGAGATTACTTCTCAGTTGTCTTTTTAACGTTTCGTTTCGAGCTTTTTTTTTTAAAAAAAATATCATTTAGCACTTTAAACTTGTAAATAAAATAAATTAATACAAGAGTTAGAAGAGAACATCTTTTTGAGTACTATTATTCTCCTATCTTCTTCAGATATCTCTAATTAGTGATAAGCAATGATTTAAGAGAATTTAAGGATAACTAATTAAAAACTATTCTTCAAATATTTAAAACAAAATAAAGCTTAGAACAAAGTTTTATTAAATAGCATACAAAAAATTTACAATAAAGTGATGTTAATGTAAAGAAACATGGCTTCTCTTTTTAAAATCAGGAATCTCTGCTCCAATAAAACCAACAAACCCTATTGGTTGTCCCATCCCTACCTTTCTCTCATCCCTCCCTCCCTGTCACTCAATATTTATATTTGCTGGATAAATGTATTTTATTAAAAAAACAATAACTGAAATACAATATATGCTTATTTTTATAATGATACAAACCTTCAATAAATCAAACCAATTTATTTTTACTGATTAACTACCTTTGACTTTCACTTGCCTTTTTAAAAATCTTTTTTAAAAATCTAGATTTTTCCAAAATGTATTCTTTCTTCCTCAGAGATCTCCCCTCCCTCCTCTACTAACAAGGTTGATGTAATCTTTTTTAAAGATTAATTATAGAATTGATGATAAATTAGTTAATGGTAAAAAAAAAAGTGGTTAAGCTTATAAATTTATAAGTATTTACTGAAATGGTTTTTTCCTTTCATTTTTAGTTATAACTGTGTATACAAAATAATTTATTTGTTATTAAAGATTAAAAATCATTGTTGAAATTTTGTATGGATATAAGTTTTTGAATAATAGGAGAAACTTTCAGAAAAGATGAGAATTGAATTATATGCTATAAAATGATTGGTGTTGCCAAAGAATATAATATTAAATTCCACATGACTACTTCCTCTTATGCTTGTGTATAACTGTTGTTAAAACAGGCAAAACTCACTATATATATTGCAGTGCTCTCAGATCCAAGGCTCCTCACTGACGAAGGCCATAAGCCAGAAACTAGTCTGGGGATATTGGATGAGTAGGCACTAGATGGGGATTTTATGCACAAGCCTTCTGGCATCCATTGATTACTCTAGCTTGCTATGTGTGGCAATATATATATATATAGTGAGTTTTGCCTGTTTTAATATTAAATACCATTATGAAACATAACACAAGGAACAATACTTATGAATTGAAGGTAAATTAAAAGAAAAGAAATTGAAAAGTTTGAAAACTCATTTCAAAATCACAAGTGTTTTCAAAGTTGATGAAAAGCAATGAATCAATAATGGGATGTAGTTATGAAATTAATTATTTACTAGCAAATAACTCTAAACCATTCACAGAAGGGTTATTAGTCAAAGAATGTATGATAAAAGCTGTTGAATTTGACTTTCTAAAATACACATCAGTCCACAATATATCATTATTGAAAAATACTATGCCAAATAGAACATGTGAGATGGCAAGAAATCTGAATGATCAACTGCATGAAGTATATGCTACAGTTCTCCATCGCAATTGATGAAAGTATTGGTGTATAAAATGTTGCATAAGTTGCTTTGTTCTTTTGTAGTTGGGAGAAAACGTGAAAATAATAGAAGAATTTTTGGAAATGCTCTCCATCCACAGAAATACTACACTTAGAAGACGTTCTATCTTCCCTTGTGTAGAATCATTGTTGTGACAACTCATGGTGTCAAAGCAATGGTAAGTGAAGATAAGAAACTCATACCAAGATTGGTAGCAAAGCTGAAGGAAATTTGCCTGAGTAAAACAGAACTAAAGTTATTCCCCTGCATTATTCGTCAAAAAATTCTATGTTCTAAAATTTTAAAAAATGAACAAAGTGCTTGGAACTATGATAAATTTCATTCGATCTAGGAGACTTAGCCATCTGAAGTTTGGAGTGTTTCTTAAGAATTTAATCTGAAATCAAAGCACTTCCTTATTGCACAAGAGTTCATTGGTTATCTTCACAAAATCTTGAAGAGCTTTTGTTTGCTTAGAGAAGAAATAATATTGTTTACTAAAATTTATCAATTCTTAAAGATCCAGCATGGATACAAGATTTGGTATTTGAATTACCAAACATTTGAACAGTTTCAACATTTAATTTACAGGAAGAAGATAAAATTAATAATGAACATGTATGATACAATGGCAAGTTTTATAAGGAAATGACCTGATAACTGGGATCCTAACTTACTTCCCAACATATCAACAGTTAAAAATACACAATTAAAATTGTAGTTTTTCACAATATTGCGATAAAATTAAACATATTAAAGACAAATTTGACAAACACTTTGAAGATTTTAAGAAACAGGAAATGTTTTCTTTTTTCATGGAAATTTTTTCTTTCAAAATCTAAGAAGCTTCTGTTTTCTTACAAATGGGACTTATGAATCTGCATAATGATTCAAATTTAAAAGGAAAATATAGAGAAGTTGTCAACATTGGTGGCTGAGTGGTTAGCACAGCTGCCTTGCAAGCAGTTGTCCCAGGTTTGCTTCCCAGCCGATGCTTTGACAAATGAAAAAAAAAAATATAGAGAAGTTGGAATTCCAAAAATAGATTCTCATTTAAAACAAAAGATTAAAAAGTTTGCTGCATAAATTATGTGCTATTTTGGGAGTACATACTTATGTGAATAATCGTTTTTGTCAAGGTGTTTAAAGAGAGATTTTGCCTCCAGCCATGTATAATTGATTATGAGTTTAATAACTCTTAAGTGTCTTATTCCATCTGGCTGATAAATTTATTTCACTCTGAATTACCAACAATGTTGACAAAAGTATACTTATAAACATCAGGGCTCCAACAATAGGTGAATTCATTATATTCTTGATTCTTTGTTCAGCATTTAGAGTGCTTTAATTTACTTACTTTGTTTGAAATATTTACTGAGGCTATAACCTCGATAATATGCGTGTAAAAATGCAATAGTAGGGACCTCTACAGGTGTTTTAACATCAAGCTTACGCTATGGAAGAAAAGAGGGGAACCTTCTTTACTTCAACCTACTTTCTATTTAAATAGGTGAAGCTGAAGCGGTTAGATCTGCGAGTGTGAAGCTTACTTTGTTTGAATAAAACTTAACAAAACATCTCACAGATCAAGATTAACAGTAGAAAATCTGTCAGGCATTGATAGCCGAGAGGTCAGCGCAGCTGCCTAGCAAGCAAACAGTTGCTTTCAGACAGTTGTCACGGGTTTGCTTCCCAGCCGATGCTATGACATATGGAAAAAAAACCATAGAAAATCTTTCTGTCATAATGAAGGTTGGGTGTAACCAATCATTATCTCCAAATCTTTGAGAAGTTAGTTGGAGGAGGTAAATAATGGCAAGTTTCTGGCAAAAAAGTATAATATACAAGTACTTTTTAAAATTTGGCAATAAATATTATATTTTTTTTATCATGTATTATTGTCAATTAATAAATTATAATCATATCAATAATGGTATGTTCTTTGTTCCCACTATATATTTCCTTTTGATTATTTATTGGCTATATATATTTTAAATCAAATGTAATTTTTTCAATAGTGATTTTGTTTTAAATTTGAAATTAATTTGTTATTTCTTTAAATATTAAAGACTATAAAATATGAAAAGCAGAACGAGTAACATAAAAATACTACGGTAATATGTGATAGCCAAACAAAAATGAGCTAGTGAACCCCTTCGCCGCTAGGCTATGCTTTGTACGATTTAATAAATGACATGCATACTCGTATATACATGTGTATAGATGTTACAAAAAATCTAGACAAGATGATTCCTATTTCTTGTCTTAATATTTACGTTTTTTATATATTTTTAAAATGGTTTATTTCTTTCAGTGAGTTAATGAAATTTCAAATCCCTTTAAAAAAAACTTACGGTTGGATTATACTTCTACGTAAAATCACAATAAATATTACTTCAGTTTTTAACGTTTAATATTTCCGTAGCATTTGTTCAAAATTTTATTAAATAAACAGTATTCAACAACAACAACAAAATAAAAATATAAAAGCATTTAGCAAAACCAAATATTCCAATAAAAAACTAATACATTAAGAAACAAAACTTCCATAGATACATGAGAAAATATACATCTGTTTGAATTAAAATGAGTTATCTTTATATTATATATTCAATTTCCTTTTTTATCAACAAAGAAAACAGCAAAAGTTTGCAGACACTACTCGTATATATAATATCAATTAAAAACTGCACAGAGCTGACATTTTATAAATGTATATGTAATAAGCATGGGTATTTTACCTTGTAGAAGGCATTATAATTACGTAGCATCAACCTATAACAAAGATTGAAATATTAGATATTAAATTATGGGTTTATTTCAAAATACCAAACTTCCATTGAATACTTCCTATGATATATTCATACACACAAATAATATCTAAATCTTAATACTTCTAAAAAGATATCTTCCTTCCATTAAATTATTTCATCAACAAACCCATTTCCAGACAATATTCCACATCTCTTGGAACTTATATTATATAGCCTCAACGCATCCGAATCAGTCACAAAGAGCTAAGACTTATTTAATTTGATTTGTGAACAGAAATAAAGATTTATTAGGCGGTATTCTAATATGGTGTATTTAATCAGATTCTGTAATTAAAAATGAACTTAATTTATTATTTATGTAGCTTTTATCTAATCTTAACTTGTAGTTTTGGATTGTGCACTACTAAATAAAATAAAAACATTTTAATAAAAAAAATATTAATGAAATACAATCTACAAAAATAACAAAATAAATATGAACAATTAATATATATATATATTTAAATTATTATCACCACTGTTAAACAAACTTTTTAACAACAGCAATAAGAAAACCTTCTTTTCATCACATGATCACTATTTTTTATGCTAGCACATTACTATCCTTAAAACAGGCAAAACTCTCCATACAGTAGTGCCACTCAGTGCCAACCAGAGTAATCAATGGATGCCAGAAGGTTTGTGCATAAAATCCCTATCTAGTGCCTACTCATCCAATATTCCCAGACTAGTTTTTAGCTTGTGGCCTTTGTCAGTGAGGAGCTTTGGATCTGAGAGCACTGCACCTAGATCTTAGGATCTAATGTAACCCTCCAGCAGCCACCTTTTATCTCTACTTAACTACAAATCTATGAGAATAAAATTGGAAAACACAATAATAGTTTCAATCTAAGCTCAATAAGTTATATAATCATATGGGTCTGAACCCAGTTCAGTACCCATACATTTTGGTGTCTTTGGCTCTTTAACAACCATAGCCACCAAAATGTATGGGTACTGAACTGGATTCAGACTCATATGACTATATAAGCTATTGAGCTTAGATTGAAAATATTGTGTTTTCAATTTTATTCTTATAGTTTTGTAGTTAAGTAGAGATAAAAGGTGGCTGCTGAAGGGTTGCATTAGATTCTAAGATCTAAGTGCAGTGCTCTCAGATCCAAAGCTCCTCACTGACGAAGGCCACAAGCCAGAAACTAGTCTAGAGATATTGGATGACTAGGCACTAGATAGGGATTTTATGCACAAGCCTTCTGGCATCCATTGATTACTCTGGTTGGCACTGAGTGGCACTACTGTATGGAGAGTTTTGCCTGTTTTAAAACCTTCTTTTCTTAAAAAAAAAAAAGTCTTCTAAACTATAATGGTTCTTTTCATTGAATTCAATCAAAATTATATACTCTCCTTCTATTGTTTTTAAAAACTTTATTTTTTCCCATAAACCATATATACATAGTCACATCTTTAACACCCAATGTTTCAACCTTTTTATTATTATTGGTATTTCTATATATATATAAAGAAATGTGTAGGTTAAAAAAAAAGGAAAAAGTTTGAAAAAAATAAGTAAGTAAATGTAGATTATATAATGTAATATATATATATTTGAGTCCACCAGAGGGAGCCAAGGACTCCAGTTAACTCTGTTACTGTCTCCTCGTTTTAGTTTCTTTATTCTTAATTTAGGGAACTAATTTTCTCTAAAACTATTCCTATTTAAAAGAGGAGTTTCTTAGCTCTCTTTTCATATACAAGTTATGTTAACATGTCATCACAATAAGAATAATTTCAACATTTATAAAAACGCTGTGCAAATTATATGGCAGCCATTGAAATTTCAATAGATTACTATACTGATTTTGCCTTTTAATGAAAATTCTTTGTTTCACTCAGTTTTTCTGAGTGGATGAGATGGTCTGATGATCGGGAGGAGTCCTGGGAGCCTAAATCCTAGTTCTGTTGAATATGAGAGCTGGGATGAGGGTGCTACAGGGGATTGTTTTCGACGTTGATTTTCTCATTCATAGGAAAGGAGAAATAATGTTATTTCTTAGCATTATTCTTATAAACGATTTTATCTATGTGTTATTGCAAAGTAAGCTGCAGTTTGGACTAATGGTTTTAATTACAAGTGATTCAACTTATTCTATTATTTTCAATGTGATTATTGATAGGGTTGGCCCTTTGCTGTTCATGTGGCTCTTCGTGATGGATTAGAATGGTTTTAAGCAGAGACATTTCAAAGCTTAGTTTTTTCCCTAGTTCTCCATAAGTCTTCCAAAGTAGACTGAATTACTCTCTTCTGGGAATATTCGAGGCCATTCTGGAGAACTGAAAAGTAGATTGGCTTAGCCCGCATTTTATATTATCTCAAGTGTTTTTCTATTCCTCAACTTATCTGCTGCAAATTGGATTTTTCAATATTGTACTCCTAAAATGCTATTCATATTTAAACTCTAGACTTACAAATACTTCCTAATTGTAACATACGTTTACTTTTAATAATTAATCATCCCATGGATTACTGAGTTGTCACAGGTTGATCAATTTTTGGAAACGCTATGGACAAAAATACAGTGCATCATCTTAGATCTCCATATTATACTATGTAAATCAATGCTTACGTTGTAAAACATTCTGTACCAATAAAGTTTAATCCTATTTAAATATATATATATGTAAAAAAGATGGATAGATGAAAGGGAGGTGTTATTGTTTTTTATGGTAAGGGTATATGCATTTTTACTCTTCTAAAAAAACAAAAAACAAGAGAACAAAAATGCAATGTATGGGTAAGAGAACAAACAGGTGTTACTGACCTCATTGAAAAAATTAAAAGATTGAAGTGGAGTTGGGCTGGGCATATTGTTAGAAGAGATCTGGGTAAGAGAACAAACAAATGTTACTGACCTCATTGAAAAAATTAAAAGATTGAAGTGGAGTTGGGCTGAACATATTGGTAGAAGAGATGATAATAGATGGACAATTGGAAATCTTAAACTGAATTCCAAGAGAGTGTAAAAGACCCAGAAAGAGATCACATGTGAGATGGATAAATATAATAAGGAAGTGTGAAGGACTGATGTAAAGAAGAGAAACTAGAGATTGGAGAAGATGAATTGAACTTGGAGAGACCTTCATCCTGCAGTGGATTAACAATGATGTCAATTGTATGATAGTCTTTTAGTCAAACAATAGTTTTAATTTACTTTACTTTTATTATCACTTGCCAATATCTGTACAACTATAGCTTTAAAATATACCGCAGATGCTTTAATTCACCCACTTATAATTTAAATATTAACATACAAAAAGAAACTTTATTGAGATAAAGAATAGTAAATTATTAGCTGCTGTAATAAAAAAATGGAATTTTAGTCTTAAGGTTTTGTGAACCCACACCATGAAATTAATATAGTTTATGAGATTTATACAATATAAAATAATGAAATTGTTTTAAATTTTAGTCATGAATAGTTCCAAAAGTTACTTATCTCTTCCTTTTTGATTAATCTTCCAAAGTGAAAATACTCTAAATATTAAAATAAATGAGTGCTTGAAACTATTTATTACCATATATTTGCAACAAGGTTACAGAAAGGAGTTTGCTGTTAACTGAAAGGAGACCCATTGATTTCTCTTGGTGGTCTTAAGGAGCCAAGCAGGACAAAATCCTAATGTCCACTCCATACGTTCTTGTCATTGCAGTTGTTATTACTATGTGATCATATAGTATATAAACATTGATGAGCTTTTCACCAACATGCATTAGTCAGCGTAGTGAGTTTATTGGCTTTTTACCTATGAATAAGATCAAGAAACACCATGTTAAAAGGAAATGGAGTTGGAAGGATCCAAATGAAGGTACAGCAGACTTGGATTATATTTTGACTAACAGAAAATATATATTTCAAGATTGTAATGTTTTTAAAAAATTCAACACAAGAAATGATCATCGATTAGTAAGCTGTAAGATACATGTTAATGCAAAATGAGATAGACAAAAATTTCTTTAAAAAAAAACAATATTCACAAATAATATTCCTAATCTTCAGAAACATTCTAATGAATTTAAATTAGAATTTGCAAATCGTTTTCAAATATTAGCAGATTTTGAACATGATTCAGATTTGAATGAAATTAATAGAAAAATAAAGGATACTTTTAAAAACTGCAACAAAGATAGCTGGTAGAAAAAAGCAGCGATTGACCAATAAAATTTCTACTGAGACTAGAGAATTTATGAAGAAAAGAAGGAATATGAAGATATATAAAAATGATGTATTAAAAAGGATTGAATATCTTGAATTTTGTAAAATGGTGTGAAAAAGAGTTGAAAATGATATAAGAAAGTATAACTGTGAACTAACAAGGAAAACTGCAGAAGAGAATAAAAGTCTTAAGAGCGTAAGACAACATTTTGGTATTGGTAGGAAATTTATATTTGCAATAAAAAAATGGAATTATTTCTAAAAAGAGAGATGACATCATGAAATGGATAGAATACTTCTATCAAGAATTATATAGCAATAAAGAACAAGTACCTCCTATAACTATTATATCATCTGAACTGCTCAGAATGTAAGACATGCAACTAAATGTATAAAGAAAGGAAATGCTCCAGGTAATGTTGGAATTATAATTGATATCTTAAAAGAAGCACGTGAAGAAATAGAAAAAAAAGTTGACAATGTTACATACAAAATGTCTAAATGATAAAGCTGTACCAGATAATTGGAAGAATGCAGTATATATATTTAAAAAAAGATGATAAAGATGATATTAAAAATTACAAACCTATTAGTCTCAGCTTTATACAAAATTTTTACTAAGATAATTAGAACTTGTCTACAGAGAACTTTGGATTTCAACCAATCAAAAGAAAAAGCTAGATTTAAAAGTGATTTTAGTATAATGGATCAAATCCAAGTATTGAGAGAAGTTATAGAAAATATCAATGAATATGAGTTGCCATTATGCTTTGAATTTGTAGTTTATGAAAAGGCATTTGATACTAAACACATTTTTCAGTAATTAAAGTATTGATTCACCAAGGTATAGACCCAGAATATTGTCATATTGTGAAGAATACTTATAAAATTGCAACAGCAACAATTAGATTACATAATCAAACTTGAAATGTTAACCTTGAGAAAACAGTAAGACAGTGTGAATCCATATCCCCAAAACTTTTTACAGCAGTACTATAAGGAGTATTTTGTGGATTAAAACAGAAAGCTGAAAGAATAAAAGTAAATGGAGATTATTTAAGTCATTTAGATTTTGTTGATAATATAGTTGTTTTTGCAAATAATGCTTCAGAGCTTCAGGAAATGTAAGAGTTATCAGATGAAAGGAAGAAAGGTGGACTAAAGGTAAATGTTAAAAAGACTAAAGTAATTTTCAATGGATTTTCTCAAAAGATGAAAATAAGGATTGATAAATTAACAACTACAAATACCTTGGTTATATTATTACTACAGATGAAAACATAATGGATGAAATTAATCATAGAATTAAACTTGGTTGGAGTACTTTTGGTAGAAATAACTTAATATTAAAAGAAAGTATTTCTATGTGTTTGATAAGGAAGGTTTTTTTAATATATGTGTTTTATCAGTTTTTACTTATGGACATGAGAACTTAACAGAAGAATAATACAGAAACTTCAAACCACTTAAAAAGTATGAAGGGATGCATGTTAGGAGTAACAAGAAGATATAGAAAATGCAATACATAGATAAAAGAACAAACAGGTGTTACTGACATCACTGAAAGAATTAAAAGAATAAAGTGGAGTTCAGCTGGACATATTGCTAGAAGAGATGATAATAGATGGACAATCAAAATCTTAAACTGGATTCCAAGAGATTGTAAAAGACCCAGAAAGAGACCACATGTGAGATGGATGGATGAAATAAGAAAGTGTGGAGGGGTGATGTGGAGAAGAGAGGCTAGAGATTGGAGAAAACAGATTGAACTTGGAAAGACCTTCATCACATAATCGAATGATAATGATTGATGATAATGATGATTTGCAACAAACATTCACATATAAGAACCCATTTTACATGTCATGAATTAATATCATGATATCATAATGTTTATTTTGTACAAAAATTTTGCTCAATGTCATGAAATAATGGTTATGAAAAATTTTAAAAATGAAATTATAATTTTAATATTCTATTTGTTACTAATGCGATAGTTTTCAGTAATTAACATTAAAAATAGTTTTTCTTATATGCACAGTATGTTCCATGGAAAAGGTGATTGTTTTTCTCTTTAACCTGCCTTTAATGCCATCTCTGAATCAACACAAGTGTTAGGTAATGATCTGGTTTAACTATATACCACAGAAAGCTTAATATTTTCAAGAAGTATAATAACTACTCTTTCTTATAGCATTTCCAAATGTATACTATATAATACTAAATCATTCATGTGTTTTACTACTATTATACAATGCTTTATTTACCACCCTCTTTTACAGTTTACAGTTTCGATTGCCCTAGCAATCTTCTTCAGAAGTTCTGAAGAAGATTGTTGGGGCAATCAAAACTGTAAACTGTAAAAGAAGTAAATCATCCATGCACTTTGGGAAATAAAGCATTGTGTAACTGTAGTAAAGTGAATGAATGATTTAGTATTATATGAAAGCTTAACATACTAGTATATCTGGATCATGGGCTACAAATAAATTGTGATAGTGTATTTTAAGTCTTAGCACATAGAACATCATGCTAACGTTAAGTTTTTGTTTTAAATTGGGGAATTTGCTACTGAAACGTATGAGATGATTCAAACTATGTACAGCAATGACACCATGATTTACAAGCATGTTTCCAAGTGATTTTCCAAGATTTTGTGATGTTATGGTGAACATTAAAGATGATTAAAGGAAATATAAAACACAGTGCTATATTCACCATCAAAAGTTTGTGACAAATAGCTAAACGATGCTGCTATCTACCACACTGATTCAGAGATGATATTTTAGATAGCTTGTAGAGAGATCACAATTTCTGGGTATATTTGCAGCAATTCCTAGCAATCAACATTTTCTATCTTGTTTAATCACTTACAATTTTGTGGCAGCTCTAGCCCTACATAAGCTATAGCTTAATTTTTTAATGATTTTTTTTCCCATTAGATAATCAAATAGTTTATTGCTCAGAAATCCACAGAAATAATAGCAACTCTGTCCATGCAATACTGCCGCCTAGTGCAAGCTACCATAATCAATAGATGCCAGATGTTTGTGCATTTAAATTTCTAAATATAATATTTACTCATACAATATCCACAGACTAGTTTCTAGCTTATGACTGTTAACATTGAGGAACCTTGGATCTGAGAGAAATGCATCTAGACTTTTGGATCACTCCAGAAACTGTCTTTTTCCTATTTATTCAACTATAACCAATGAGCCCAAACTGAAACCACAATAATGTTTTCAAACCAAGTTATTTTTCCTGTATAACAAGTCTAAAGTGAAAATACCAACGACATCAAAATATATTGATACTGAACTGGGATCAGATCTGTATGAGTATGCAAGTAAAGTGGCTTGGATTGTAAACATTATGTTTACAGTTTAGGCTCATTGCTTTGCCATTGACTAAATAGATAAAAGGTACAATTTATCCAAACCACTTCAAACACTTTTTAGCAAAACTCTTTATTTGTACATATACATACACCTATGTTTTGACTGATCTGTAATCTTCTTCAGAGCCAGTGTATTTTAATTTTTTAAGATCAAAATACACTGGCTCTGAAGAAGACTACAGGTCAGTCGAAACATAGGTGTATGTATGTATATGTACAAATAAAAAGTTTTGCTAAAAAGTATTTGAAGTGGTTTGGATAAATTGTACTTATATGATATTATGGAAAAAATAAAATAAAAGTGTGATTTTGGTAGAAAAAAGATAGTTGATGGAGAGATTCATTAGATCTAAAGTCTAAGGCTATTGCTCTCGGATCCAAGACTCCTCACTGTGACAACTATAAGTTAGAAACTAGTCTGTAGATATTGGATGAGTAGGTACTAGATAGGGATTTAAATGCACACATCTTCTGGTTTCTATTGATTATTATAGCTTGCACTAGATGGCACTATTATATGGAGAGAGTTGCTATTATTTTAATAGTTTATGCAAGTAAAAAAAAAGTTGGTATGTGGTTTAAATTTATATGAAGATTGACTTATTAGAAGTAGAGAAATTGAGCTGTGATTCATAGACTTTAAAATCTAGAATCCATTTCTCTATCCCTGCACCAGGCAATACGGGTATTCTTTCATTTACACATATGGTAAAAAAAAATTCATATTTTCACAAAGCAATTTTTTATAAGTTAAATACAATCAGCTTTTATATAAACAACTAATATTTACATCTGTGAAAGTTTTTATTTTTATTGCGTCTGAAATACATCAACTTCTAATTCATATGTTTTAAGTTACATATGTTTTAAGAGTAATGTATAAATTAAGTAATCAATAACATTACGTTTACATCAACAAATTACGAATCATTCCGCAGTTTTAAACTTCACTATGTTTAAACAAAACATAACAATTGAAATAACATACACATCTAATAAATAAAAACCTTCAAAATAAATTAACAATATAACTAATAAATTATGATAGCAGTGAAAAATGATTTTTTTTTTTTTTTACAATTATCTCGTATGTAACATTTAAATCTATCTGCAAACTTTTCCTATGTAAATGTTCTTTTAAAATAAACATCACATTTATTATTAACAAAAAGACATTTTCCATTTAAATCACATATAAAATATGAGCATCTAAATGATAACAGATTTCTGTGCATAATATATCACTTACTTAGATTGTATTAAACACCTTTTCTCCCTCTAAATACACTCATAACTTAGATGGTTATCATGTGATGTTTAGTGGTTTCATACCAATCCTGCCTAATAGGGTAGTGGTGGTTATGTTTATTAAAGCACAAAAGACATGAAAATGTATGGGTACCGAACTGAGTTCAGACCTATATAACTATATAAGATAATAAGCTTGGATTGAAAATATAATGTTTTCAATTTTATTTTCATAGTTTTGTAGTTAAGTAGAGATAAAAGGTGACTGCTGGATGGTTGCATTAGATCCTAAGATCTAGGTGCAATACTCTCAAATCCACAGCTCCTCATTGATGAAAGCCACAAGATAAATTGTCTGGGAATATTTGATGAGTATCCACTAGATAGGGATTTTATGCCTAAGCCTTCTGGTATCCATTGATTACTCTGGCTTGCACTGAGTGGCACTATTGTATGGAGAGTTTTGCTTGTTTTAATAAGTTATGAGCAAGCATAAGAAATGGTGATCATGTGACATTTGTATATTTCTAGGTAATATAATCCTAATTATAATATAGGTAGTGACTAGCATTATTTAAACCTTAATATTGACCTATTTAAATTATGGGCTAAATTTCCTTCCCTTCCATAGTCTTATTTAATAGTGTAAATTTATTTTTTTATGAGGTGCCAGGATGTTATATCTCCATTAAATCAACAAAGAAGTGATCTCTACCCTTTTTCTCTCTCTAACAAAATAACAATTCCCTAATATTTTTATGAACTAATGAAAATATATATGTATAAGTATCTTAATACCCGAATAATTAATTTAAAATACAATAAAGTGTATTGGTATCAACAGTTGAATTTTTAGAGAAGACTGCTGAGAGAATGCATTTACTCGATCTGAACAAATGACACATTGTATCTCTTTTTTTATTATTTATTTTAGGTATACTTATTTTAAATGAATCAATAATAATAAAAAAATTGTGTAATATAATAACCACAAAGGTTTCAGGGATCCATTAATCATATTTATAGGTCATTATGGTCCATCAAATTGTATTTACTTTCTCTCTCTTTTTTTAGTTAGATGATATATAGAATATCTCAGAAAGTTATTTCAATAAACATCAATAATCAGTAAAGTAGTTAATAGCTTCACCTCTCAAAAAATCAAAATATTTTAGATTCATGTATATATTTAGAAATTAGGTCGAAAATAAGAGTGGGTGCTCTTGTTTTTTAAAGTCGTTAATCTTGTGTTTAGATTTGTAGAGGTCCCTACTGTTGCACATTAGGTGCATAGTCTTAAGTTTATAGCCTTAATATATATTACTTTCAATAAACATTATAAGTTCAATGTTGATTTCTTACCGATAAGATTGTTCCGTAGATTAGTCTTTTTTTTTTTAAAAAAAAAAAAGATCCTCAGGTTTTTTTCTTAACGATTTGCAACACGAGGCTTCCATTTTAGGCAGGTGACAACTTCATTATTCTAAATCATTGTACAGATATTTCAAGGGAAAGAAGATCGATGATGTGTAGGCATTCTAGCTCCTATCTGGATATCGGCAACTATCTTAAGGTAATATTACATCTTGTTGCATATATATGCATAAAAGCTTTCTCATGTCTATTCCTTTTATATTGTTTTAAAAAACTCTTCACGCATGTATATGTTGAATATCTCCTAAATTTTTTCTTCAAACTTTTTATCTTTCGTTAGATTTTTACTTTCAAAGTTCTCTTTCTTGTAATTACCATGGCCATATTTAATTGCCGATGTCACATTTCACAGAAGTTTTATCAATATTTAAAATCAATCATCTTTTCTTTTATTATTTAACCTCTCCTTTTTTTAAAAATTAAAAAACAACACAATATATACTTCCCTAAAGAAAAGAAATTTTCTAATTTCAATCAAATAAAGATTTATTATATATTTTATTTATATAAATACAAATCCACCTAACCTACTTTTATTTTATTTTCTTATATTCCATTCTCAGCAAAATTTTCTAATTCAACTGCCAACACACCTTGCATGGTTGCAATATATATAAAATACATATTTTGTGGGTTCATCTGTGTTAAAATTTTTTAAATATTAATATTCCGACATTTCGACTTGGTCACCCAAGTCATCCACTGGGTGTTAAAAGGTAGAAAGACAGTTGTAGAGGCACTACAATCACTGATTTAAATAAACGTTAAAGTTCCACCAATAGTAAAAATGTTAAATTTAAGAATGTTTTTTAAAAAAAATATTTCCAAATAGGAGGAAGTTTGCATGTATCATCTCGCTTATTGATACAATCTGGTCTTTTAAGTATCTCAATGGCTTTTCTAATTTTGCACTGGTAGAGATTATCACATCTGGATATGATCCTGGTACTAGAAAAATCAATGTTATGACCTGAATCTATAGTATGGAGTGAGAGTGCTGCTGATGATGAGTGTTGTTTAACTGCATTAGCATGCACATCTCTCCTAACACTGATGCAGCAATTACTCATACCTATGTAAGAAGCTTTACAATTTTTACATGATATATATATATATTGTGCCGGACAAAATCTTTTAATTTCTTCTATCTATCTATTCTGATACAGAGGGCGCCACCAGACCACTACGTGTCTGGAAAATTTGTTTACTGTGATCAGAATAGATGATGATGATGGTTTGCGCCGACTAGACTCAGGGAGAAACAAGAGATCTTAAATTTTTTAGACAATTGAGACAAAAGCACAAAGACAAACGTCAGCCAAATTAAATTTAAACATATTTCATAAATTTTATTATGAGAAAATAAATTATTAAATATAAGTTTATGACACAATAGATGGGGGTTAACTCAGGCGTGTACCAGACATACTAAAGGCAAAGCTATGACAGACTGACTGATCTTCTAATAAACAAATTTAAAAGGGAGGAAGCAAATTTCATTCAGCAGAGGATTCACTTAAACACTGGTTTCCACTTTATGATATTTAAACCATATGCTCCTGAAATAGATCAAAGAACCCAGTGCCGATGAGCTTTCCAAGATCTAAGCATGGTCAGATCTTGAATCTCCTTATATTGGTATGAACTGCACCAATTACTATGTTTAAAATAACGGTGATTGATCCATCTCAAGAACAACCAAAAAAATAAGATTGAAAGGAAGAAAACAATTAAAAAAACTGGTGAATCCCAGCCAAACGATTGGCGAAAATTATTTTAAAATTAATAAGAAAAGGTCTCAATAGGAGACAAGCAAATAATTAGAAAAACAGTTATGTCTGCCCCAGCAATTAAAGAAAAGAAAATGAATTACAAACAAATTCTGAGTACACGCTCTGATAAATTTAAAGCATACGTAATAAATACAAAAATAAATCTATCGGAGAGTGCACATGAGTACGAGAATATTAAAAGTTGTAAACACTTTAGCAGAATGAAAGTATCGCTCACCTGTAATTTAAGAAAGGATAAATTTTATCTTCCTGCTGACGACTTCTAAACTTACAAAGAAAAACACAATTCTAATTTCCGCTTTTAGAGATATTAGAAACGAAATATCCACCTCGCAAATTAGACGATAAAGTCGCCAGCCAAAAGATTTTCGGAGATTTGTGAAAGCGCAAATACAGTGTTTACAAATTAATTATTCAATACTAAATAATTACAGGTAAGCATTTAAAATGCACGACCGCTAAAGCATTTATAAAAGTCTTACATAAAAATAGGAAACTCACTCGTCACTCTCCAATAAACAAAAATTGAAAGCAACTTGGAATCTTAAAACTAAGATTCCAAGACACACTACAAAATCTTAGAAAACACAGCAAATATTAAATATGAGGCTATATTGTTTAGGAAGACATATTTATGATTAGATTGAGCGGAGATTTAATGAGAATTAATTTACCCTGGGAAGAATAAAAAGAAAATAGTTACCTTTCGGTAAAAGCAATGTTCACGTAGAGTGCGCACTTTTACTTAAGTTCATTTTCAGGTCTTTAGACCATGACAAGGTAGATGTAATGAGGTTCTGGCTTCTTTTAGGTGTTTAAGGCATTACTGGAGCAAACTTGGAAGTCAGGGATCCGTCTTTTGTTGAATTAGCAAGCCATTTGGGTGGTGACAACACATATAGAATTTTTCATCTTGTGGCAAGCAAGTATTTAATAACAGCTCTTGCCCTTTAAGAATTTAAATGTCCTGCTGATATAAACTTTTACTTTAGAAACAGCTTGTCTATTTACGAATAATGAATTAACTGACCTCCAAATTTTCGGGCTATTTATATGTTGCTCCATTTCCGAAAACACCTTCCTTGTTGTTCAATTTCTTCACCTTAGGCAGGGCAAATATTAAAATTCCTGCTCAATCTATCTAAGAATTCCACCCAGGGTTTATTAAAATGAATACAACAACATAAAAATCAAATCTCCCTATCAATATTGTTTACAATAATTAAAATAAAAGCAACAGAATGCAATTAGTAGCTTCTTTTTAAATCAAATGGATTTAAAAACAGGTGGTATATGAAAACTATTTTAAAATAAATCGATATTTTAAAAAATCCGTTTTACATATAAACACTGTATACTTGATACACAATTCTTTTTATATTGCAAATTTAAACTCTACGTTTAATTAAAATTAAAAGCTTAATAAATTTCTGTTTGTTTTTTTTTGTTTAATAACAACACCATTGAACCGGATTTCAATCAGGTTCAACTGCCTCAAAACGTGATCAAAAAAAAAACATTCCTGTAACTTTTTTTTTTTAAACTATAAACACTTTAAAAATATTCTTAGAAATTTGGCGAACATTTGCCTCACACTCATGAAAAACAACACAATATTTCATTTTAACCAAAACCCTTCTCCATTCTCATAATTCATTAACAAAATCTTTTTTATTTTTATTAAAAACAATCCGTCAGATTACTAAAAGCTGCACCCTTAACTTTTTCGCGGTTCTTTTACTCCGCTTACTAACTTACTGAAATAAGTTTCTTTCCCTCACTTATATTTTCTTAGCTTATACACTTTTCTTTTCTCTTTCTGTTCTATTTTGTTTGCTATCTCATACGTCTGAAAGACTTTAGGCCTAGCAAAACCCTTTCTACTAAGTGTCCTTTTTATTACTCATACTATCAGCATTAGTATACGAAAGAATTTATCGTCTATGACCTTTTTGAATTTTGACCTAAGATGGCTTCTATTTCTACCTTAAAATCATATTTCTTAATCTTTCTTTTAACTCTTTTCTTCTTTTTGAATTCATATTCAAAACAAACAGTTATTAAAAACAATTTATTTTTAGTTTCATGCGGAGACTCTTCTACCTGCTTTTCTGTTTTTACCTTATAACTTTCTTCCATTGCTTTATCTACATTTACTAGATTTTCCACCACACTTTCTACTTGTAACCCATCTGTGCTTATTTCTAACTTTATTTCCACCTTTTATGTCCTACCACTATCCTGTGCTACCTTAATTTCTATATCTTTTATGACCTCAACTTTTTCTACTTCTTGAGTTTCTTCTACTTCTCCCATTATTTCTCATCTCATTTCTTTCATTTCCATAATCATTTCTTCCTTTATAGCCTGCTGGCCCTGTTTAACTTCACTAACTTCTTTCTTCATTGCCTGTTGGACCTGCTTAATTTCCTCCTTTATTTCCACTTTAAACTCTGCCATCATTGCTTGCTGACTTTTCTTGAATTCACTCATATCCTCCTTCATTTCTATTACCAACTTCATCAACATCTTCATCATCATCTGTGACTCACTTTCTTCTTTTTCTACAATTTGAGGGTTTTTAAATGAGACAGGGCTTTCTTCTAGACATGCCACCCTGTCACTTTCTTCGTTGACTTCCATTTTTACACAAAGATTAAATTCGCAATACTAACTTTTTTTTTAAAAAACAAAAAAATCTAAACTCTAAAAGCCAATAAAATGCTATTTACTGTTTTTTTAAAAAACAAAAAAATCTAAACTCTAAAAGCCAATAAAATGCTATTTACTGTTTTCTATAAATTATTTCATAACAAAGACGAACTATATTTAACTCTTCAAATAAAATTACTCCGACAGACTTTTTGAAAATACGCTTTTTAAGTTTCTAAATTATTTCATTAAAAAGAAAGATGAACCCCATTCTACCACCTACTCCAACAATACCTACAATAATTAACAAAAACCAAACCTCCCCCTACTAGATCTTGCCTCTTACACCTGAAATCTTTCTCAACAGTCCAAAAAAAATCTCACATGAGTTTGAAAACTCGAAGCCTCACATTGGTAGTGCTAAAAATTATTATTATGTGCCGGACAAAATCTTTTAATTTCATCTATCTATCTATTCTGATAAAGAGGGCGCCACCAGACCACTACGTGTCTGGAAAATTTGTTTACTGTGATCAAAATAGATGATGATGATGGTTTGGCCACTAGACTCAGGAGAAACAAGAGATCTTAAATTGTTTAGACAATTGAGACAAAAGCACAAAGACAAACATCAGCCAAATTAAGTTTAAACATATTTCATAAATTTTATTATGAGAAAATAAATTATTAAATATAAGTTTATGACACAATAGATGGGGTTAACTCAGGGTGACCAGACATACTAAAGGCAAAGCTATGACAGACTGACTGATCTTCTAATAAACAAATTTAAAAGGGAGGAAGCAAATTTCTTCATCAGAGGATTCACTTAAGCACTGGTTTCCACTTTATGATATTTAAACCATATGCCCCTGAAATAGATCAAAGAACCCAGTGCCGATGAGCTTTCCAAGATCTAAGCATGGTCAGATCTTGAATGTCCTTATATCGGTATGAACTGCACCAATTACTACGTTTAAAATAACGGTGATCGATCCATCTCAAGAACCAAAAAAATAAGATTGAAAGGAAGAAAACAATTAAAAAAACTGGTGAATCCCAGCCAAACAATTGGCGAAAATTATTTTAAAATTAATAAGAAAAGGTCTCAATAGGAGACAAGCAAATAATTAGAAAAACAGTTACGTCTGCCCCAGCAATTAAAGAAAAGAAAATGAATTACAAACAAATTCTGAGTACAAGCTCTGATAAATTTAAAGCATATGTAATAAATACAAAAATAAATCTATCAGAGAGTGCACATGAGTATGAGAATATTAATTCTTTAACCGCCTCTTACGAGGCATCTCGTCGACATCTGACGTCACTCTAATTCTGCTAGTTTTAATGGTAGAATATTCATTTGACAGTTATTGATTAGGTTTTTAAAAGTTCTGTAAGATGGTGCCCTCTTCCAAATTATTTTACAAGTAAAAAATCAAAAAAACCACATTTAAAACTAAACAAAGAAGAACCTTGTCGGTGATTGGCTGTCAGCTGGCTCTCAGCTGAAAAAGACATTCTGATTGGCTGGAAAGAACAAAAAAACCGCCTGATCAAAGAAAATAAAGAAAAACGCTGAGATTTTCATTTCGAATGTAATTTAAGTATTAAAAAATATAAAATGAGAAATTAAAATAGTTTTTTAAAAAATATACTAAAAAACAAAATTATTTTCGAAAAATATTGAAGATTTTAGTAAAAATATTTAAGATTTAGCAAAAAGAAATCTTTACTTTTCCATAACGTAAAATTGAAAAAAGCGCTTGGAGCACTTTTTTGTTTAGACATGCTTTATATTTTCCAAAATTGAATATATTTTATAATAAATAAATAGCAATTTATTTTTGAAAGAACTTTCTTCTCTTTCATAACCTGAAAAATTAGTAATATACTTTTTATAAACGTATCTGAGTTGAATTTAATATTATAGGCGAATATGTTTTAACAATAGGCTTTGTCTTCAGTTTGTGAGTTGGCCAATTAAAAGATTTGATTTTTACCTCATACAACCAATAATATAATTAGCGGTTAAAGGGTTAAAAGTTGTAAACACTTTAGCAGAACGAAAGTATCGCTCACCTGTAATTTAAGAAAGGATAAATTTTATCTTCCTGCTGACGACTTATAAACTTACAAAGAAAAACACAATTCTAATTTCCGCTTTTAGAGATATTAGAAATAAAATATTCACCTGCGGCAAATTAGACGATAAAGTCGCCAGCCAAAAGATTTTCGGAGGTTTGTGAAAATGCAAACACAGTGTTTACAAATTAATTATTCAATACTAAATAATTACAGGTAAGCATTTAAAATGCACGACCGCTAAAGCATTTATAAAAGTCTTACATAAAAATAGGAAACTCACTCATCACTCTCCAATAAACAAAAATTGAAAGCAACTTGGAATCTTAAAACTAAGATTCCAAGACACACTACAAAATCTTAGAAAACACAGCAAATATTAAATATGAGGCTATATTGTTTAGGAATACATATTTATGATTAGATTGAGCGGAGATTTAATGAGAATTAATTTACCCTGGGAAGAATAAAAAGAAAATAGTTACCTTTCGGTAAAAGCAATGTTCACGTAGAGTGCGCACTTTTACTTAAGTTCATTTTCAGGTCTTTAGACCATGGCAAGGTAGATGTAACGAGGGTCCGGCTTCTTTTAGGTGTTTAAGGCATTACTGGAGCAAACTTGGAAGTCAGGGATCCATCTTTTGTTGAATTAGCAAGCCATTCGGGTGGTGACAACACGTATAGAATTTTTCATCTTGTGGCAAGCAGAAGTATTTAATAACAGCTCTTGTCCTTTAAGAATTTAAATGTCCGCACTGATATAAACTTTTACTTTAGAAACAGCTTGTCTATTTATGAATAATGAATTACCTGACCTCCAAATTTTCGGGGCTATTTATACATTGCTCCATTTCCCGTGAAACACCTTCCTTATTGTTCAATTTCTTCACCTTAGGCAGGGCAAATATTAATCTCCCGCTCAATCTATCTAAGAATTCCACCCAGGGTTTATTGAAATGAAAACAATAACATAAAATTCAAATCTCCACTATCAATATTGTTTACAATAATTAAAATAAAAGCAACAGGAATGCAATTAGCTAGCCAGCTTGTTTTTAAATCAAATGGATTTAAAATCAAATGGATTTAAAAACAGGCGGTATATGAAAACTATTTTAAAATAAATCGATAAACATTTTTAAAAAATCCGTTTTACATATAAACGCGTGTATACTTGGATACACGCATTCTTTTTATATTGCTAATTTAAACTCTATGTTTAATTAAAATTAAAAGCTTAATAAATTTCTTTTTTTTTTTTGTTTAATAACAACACCATTGAACCGGATTTCAATCAGGTTCAATATATATAATATTATAAATCGATGTCTGTATTTCTTCAAAATAATATATGCAAATTTATAAATAAATATTTAAAAATACAGTATTTAAAAGCTTATAAAAAATATATGTATAACAGTCACTTAAGAGCGCTTTCAACTAACTTGTAGCTTTGTCAACTATCATGTTTAAAATGTCAGCTTTCCCATAATTCTATGATGTCAACTTTCCCATAATTCTGTGATCTTAATGTTTGCTGCTTGCCTATTAACCAAATGTTGCTTGTATTTACATATTAACATCGCCTCTTTAATTTTCCTTTTATTATTATTTCTTTCAGTTTCCAATATTTTTACATTGTTATAATTAAAATCGAAACCATATTTACATGATTTATTATGGTCATAAAAGACAGAAGCTGATAAATTATCATTATTTTTCAAATTTTGTTTTGTATTTTGAACCCTTTTAAATAACAATAAGTGTTCCTTTGTTCTTTTTTCCAATGTGCACCTCGATTCACCTATATATCCATGGCCACACACACATGTCCATTTGTAAATGATACAATTTTTATTTGTAAATAAAGTTTTATTCTTTGAATTGTTTATTAATTTATTTAATGTAGGTGGTGCATACATATATTTTTTATAAGCTTTTAAATACTGTATTTTTAAATATTTATTTATAAATTTGCATATATATATATATATATATTTATATATTTATTTATAAATTTGCATATATATATATATATATATCAGTATCATCCAATATTACAATTATTCCAGCAATAAACAAACAAAATCTGAATAAAGCAGTATAGATAAAAAATCCACCTCTTACCTAGAAGCTATAAAGTTTAAGTATATTGAAATTCAAATAAGAATAAACAATGAAATGTGAAACTTTATCAACATTGATCTTAATAACTAATAAATTAACATAATCTAAAATTTTGAAAACACAACTACACTAAAATTCAAATGTAGAAATATCAATATCACTCATCATTACAATTTTTCCAAAAACACTACCTGAAAGACAAACATAAAATCTAAATAAAGTATAGGTAAAAAAATCAATGCTTACCTATAAGCTACAAAATTATTAAGTATATTGAAATGGACATAAATGTAAACAAGGAACATAAAACTAAATCGGTAAAGGTTTTATTAGCTGTAGAAATAATCATGCTATTGGGTAATATGGATATTTCTAGATATGATTTTTGATATGCAATCAGCTTGTATTTATAGTTATGTTTAGAGTTTTCAAGTTTAAAATTTTAAGTTATATTAATCTTGCTTTGTATACATAATATAACATTAAGTGTTACTTTATTATATATTAAACATCACATGATTACCATTTTTTATGCTTGCTCATAATTAGTATTAAAACAGGCAAAATGTTTCATACAGTACTGCCACCCTGTGCCAAACAGAGTAATCAATGGATGCCAGAAGTCTTGTGCATAAAATCCCTATCTAGTGCCTGTGCATCCAATATCCCCAGACTAGTTTCTAGCTTGTGGCTTTTGTCAGTTAGGAGCCTTGGATCTGAGAGCAGTGCTCTATGCACAAGCCTTCTGGCATTCATTGATTACTCTGGATTGTATGGAGAGTTTTGCCTGTTTTATTACACATTACGAGTTTTGCTGATTTAGCTTCACATTTCTTGTTTACATTAGTCTGAATTACATTACAATTAACAACTTTGCTCTTTATAGATAAGAGACCTATGCTGCTTCATCCAGAATTTATGTTTGTCTTTCAAGTAGTGCTGCAGAATAATTATAATGTTGGGTGTTACTAATATTATTATATTTGGATTTCAGTTAGTATAATGCATCTGGTTCCATATATACATATATTAACATTGATAGCCCGAATCTAGAAAATTTCTGGAAGGAACAATTATTAAATAAAATGGGAAACAACATGCTTATTTCATTAGTTTTGTCAACCCATTAAAACTTATTGCAGATACATATAAGGTCACAATAGTCATAAGTATATTAGAGCACAATTTTTTTACCAACTATAAATATGCAGAACGATTATGGAATGAATAAAAGTATGTGCAAAAAATGCTAATTACTTTACTGCTCTGGAGTTCATAAGATATTAGAGTGTCAGAATTAATCATGAGACCTTCCAATACAAGTTGGATACTCTACCAACTACAGTAAACTGATCAGAGTAAAATATGTATAATATTGAAGCAATGTAAATGTACACTCACACAACAAATTTATATATTTTACTAAAAAAACTACTCCTGAGGTGACCAGTGAACAAATACACATACAAGAATAATATGAATAGCAAATAATCGGCAACAACAATATCTCAACAGTTCACTAATGTTCAATTCCCACAATTTACCTTCAGACTAGCCGCTACAAAAATGGTTCCCATGGGCCTCAATTTATGCATGGTTTGGCCCCAGTCCAGTTTAGCTGCACATGAACACATTGTAGTATAGCACTGCAACTGACTTTAAGCTCCATACAGCTTCTGTCTCTGTAACAGTCCACCTGTAACTCCACTTGAAAACTGCTGAAAACTCAACTTTTCATTTAGCTGCTATCTGGATGGTTTCTCAGGCTATAGTCTCCCAATCTCTGTGGACCTATTCAGCTATTGTCTGTGGACACATTTTCAGTGAGCGCTTCACATCAACCGAAGCACTGACACAAGATCTCTGTTACACTGGAATTGAACTGGAAAATCAACTGAAGATGCACTCAAATGGTCCATGTACCTGTTACATACTCTTTTTATAGCTTTCTGATTACTCCTACAATTAATTGCCTTCTCCATATAAGATAAGGTATTTAGGTCCATAGCTAATTAAATTGTGCCTTTGGAATTTCTTATCATATAAGGCAATTTAGTCTCTTATCAAGAAATATTTGCAATCAGCAAATATTTCTAGGAATTTTATCAATCGCTATCGCTTTAATTTTTTAATTAAATTTTTATCAGTTATCAATTCACGATCAAAAAAAAATCTTTCTAATAAATTCTAATTTTTCTGTTGTGCGCAGACTTGTATAATATTTTTACAAAAATACAACACTTCAAATAAAAAATTTACTATTTAAAAAAAATTAATAATAGTAAATAAATCATATTAAACCACTATTTTATTTTAAAATACATAAATACTAATCTACCTTAATATATTTATGGTCTATTTACGATAATAAATTTTAGAATACAAGAATATAAACTAGTATTCATCTAATATAGAACAACAGAGAATAACATGAAAAAATGACTTTGTTCTTTAAAAAAAAATTAAAATATTTTATATTAGAGGATAACTTCAGCATGGCAGTCTATAAAAAGCAATGATCAATTGAGGAAAGGATAATTTTCCTTTGCTGAATATATATTAGCACATTATTTTTTCTACCAAGCCTGGCAACCACTTTTTTTTGCTTATACAGTTTCGTGGGCCTATAAGTATTTTTTTATGTTGTATTGTTTATATGATAAACTATTTCATGTATTTACAGAGGTAAAACTCTCCATGCAGCTTGTATAAGCATAAATAATGATGATCATGTAATGTTTGGATGGTTTATTTCATCTATTCGTGTATTTATATATATTTAGCTGAAGAATACTTATGGTTAATCAAAACTATCACCTTAGTCAAGTTAAATAAAACAAGCTTATATACAACATGGTATCATTAACACATTTCATCTGTTTTTTCAATAAGGATTATCATGTATATATGTGTAATAAAAATGGATATATTAGCCTTAAACTGAGTTTAAAGTATATATCTGGTCTATAATGTCTAGATTAAGAAATGCTTAATAATAATCATTAGTGTATTTTTCTAAAGTGCATGATGTCAAAGAAAATTAATAAATACTGAACAAATGATGAAGACATATGAAAAAGTTTTCCAGCTGGGACACCAGAATGTGTTGTTTTAGCATGAAATGCATCTTGGGAATGAGTTACTTTTTTCAATGTCTTCATTCATACACTGTGCATTTTTCAACTAAGTGTGGGGGAATGGAAGTTTTAAGTATATATTATTTAATTTTAAATGACCTTTTAAAGATTTATCAACAAAAAATCTAACCTGCCAATCTGATGGATCAACATAAATATCCTTCCCTCGTAAGGTCCAATACATAGACGCAATATCAATAGTCTTTTCTGCCATTGATATAAGATTCATCCAGCCATCAAATGTTGATAAATGCATCGGAGAACCAGGAGGATAATCCAGGTGCTCTGGAATACTTTCAACAAACGTGAATCTGAAAAACACGACACAAATTGATTTTAAATTTTCAGATCATATAATTTTCATATTTTAAAAAGTATATAAAACATAAAAGTCTACAAACTTTGATAGTATTATTCAAAATATTTTTATCCCTAAGAATTTCAATAGGCTTCACTATTGGAAGGTTGTTTTAGGAGCGATAATTCATTCTATTTACTCTATACAATTATACATTTGCAATCTATTAACAACAACAATAATATGTAATAATTGGGAGACAAACATCCAGGTGATGTGATGTGATGTGATGTATTTGGCTCCTCCTTAAATGAAGTCAAGAATATCTCAGCAATTATGCCCAGATAAACCTGTTAGCCATTTTATTTTCCATTCCCCACTCTTAAGTCTTCCCATATTCTGCCCCATCCCATTTCCACAACATAAACTTTGTCAACTCTATGGCCTTTATATCTAAATCCCCCTTATCTCTTCACAAACTCAACATAAAAACTAATAACTCACTTTCTGTAGAGTCACTTTGTTCATGTCTATCCTCCCATAACTTCATTATCTGTACCCTGGTGTTAGCTATAGTAATGCTCCTCCCTCTAGTGTCAAAATAATTCCCATTTCAGATGACAGGGAAATTCACTTTCACTACGATGTGGATTATATTGGTTCTAGAAGGCAACGCATCAATATAGCTAGTTTTTGAAAAATTATCACTCCATTTATTACACATTTTAGCACTGTATAATTTGACATTTCATTATTTGTTGCAATGTTATTAAAATGAGTAGAAATTAACTTTATTTAATAAATTTAAATTACAAGCTGATTTGAATGAGACTATGTGACTATCTGCTAATCTGATGTTAAATTTTGTTAATCTACTATTTATATTATTATATTTCTCACTGATATCATATTCATATCACAAATGAAGCTCATGATCTTATAGAGTTGTGTTTGAAAGTATATATGAACTATAATGATACAAACTTAACCAAGTATGGCTTAGTTATGTATTGCAAGCTATATTTTTAGACACAAGAAAATAAAAATAAAAGAAACAGAACATTTTCTGGGTTGATGGTATATATCAACTCTAAAACAAATATATAAATTGAATACAATAAATAATAAAAAAAATTAATTGATTTCTTTCAACATTTTGAATGTTGGCTAAGAAAATATTTTATTTGGTCTGTATATGTAGACAATGACTGAAGCACTTTCAGCCATTGAAGCCGGCTTCAATGGCCGAAAGCATGCTCAATGATTGTTTACATATATAGACTGAATAAAACCTTTTCATAACCAACATTCAAAACATTGAAATAAATAAATTAAAGTAATAATCATAATTTTATTCATAAAATGTTTTTTTCAGTGAAACTTAAACATTTGTAAAATTTATATATTAAAAGTAATATGTGTAATTATAAATAATTCTCTATTTATTGAATAATACCAGAAGAAGAGTTAGAAACAAATAAATAGTTTCCTATAGTCAACTGAAGGAGATTACAAGCATATAAATAAAGAACGTATAAGGTAAAAATTAAATAATTTAAACATGAGTTTCTAAAGATTAGAAATGAATTTTGTACTAAAGAAGAGAGAAGATATATTTTGTAAATCTATTTAAAAAGTTAATTAAAGTTAAATTGGAAATTACTAGAGAAAGAAAGGTAAGATAAAAAAAGAAAACATAAGATTAGTGGTAAATACTAGTGATAAAAAGAAAACAAAGATAAAGAAAAAGCAGAATTTATAAATGTTCTCAGGCTTGATCAAATTGTTTTATATAGGAAATAAAGGAAAAAAAAAGAAAGATGTCTTCAAAGCTTCAACACACATATCAAGAAAATGTTGTCACTGGTAAAATGAAAGAATCCATCAAAATGTGGAATATCATTTATAATAATGATCTCTCAACATGCTAAGTCTGTGATTATTAGATATCTTAAAAGAATACAATCGTTACAGGACTTTTCAGTATTAATTCAAACACATCTAGAATAGTAGATGTCTATATAACGAAAATGATAAAAAAATATGCAATGTTAATGGAAGTGCACCAACTGAAGACAGAATGATATAGTTCTTTCAATGATAAAAACGTCTACGAGCCATCAATAATGATGATATAGCTTTTGTTACCCCCAGAAGAATAGTTTCTCATTGTCTGAAATTCCCTACCTATTAATCCTAGCTCTAAAAGTAAATCAACTTGAATCAACCAAATAATATGAACTTAATCCTAAATGATACTGAAGATATACACTGATTAGTTTTTTTTAATTACTGGTGAAGATATAATATGTCTAACTAATAAACTTTCTGAGTTTTTGAAGAAGTTGTGGTAAGATTTATTTTTATATACATGTAAATAAGAAGCTTCCAAAATTAATAAAATTTTATTAAGATATATATATATATATGTGTGTGTGTGTGTGTGTGTGCAAGCATTGTGCTAATTTCTTTCATTTGTGAATACTGATCTGGATGTAGTTTATGCAAATAGTACTTATGTATAATCTTTACTAATTTTTATATATATATATATTCTATATATATATATATAATCTTTACTAATTTATATACATATAAATATTCTCACAGATAAATGATGAAATTATAGTATTCAATTGCAGGTATACTTTTATTAGACCGATTAATCTTTTTTCTAAGATATAAATCAGTTTAATTTTCAATTATATCATTCTGGATAAAGCTAGCATCCATTCATTTGTAATATTTTGAGCTAAATATTTGCTCATAAAAATATATTTCTCTGTATCATCATGGATATAAACCAATAATTATTTGAAAGGATAATCTGGATATATAGATATACACACACAAAATATCAGAATCAATCAAATGTGCTTGAATATTTACATGTTCTTTGGAACAATGACTTGCTATTGGATTGTGGTTTGATATAGACATCAGGACTATGATGCTGTTCTGGAAGTACCATATTTAAAAACTATTATTCAGGTCATTTGTTTATACTTATCATTATCATTGCTATATATACTTTTTGTTTCTCTTCATTTAAAAAAGTATAGTATTTATTGATAAATAGTATATCATGTTAAGTTAAATAGTAATACATTCACATATCTAAATATAACAGAGTTACATTTTCCTAAGTTTGAGCTTATATTGTACAGCATGGTAACTATTATTTTAATTTAAAATATTCATTTTTTATTTATTGATTATAAATTAATTTCAGATATATCATTTATATTAGAAGTTCAAATAGATTATATTGTAATAAGTATTTACTTTATTTTCTCTTTAATTTGTAGTAATAAATAAGTAGATTCATTTATATACATTTATATATTTTTCCCCATATGTCATAGCATAAGCCGGGAAGTGAACCCACAACCGTCTGCAACCAACTATTTGCTTGCAAGGTGGCTGCGATGACCTCTCGGCTAACAACGCTTGACATACATTTATATATTATATTTTGATCAACTATATTTTCATATGAAGTATAGAAAGAAGATATATTTTGAACTCACTTATATTTCAGAAAGTATTAAAGTTCAACAACATATCTGTGCTACATAAACATATGAATTTTGTATTTAGTATCCAATAGGTGAAGAGTGATGTGTAATCACTAATTTAAATATGAAATTAATGACAATTGATCATACATACAATTAGTTCATAGCTGTATACATTAATTGTTTATGATCTATTCACCATATACATATTTATATATATATAATATTCATTTATTAATACATTCTAATTTAACTTAAATCAAAGAAATGTGTCTGATTATTGTTCAATTGTGCAATATGAATCCATTGATTAATAGCATTTAAGAGGAACAAGATGAACTGACTATACTAGTGATTTAAGATAAGTATAAAATAATGTGGAAATCAAATTTCAGAATTGATGCATATATATATATATATATATCATTTTCTTTATATTGAATTTAATAGCTATTATCTAACTAGGTATAAACTTGGTATGGTAATAAATTATTAAATTTGATATTATTAAATATTTAATGAATAATTAGAACTATTTCATTAATAACAAGTAGCAATCACATTAAAATAAATTTTTATTGATATTGATATGATTATTAATGAGGATACAAAAGAATATTTTTTTAAAATAAATAAAGGAAATCATAGTAAACAAAGTTTTTTTTTTTAAGTCAACCCGAGCAACTGCCTGCAAGTGCAAGGCAGTCGCGCTGATCTCTTGACCACCAATGCAAGACTAGTAAACATAAAGTTAAAGCATCATGAAATCCTTATTAGTACTTTTGGCATCCATGTTACTAAATACATTTTGGAGGGATTAGATCAATAAAATTATTTGTCTGTGCATGAGAATTATTCAACACCTAGAAAAAAAAATACTCACAAAACAGATGAGCCATTTCCCTCAAACACCACAAAAAAGAAAACCATCAGATAAAGAGCAAGCTCAAAGTTGAATAAAACAAACCTACAGGAGAGACCAATAGGCAAGAATACAAAACTTAATGCCTGAAACTACATAAATAACAAAAACTGTACAAGTTCTATCAATTCTGGTTATTTTTTTTATTTTCAAGTGAAAAATATAAAATAGATAAAGAATTGCACTGAAATTTTCTAGAGTTTTAAGTAGAAAATAGTATTTTATAACATATATTTAAGTATTAATACTGTAATAGATTTATTGTATCATTAATCTCTGAAGAATTTAAATTAAAAAAAAAATTAAATGTTAATAGCTACAAAAAGAACATAGTAAGTTAGTTCCATCATTAAAAATGGAAAGATTTAGAATTAAAGTAAAAGATATTAAAAATTTTGATTGATAAAGTATTTGCAATTTATCCACTACTTTGAACACTTTTTAACAAAAATCTTTTTCTTGTATCTATTTGTCCACACAATGTTATGTTTTGACTGTCCTGCAGTCTTCTTCAGAGCCACTTTATTTTAATTTTTTTAAAGTGCTTGGCAAATAGTTTTTTGTGATTAATGTTTTTTGAATTTTAGCTACTCTGTTTATCACACTTTATACGTTTGGAATAATTTTCATTATCTGACAGAGTTTTTATATTATTTATTTATTATAAATCTATAAATAAATTATTGTTTATTGTTATTTATTTAACTCGTGTGATGTTTCTATTATTTTATATGAAAATCTAAAGATCTGAATATGAAGTTTATGATCTAGTGATGTAATTTCATCCACAGGTAATGCATATCATTTTTGACTTAGTCAGAAATTACCGATAGTGAGTAATATATTGGACAGTTTAACAATTACATTTTTGGAGGATTAACATAAGAAATACCATAAAAAAATTTTGAGTTGTATTAATACTGAAATAGGATAAATGTCTGGGATATTGCTGATGGTATTTATCAAGTGGTGCCCAGAATTTAATGATAAATATGTACTCAACCCTGAAACTTGATTAAGTATATGATTATGGAGTAACAAAATTCTGAAAGTGCTTAGTCTGCAGAAATTATGATATAGAAAGCCTACAGAAATTATTATTATATAGAAAAGTTGTACCACAATGCATCAGTGTATTATTAATTACAAAATAAAGATGAAATAAAATAGTTATTACATTATGCTTTATGCACAATATTAACATAAATGCTGGAATATTTAAAGTATAGTCCCATTTAATCATAGTCTATTGTAAAATTATCTTAATCCTTATTTTAGTCAATCATTATAATATATTTAAAAGTATTGTATCATTTACAATACAGAATGACTAACATCAACATGGGTAGAATGATAACCTTGGTACTAATGTGGGCTTTGAAGATTCCATCATCAGATTTTCAATGAAATGGATGGCTGAAGAGTTGTGGGTTGGAATAGTTTGAAGCCTGTCCATTAAAGTATAAAGATTAGCTATTTTAATATAAAGCTGAGCACTGATTGTATATATGTGTAAAGATGTTAATCTGGATGAACCGATGATTGCTGTCTTAGCATGAAATATGTATATTGGTGATTATTTATCTTTTCAACATGTGTGTGATCAGGTGGGTCAGCAATATGAGATGGCATGGAGGGTTGAGGGTCATGTGAAAGTCTGAATTCGAATTCCTTATATAAAATACATTTACAATACAGTAGCTTATACACACAATGTGAACTATTAACTATAATATTTGACATAAGCTAGAGGGTTCTAAATAAAATATTGTGAATATCATAATTCCAATATATTGTCACATTAATATATTTTATCAGTTTTATATTTTCTCAGTATTATAACTATCATAATCAACAATCACATTTATTTGAGAAGCAGATATTTTCTATTAGTAGGTTGTTTATCAATTTACTAGGAATTCTTTCTAATAATATAATACAGCAAATTTAATAACCCAGAGAAGTATTACTGTACTTCAATGGGTGCATTTAAAATATTTATATTTTAAATTTTCGTTACATATTTAACATGGCTATTAGTCAATAATAATTTGTTATCAACTGTATGTAATATTTAAATATATGTAAATTGTCTATACTAAACTTAATGTCATTAGAAGGGATTTGAACTCAAACTTTCAACCTGCCTACATTTATCCAATCTATCTTATACAATTGATATACATGACCACATACATGTGTAAAAGATAAATGATCTCCAACATAGTATTTTGTGCTGAACCAGTACTCATCAGTTGGTCCAGATCACCATCTCCCATATATATATATATATATATATATATATATACAAACAGTGCTCAATTTATATTAAGATAGCAAATATTTAAACTTTAGTGGGAAAGCTTCAATCTTCACCACTATCCAAGTCTTCAGACATCCATTTCATTGAAAATCAGAATAAAATGTGCAAAGCTTTTGTTGATGCCAATATTATTGTCATACTCATGTTGGCCTTAAATCAATCTGATCCCTCACATATAGGACCTTAATATGTCCATTTAATTATATAGAGGAGGGATAGGCAGAATACAGTCTGAATATATAATATTTAAATATATGTATATTGTCTATACTAAACTTAATGTAATTATAAGGGACTTAAACCCGAACTTTCAAGCCCCCTATATTTATCCATCTTGTACAACTGATACACACATGATCACATACATGTGTAAAAGATAAATGATCTCCAATATACGTATTTCGTGCTGAACCAGCACTCATCAGTAGAAAATTCGAGTCAAAGTCTCTTATAATATCAACAGTCTGGTGGAGAAATAAAAAAATTCAAAATATTTTGGTTTATAAAATGAAATAATTTTTGATATTGTATCTTAAAACATTTATATTGAATAATTACAATGTAAAATTTTAATAATTAAATTTAAGGCAATTTCCTTATAATTGTATTTTACAAACCATCATTTCCTCGTTGAATTTCTGACTAATTTGTTGACTCTGGTTTCTAATATACCAATAATAAGTGCTTAAATAAAATTCATTTATTACTACAAGTAGAACATTTAATGACATCCTAAAATTAGGAAATTTTATGAATTTGAATGAAGTTACTTAAAGGCATGTAATTGTAACGATTAAAAAAAAAGAAAAAGAAAACGCTTAAAAAAGTCTATTAATTAAAAAAAAAACACACAACAACTTGGTTTAGATAATAACATATTTTATATATTATTTTTGACAGATCTGAACAAAAATTAAATATAGTTTATTAGTTAATACTATTTGAACGGTTTTGTATAAAAATAAATTATTAGCATAATTTAAATATTAAGAAGAAGATTGAGATTTTTTTAAATATTTAAATAGCTTTTATTATGTAGTAAATCATTAGAGAAACTGGAAATAGATTTTACAGATAGAAAAAATATATATCGGTTATAACTTGAGCGGTATTTTCGCTGCATGACAGGACTTACAAGATGCCTTGTGTTTTTTTGTTTTTTGTTTCTTAATAGCGATCCCCCAGGTTTATTCAGTGTAAACTAAGTCGTTTTTTTTAAAATAAATCTTATTTAAAAAAAAAACAGAACCAAATTACCATTGTAGTAAAGAAAAAATGAGTGGTTAAATAAGAAATATAATAGAGAGACGTTCTTAAGACTTTTGCTTTACAAAATTTATTTAATATATAGGGTATATGAGCACAGACTTTCACACTACCCACCACTCTCCACTCTATCTGTACACTTGAACACGTATATGTCGAAAAGATAAATAATCACCAATATAAGTATTTCATTCTAAACCAGCAACCATCAGTTGGTCCAGATTACATCTCTACACATATATGCTATAAGTGTTCAGATATATATATATATATATATATATATATATATATATATGAACATATATATATATATATATATATATATATAAAGATAGCCAAACCTCATACTTTAATGGACAGGCTTCAGTCTACTCCACACTCCAACTCTTCAACTGTCCATCCAATTGAAAATCTGATGATGGAATGCTCAAAGGCCACCCTGAGGCCGAAATTCTTGTCACACCCATGTTGACCTAAGAATCCATGGGGCAATTTAATGATAATGTATGGAGGAGCGGCTGAAAATAAATGGTAAATTGTTTGTGACTATACAGTTAGTAGAGAATATTACTTTAATAGCAGATTGTATAGTTGATGTTGCATGGAATCACAAAACATCACATGATCAACATTCTTTATGCTTACACCAGCTGTTTGTGCAGAAGCAAAACTCTCCATACAATAGCATCACTCAATGCAAGCCAGAGTAGTAAATGAATGCAGGAAGGTTTGTGCATAAAATCCCTATCTAGTGCCTACTTATCCACTATCCCTAGACTATTTTCTAGCTGGCTTTCATCAGTGAAGAGTCTTGGATCTGAGAGAGATCTTAAAATCTAATGCAACCCCACAGCAGTCATCGTTTACCTTATTAGCTAACTATAAAGCTTTGAGTACAAAGTGAAAAAAAAATAGTCATATAGATCTGAACTCAATTTAGAAACCATATTTTTTGGTGTCTTTGGTTCTTTAATAACCACAGTCACCATAATTCTATTAAGCAGAATTGGCATTAAACCACTAAACATCACAAGATCACAATTGCTTATACTTATGCAAGCTGTTTACAGAGAGGCAAAACACTCCATACAGTAGCCCACTTAGTGCAAGCCAGAATAATCAATGGATGCATAAGCATCATAGCTGGAATTTTTATAGTCTTTAAGACTATGATAATCAACAGAATATTAACCAAAATACTATAAAACAGAAGTTAAATTGAAATCCTTTAGGAAAATAACACGCTGAATGGGATTAAAAAAAACTAATTCCATAAGTAAGATAAGTTCAAATACTAAGTTGACATTATCAAAAAAGAATATTCTTATATATATGTATATAGGTATTCTATTCATAAAATAATAATGTTAATATTGCTAGTAAATATGTTGGAAAGGAAAACTTAATAAAGAAATGGATATTAAAGCCTGTTGGAATTTGATAGTGTTCCTCACATGTTCTTTCTAACATAGATGCTTTGAAAGAGCTATAAAAATTTATAAATAACTTTTACCCTACTTAACAAAGGCAATGGTTCCCAAAACTCATTGTTAAGCAAGAAGATCACATCAAGTACAAACAATTATAATAGTTTCGTATGGAAAAAAATTTGGCTGGCTTCTCCAGCTAAAAATTACATCATAAGATGTTAACAAAAAACATAATCTAGTATATATAGTAATTAAAAAACTCCCTTAATGTACAACATATGCTTGTGTAAACTGTGCTACTTGTATTATGCAAGGATGCTCTTCAAATATGTATGTATGTATGTATGTATGATAGTTCAATTTAAATCTGTGTAAAAATGCACATCTTAAAATTGTTCTTTCCAGCGATCCATTCATCAATTATAATTATCTAATTTTCTGAATCATGAATTGCTTATTCTAAGATCCATTGTTGTTTTTAAATCTTTTGATGATGTTTTTTAGGAGGAATACACTAGATGATGGTGAGGATGTAGAAAAAAAATTAGAATGGATGGCTGAAGTGCTTCTTGGATTTTTTTATATGGGATGCCATAAAAGTTTCTATACACCTACGATAATTTGAGCACTTTGTTCTATTTTTGTCTTTGTTTTTAAAAATGGTGGTGATGGTAAATGGGAATAAATACATAGAACAGATATCAAGATTTCCTCCTCTTTCCAGTTGACTTAAGATATCTATTTCTGTTTTTAAGTTTAGAGTTTTTATGATTTTTTTCATAGTCATATCAGTTATGGCCCGGATTCTAATTGAAAATGTAATCAGAATTGCTTGGAAAAAATGCAGCTTTTAATTATCCAAAAGTACAGCAAATTGGGACAAAAAAATTAAAATAAAGTAGCAATAACAATTTTTTGGCATTTTTCAATGCAACTGTTTCTTGTTGTGCTGGAAAAAAAATCAATATTGAAATTTTATTTTTTTCAAAGTTGTACTACTATATTACATTACATAAAATTATTTAGAATTTAAAAAAATATTTAATAACAACTTACTTAATTGATCATAAAGACTTGTTATTTATCATTTTCTAAGAATAATAAAATTAGTATATGGAACATTATCAAAACTACTTCAAAAAAATTATATTCTGACATGTTAAAAAAGAAAAAAAAAGTATCTAATGCATTTTGGATTTGCATATTATAATCAATATTTAAAGTTTTTTTTAACAATACATGCATATAGATCCAAATAAAGCTCACATTATATGATATACAAATATATTTGCTAGCTGTGGATATATTTTTTTGTTTTTCCACAAGATAACACATTTTATCGTATACGATTAGACATGTTCTTTGAAATGACTTAAATTTTTTTTCGATTAGTGCAGTTGAAATATTTAAATAAATATTAAAGGTATGAATCTTTTCAGTTTATTTGCATGCAATTTTGTATATGTTTTTAAAATCAAAAATATATTTATGTAACAGGTTTATACTGAATAAAAATCCCCCCCCCCCTCCGTTCTACACGTTTATTATAAGATGTTTTAAAATCAAGCAAATAGATTGTTATTTTAAATTTAGATTTAGTAATTTTTTATTATAAATTTTTTTTTAAAAATAAACAATTAAGATAACTAAATTTCCATATGATAGTAAGTTATTTTTGCTACAAAGTGCTGTTAAAAAAATTTTCATCCATAAAACTGAATAGAGTGTATATTATAGACATATATAAATTTTTTTATATAGTATTAAAGTATTTACACAGAGGCAAAACTCTCCATACAGTAGTGCCACTCAGTACAAGCCAGAATAATCAATGGATACCTGAAAGTATGTGCATAAAATCCCTCCAATATCTCCTGACCAGTTTCTAACTTGTGGCCTTCATCAGTGAGTTGCACTACTGTATTGTACCAGTCGAAAAACGCACCACCTAAACTGCAAGTCGGATCCAAACTCAGCTGGTTCAAACTGAATTCAAACCCAACTCAACAGCTCAGATTAGTAGAAATCTAAATCGACAGCACAGTGCTATGCACCAAGAAACTAGCTCAATGGTTGGTGAGGATCAGAGACCCCTGAACTGACATTAATATCTGATAATAAACTGACTAAAATAATTTTAAATCGAATCATATGTATATGTTCGGGTTTCCAACACAGACATCGAGTATTAACATTAAAATAATTATAAAAGAATTATGAACTAAGAAACCAAGTGTGTTTAGAAAATATTTAATAATAATAATTTGTTTGGTTGAATAAGATAATGATTATATTACTCACCTCTAGCCTTTAATATAGTTTAGAATAATAATAAGAGTGGCGGTCCTTATTATATGCCAATGGATATTACGCAATATTGGAATTCTATGTCTATGCCCCAACAAGAAAATAAAAGGCAGATAAAGGTATTCATTAGTAAAGGAAATTTTTACTCTAATTTTATACGAAAGAATGTGATATTTATTTTCACATTCGCAAATCCATTCATGAAGAGCAAGATACGTATTTTAGGGTATAACTTTAATTTTTATTAGAAAACTTATTTTGAGATAAAATGGAGAATTTGTTGGACTTTAATTTAAATCACTTCATCATGAATTACGAGCATCAGAGTGGGCTTTACTGGAACAGAGAGGTAACGGTGCTGACGAATTATGAGCTATAAAGTGAAATTGAAAGACAATGGCTAGTCGATAATCGAAGTCCTATGGTGGCTTGCGTCTGACAAGTCTTATACCCTTTGACTAAAATGAACAGGAGAGGAAGTACTTTCTTCCTCGATAATTTAAAATAACAGAAATATGATCACCGACCAGCCTAACGGAGCAGAAGATTGCCCTACATCAGCAACGTTGAAGATGATGACTTACTAGTCATCGTTTGAGAACTAAAACCCAATTATAGAATGCTCTACATGATGACTTGATCAAATGAATTAAAGTCAAATGAGTTTTTAAGTAAAACTATTTTAAAGTATTTGTAAATCATATTAATTATGCCCCAATCATCATGCCCTTCCTGAATCTTAATAGAAAATAACAAAGTTAAATTAAAATATATTTAATACTTTATCGGCCCTTTTTGCAATAAAAACATTTTAAGATTATATATGAATAAATACATATTGGTAAATACAAAAAATTGCTGGGACATAGATTAAAAACAGAGCTAATAATTTATTATTAGCCAATTATAAAAATAACACACATTTAATAATTTCTTTCGACTCGATAATTGATAGAACTGTAAATTTAGTTCTAACGGGTGAGAATTATTATTAGAATTAATATATTACTATTTGCCCAAGGCAAAGGAAACAAAGAAGATCATCGAGTCGAAAGATTATTAGCGTATAATTAAAAATAAATGACATTAATAAATCACACGATAAAGATATATATAATATAGTAAATGAACCGCCAAGTAAGAAAAAAGAAAGTTTAAAGACTGGAGATTGAGAGGGTTATGATATAAATTTACAGTAGCATGAATAAAAGGTTTTATAAAGATTGTTACATTAAAGAATAAAAGAGCTCTAAAAGGGAGTGTAAAATAAAGTTCGGAACTGGCCAGAAATTTATGGAAATATATTACCCATTTCTTCCGGTGGATCCTTAGGTTACATGTCCGAGTTGGTAAAAAATGTAGGCACCATTTGATTGATTACTTGAACAGCATTTTATTTGATTTTGGCAGCCTGATTTGTCCGGAAAGAATTTAGCAGCTTCATTGAAGATTTTTAGGGGACTTCAGGAACAATAGCCAGATTCCTGACACTTAGCCCCTTATCATGATAGGAACAATTTTTGAATTCATGATTTTGAACAGCACATAGTTTACTGGCACTTTTCTGCAACAAAGATGTTTTTTTTTCCAAACTTTCCAGAGCTATATATACTACTGTATTTGATGCCTTCGGGCTAGCGCTTCTTTCATTATCAATGTTTTTAGATTTACTGGTTGTTTTTAGATACATTCCTTCGATAAGGCTTTCAAACTCATTAACTTGAATTCATTTTCTAATTAGAAAATGAATTCTTAAAATCAGAAAATGATTTTAATTAGGAAATCCTTATCTTTTTTCTTCTAATTAATAAAACTTTAACTGTTGTTTTTGGAAAGGGAAAATCTGAAAGCTTATCGAAAGAATGTAGCTTTTAATCAATAAAACTTTAACATATTATTTAAAAATAACATCAAACATCCCCGACGCAATGAAACTTTTAAACAATTATATATATTTAAATATTTACAAATATATACACACAATCCACGCAGTTATAATATATAAATTCATGAATAATTCTATCATGAATTTATTAATAGAATTGATCAATTTAAATCTGAAACTAATTAATTTTAATATGCATTTATGAAATAAGTTATTCTTTATGGAAATTAGCGTGGATTGAATGTATAAAGCTCCATTGCATCGGAAATTTAAGGTTAATACTAGGGTTTGAAGTGGGCTTATGGCTAGATGTCATGAAGCTAGGATCAAACTCAGATCTGACTGCTTCAGTATGGAGAGTTTTGCCTCTATGAAAATCAGTTTCTGTAAGCATAAAGAATGGTGATCATGTGATGTTTAGTGGTTTATTAATGTATTTGGTTGTTATATGTGTTTAAGATATGATTTTGATTATTATACTCAATGAACCACTTTGGGGAGGGGAGCTCTGAAATGATTAACCAGAAATTTTTACTTTGGATATATCATTAACGAAGAAATGATTGTCTGCAAAAATGCTGGATGAAAATTAAACATTCTTTAATCATATTTTAAGTTTATAATCAAAATCTTGCACACAGCACTAATATTGTGTGCTATATTGTGTATTATGAATAAATTTTGTAATGTACAGTTTCAGTATAAGTCATTATTTTGATTTTGGAAGACAGTGTTAATAAGTATCCTATGATGTCATCAATCTTCAAAATGGCCACCATTTTTTTATGATCATTATAGCGAATAATTGATTGCAAATCTAAATAGTGGATACAAATTAATGATGATCGCTACTGTGAATTTTTGCATATAAATATCTTTCAACTGAGATTGTCTTAAATAAGCTATTTTTGTTATTTAACTTACTTAGTTATCTGTGCTATTCTTAATTCATTGGTCTTATTCCAAATTTGTACATAACAATTCATCACAAGTCCCGAGAAGACATATTCTGAACCATGAATATGCTTCTATAAATAATATATTCACGGATGTTCTTTCTTAAAAGAAAGTAGTCCCCCAAGTTAATATTACCATAATTGAAACCCATTTAGTAAAATAAATACTTATCTATAAGTACTTATTTTAATAAATGGATTTCAACTATGGTAATTTTAACTTGGGGTCCATTAAGTGTAACCCTCAAGAGACTAATGATGATCAGGAAATATAACTAGATACATTATATAAAGCAGTGATATGTGATATAAGGTTTGATCATCATCATCATTAATTTCAATTCTACATGATTAAGGAAATTTAAATTTATATTAGTGGTTCTCATGTGGATCTAAAATTAAGCTAACTATATGCAAGAGGTTTATTATGTATGTGTGTGTAAGAGTCATTGGTAGAGGAACCAGAATTCCTGTCACAAATTCCAACAAATATAAGACTTTTTTCCCAGATAGCTGATCCATAGCTAACCAAACTAGTGTATCAATATTGATCAGTAAATAGTAATTTTTCTATTCCTAGTTGTTACTGATTTCAACAGCACATAAATAACTACTAATATGTAACATTTGGGATTATAATCACATCACAGACAACTCTCCTTCCAAATATTTTACTCAGAAATTTATTTGGAGTGAGAGTATTGTGATAAGATTACTATTCTTAGTTAGAAAAGAAAACAACTACTAAAACAATCACAGTTGGAAGATTAGTCTCCTTTTTTATTCATTTATTTGGAGAATATTTTGCTCAATAGCAAGCAATTGGTGGTTAGAAGGGATATGAACTCTGATTTTAAAACTCCCTACATTTATCCGCTCCATCTTATACAACTGATACTCATGACCACACATATATGTGAAAAAGATAAATGATAGCCAATATATGTATTTGTGCTGAACCAGCATTCATCAGTTAGTCCAGATCATAATCTCCCCCACACCTATATATAATAAAATGCTCAGTTTATATTAGGGTAGCAAATCTTTAGTCTTTAATGGATAGCCTTTTTCCACCCTCAACCTTTCAACCATCCATATCATTGAAAATATGATCATGAAACACTCAAAGCCCTTGTTGATGCCAATATTATTGTCATATCCATTGTTAAAATCAACATGGGTATGACAATAATATTGATATCAACAAGGGCTTTGAGTGTTCCATCATGAGATTTTCAATGATATGGATGGCTGAAGAGTTGTAGTATAAAGAAGATTGAAGCCTGTGCATTAAACATTGAAGATTTGCTATCTTAATACAAACTAAGCACTGATTATACATATGTGTGGCAAATAATGATCAGACCAACTGATAAGTGCTGGTTTAGCATGAAATACATATATTGGAGATCATTTGTCTTTTTTTACAAATATGCAGCCATATGTATTGGTTGTAAAAGACCTATAGATGTAGGAAGTTTGAAAGTCTGAGTTCAAAGCCTTTCCATTATATATATCATAGCCATGTAGATACATGTATTAAAAATAAACAAATAATTGATAACATGCTCCTTTAATTTGAAATGATCGAATTTATGGGGAGATAATATTTAATTTTTCCACATATGTGTAATAATAATAATAAGGGGCATTCAATTAATTTAAATATTTTATGTACTACATAATAATATGCAAATTGACAAACATTAAATTTTTTTTAATAAAATGAATATTTTAATAGGTGGTATTAATATTTATAAAAAAAGAGAAAGAATTATAAAACAATTAACGAATCAGTTTCTTTTGTTTTCTCTCCTCAATAATTTTGTCTCTTTGCCAATAGTAATGTAATTTTGATTTTAAAAGTACTAAGAGAGGATAATTTTCTTTTTAGTAATTTATTTAAAAACTTTTAATTTTAATGTTAAGAGAGATAAAGTTTTGTGTTTAGATATATTTTGAAAACATATATATAAAATTTTAATCTATTGTTAAATTTTATTTTAATTAATCAGTTGTTTTTTCTTTTCACTTTATCTCTCATCAATACAACAAGCAGTGGTTATCAAGTCAATGTAATTAATTAATTATCTTGTTTTTATTTTTGCAAAAAAAAAATAATTGAAAAGAAATGTCAAAATTTTTATGATTCTAATTTAATTTTTTGACTTATTTTCCAACGACAATGTTAAAGAAGAAAAAAGCTAAACATTTGTTGTAGTCAAATTTAATCTAATTGATTATTATTAAATTTTGTCATGTAGGAAACAGTATTGTGATGGGTTTAAAGCCAGGGTTGTTCCAAAATTAAGGGATGTGGATAAATCAGAAGATGCAAGTATTTTGTGAGAATCAGTCATTCTTATCCAGCTGCTAAAGAAGATAGTAAGAGAAAAAAATCTTGACTCAGCTGTTGAAATGACCAGCTATTCATGACTTAGCTGCTAAGAAAAAAGAAGCTTTAATTAAGCTGTTAGGACATTTTGAGTTTAGTTATAAAAATGTTTTCTACAATAAAAACCATGTGCTAAATTTAGATAAAATCTAACATCATTTACCTTCATATAATCTGCTTAACTGAAGAAAATGTAAGAAGAAGAAACTGTAATTTGAAAACTTGTCTCCAATCAAGAGTCTGACCTGCAAATTTGATGGGAAATAAATACATTTTTGCTGTTTGTTAACCTGTAAATACTGCATACCAAAAGGGACAAATTAATAATGTATATTGTGTAGAAAATTTCAAAAGAAAATTTACCTGGAAAAATTGGAAATTATAACTGCAACGAAGAACTCCAAAAAAAAAAATAAAAAATAAAACCATGGTAAATATATTTTTTATGTGCACATTGTATTTTCATTTATAGTTAAAATATTTTGGTAGCTCTATTAGCTCACGTAACATTATATTTCTGTATTTTTGCATAGCACCAACTAACTGACACAAGCTAATAGAACAGTACCAATATTTTTTTTAGAAAAGTAATAATTTTATAAAAATAATAATTGATAATTTTGATTTTCTTATGAAATATGTTTTTTTTTTCAAATCCATTTAATTTTCCTTCTTTGAAACATGTTTTTCTTTCTATTCATTTATCATCTGGCCACTTAAATTATGAAAGCAAAAGTTTATTAATTTAATGAATACAAAATCAACTGGGTAATTATATTTTTTATGAAACTATATTTTTTTGATAAAATGTATAAACCTGAAGTATTATAATTATCATGTTCTTTTTTATTCATTAATTATTAATTAGCTAATTTATTAAATTTTTAAAAAACATTCTAATGTATTTATTCCTCCAGATGAATTGACAATGTGTGTGTGAGTTGATTTCAATACAGCTTAGAATTTGAGGGATTTTCAAATTATCCTAGTAAAGCTATTTTAAAATATAGTAGAATAAGCTGTTATATTTAATTATCTCTTTCTCACAGTAACAGTGATCATGTGATGTTTAGTGGTTAGTTCATAGAGTTCTTGCTTCTTGAGATAAATTAGAGCATACCAATTAGTTATATAGATGTAGGAGTTTATTCTGGTGTTTGGACATCCAGATAACCCTGTATAGTGCAAAAGTACCACCTTTAAAGGCCATAACATTTAATTTATAATTGTCCAGTAAAGTAATAGTACTAAGTGGCTGGAGAATTGATGATGATCAGTATGTTTCAGGGTATTCTGATGGATTGGCATTTAACTATGCAAATCCAGATAATTGTGTTGTATTTCTGTCCCAAGTTTGGCAATGGCTAGACAATAAGTCTGTCTATAGCGGACCCCTCTAAAATCCAGTCACAAGACTGACTGTTGATTTTTGACTGTTCGTTGTTGATTACTGATGAGTTTTGATTTAATTGTTCTTCTGCAATTGTGGAGATGCACCTTACATTTTGTTCATGCTGATACACTGCTCATATCCACCGGATCTCATGTATCAGTATATTCTCTGTATTTATGTTTGTAAATGTGGGGATAACATTATCCCATCTCCCTATATTTACCCCTGGTTCAGTACCATTACCATATATACATATATGTTAAAACCTACTTTGTAATGGCTAAATGTTAATTGATAAACACAGAACTTGCTTTAAAATAAACATTGTAAATATTAATTAATAAAATATCACATGAGTATATAATCCATTAATATTATTCATTTATGCTCTCTATAGAAATTTATAGAATCTTAACTTCTGTACATTAATGTTTGATGAAAAATCAACCAACTTCCTAGAGGATGCATATTTCTGTCAGTGAAATCTGATGCCATCAGCTATTTGAAAGACAAGTAACATCACATCGAACATTATCATGTAGTTTCTATTTAAAGAGACACTCAATGCTTATTAAAGTTTATGTGTAAATGTAAATAAAAATTCCTTTGTATTACTTAATATTAATTGACAAGGCAAAGTTTGTAATCCAATTCAACTTCTGCTAAATTATTGCTAAAATTCCACATTCAAATTTTAATGCATATATATATATAGAGAGAGAGAGAGAGTAGGGGGGGGAGAGAAAAAGAGAAAATGAAAGATGGAGCAGAGAGAAAATGAGAAGAAAAGGAAAAGAGGAGGAAGAGAAATAGGATGAAAAAGGAATAGAGGAAGAAAGAAAATATAGAAATGTTTATAAATCTAAACAGATTTTATTTATGTTCGACTGAAATGGTTTTTGTCTATTATTAAATTCAAAAGATAATAATACTTTATATATAAGTCGTATTTAAAGCAATATAAAGAAGTTTTCAGTCTATTTAGAATTATTAGCTCATATGAAAGAGCTAAAATTACTTTGAAATGAAAAGAGAAAATCGTTTTATTTTCTTTTTGACAGTAATGAAAGGTAAAAAGTACGAATGTGGGAGGTATATTGATTTTCTTATCATCATTGATTCTTATTCATGCAATTGTCTGCATGAATTTTCAATTTCATGGAAAGTGATTTAGAAATGATTAGAGCAAAAGATCGATATTAAAAGACTACAGAAAATTGGGAAAGAAAAATCTATCAGTGTAATGCTTATTGAAGTCAGTTTTAGTCTTAAGGGGGAAAAAAACTCGCTGAACATTCTAATTAATATATAAAGATCTGTGCACTACAAATACCTATAATATAATCAATCATCTAAATTAAAAAGATGAAAAGTTAATCATATCTAATCATAAATGTAAAGCTCTGGGTGGTTTAGTACAGCAATAGAGTAATTGATTCTGGAATTTAATAGTTCCTGGATTGTGATTTAGTCTGTAGATTGGACGTTTAATGAACTCCCAAGCAATTATCCTGCATAGTTTACAACAATAGTTGAGTGGTGGTGGTCGAGAGGTCAGCGACAGCTGCTTTACAAGCAGTTGTCCCGGGTTAGCGGGTTCATTTCCGGGCTGATGTTATGACACATGAGGAAAAAAAAGAGTAGAATTTAAGATCTATGGATTACTACTCAATTCTCTCATGACTGGGTATTGAAATTTTGTCTAAATCTACATATGATTTTCAGTGTAACAAACCACTGCACATCAAAGCACAAACTAATAAAGTCACTTTTAAATATTTCATGGGTGATTAAAGCATTTAATAATAAAGTAAAAGTTTGTGTTATAGTGTATCAAAACAAAAATGAAATTTTTTTTACAAACTTTAGTTATTGGAAATTATAAATTATTACATTTTGAGTTACTCCATCCAAAACATTGATACTATCCAATCTTGATAAATACAATAATGATTATATTTTTCATATTTTTGACACAATAATGATTATCACTAGTCATTCATTAAACTAAAGATTATCCCTAGCTCAAGTCTAAAATTCAAACCTTAGTTAATGATTAATATATATGTTTTAAATTTAAACACATGCATCTGGAGTGAGCTTTATTTCATTATCTTCACGTGTAATATCTTTTACAGATTTAGTTTAAAACTTTCACTCCACTGCACATTCTTGAAACATCTAAATAAAAATATTTTAAAGGTCATGTGTCCTCAAGATGCATCTTTCACATCTATCTTTATTATAAGTTCAGTGTTCATAAATAATAAATTGTTACATTTTGATTTGCAAGTGTCAAACTTATTATATCCACAACTTTAACATTATCCACTCTACATAAACACAATAATGATTAGCACTAATTGATTATTAAACTAGACATTATTCCTAACCCTGGTATAAACTTTGAACCTTAGTTAAAGATAAATATATCTGTTTTAATTAAACACACACACATGGAATAATTTGATTTCCTCTCTCTTTTCCCATATGTAATATATACTTAATAATATCCACACCACCAAAACTTTTTAAAACCTATGAATAAAGATATTTTAAAGGATAAATGACCCACCATGTATTTCATACTGAAAATTATAACAACACTTGTGAACATTTTGTGGATGCTTTCTTTTCCATTGGTTTTTGATGTGGCTGTCCATGGATCATATTCAATCCTTTCACTGCAATTACAAAATCTTACAATCCACTTAAAAACATTCCTGTGATTTGTGGCCTCACTATCATATATAGTTTGATTCATTGCAAAGATTTCATTAGCAGTTTTGCTTACTTTAAAACAAAACTTAATGTTAGCATGGTTGTTCCAACATGGGATTTCTACAAAGTGTCATATTTTGTATCACAATTCATGATCCAGTCATGCTAGAGTCTTAAAACTTCTGTGGGGAATAGCTAAACTATGCATCTATATAATACATGCATTGACTCAGAGATGGTGCTATAGACAATTTGAAGATAGAGCAATCACCTTTTCATTGAAACACATTGTGTACATTTTAATTGAACAATAAGATACTGGAAGATCATGCAACCATTGAAAGATTTTTTTGCTAAGAATGTGATGTTCATGCACCAGAAAGGTTAAGCATTGACGAAAAAAATCTTTAGCTCTTGAATCCACCATTTTACTACAATCCTAAACTATACAGGTGGTGCCAGGTTGAACATAACAGTTTAATTCATTTCATTAAATTGAGTTTATATTGTTTAGCAAGGAATTGATCAAGAAACCTATGGTTGTTGAACTGAGTCATAACCTATAAAAAGCATCAAATATGGGCTATTCATCCAAGGCAAAAGTTGGTGGTCCAGCATGACTTTTTTCTATTGATGTCTTTATATTTTATCTTAAAAAAATAGTTAATTTAATCGAACAGCTTTATTGCTCAGGAGATCATAAAATGTTGGAGTGGCAGATACTATGCAATTCTACACAGGTGTTATTAAGCAGTAATTGGATTAACTCAGAAAAATTGAGAACTGCTGTCATTGACTGTAATATTATGTGCATGTGTAAGAGCAGAAATCAAAAAACAAGATCATTGGGAAATATAATATTGACAGCAATAAGAGGTTAAAATGTTAAGTGTGAATTTAAGATGCATTCCTCTTTTACGAGTTCAATATTTGGGAAAACAGGGTATCATATTCATAGTAATAAGGTAAGTGCATTCAAATAGTACCATACATAAATACTATGATGAAGAAGATGAATACTGGCAATGATTGGAGCCAGTTCATGAAGGCAGATTCTGCCAGATTGGAAACCATTAGCTTTTTATGTATGTTTTCATCCATATATTTTACAAGTGTGCTGAATTTAGAAATGTTCTTATATACATATCATCTCAAACTTAATACAGATGAACATTATTTAATTATGCTCATAAGATTATTTTAAAGTGTACTGTAATCAAAATTCTGGTTCAGCAAGTGTGTTATGTTTCATCAGAACAGTACATGCATGGTTGGGAGCACTGGACATATAACCATTACATTTTATCATATTTATATTTCAATACTTATGTTAGGGATGACCACAATACTATCTATTTTGATGCTGACATTGACAGTTAGGTCTGTATAAAAGTATTTTTGTAAAAAATAGAAAATATTTATAGGATTAGTAACTTACTAGTGATATCAGTTGTATTTAAACATCATAGCAGAAGACACTGCTATTTTATCTCATACGAAAAGATCGGGATATATTCCATTTTCTCTATCAAGCTCAGATGAAAACTGAATTGACATTTTTATTTTCTTTAGTTGATAATAATAAAAACAGATAAAGTTCAAAAGACTTCAATTTAAATAGTTTTCAAATTTAGTCTTAAAATGACTATAACCATTAGATATGATTAACAAAACAAAAAATATATACATATATTATAAACATAAGTATATCTATGTGTCACACAGAGAAGATAAATTCAATATTTAACTGAGAGCTTTTGGTACCACACTCATAACAGATAAACTACTGATTCCAGTGCATGCTCAGTGAATCATTAATATTTCTTATATTGATGATGGTGTTATTAGACTTGGCTATAAACCAGACCTCTTTTATCTTCTTCTTCCTATCATTAGGCTAGTTGCAGACTGCTTTAATTATTTGAGGATACAATTCATTCCCAGAATTTTTCTCATGATTAAAACACAAAATTTGAGAATCTACTTTAAACTTTTTATACTGGTTTATGTGTTGTCATGAATGCATTGATTCACTAGCTTTTGTTTGTCCATATGTCCACACACAAATTTGTATAATTAGATAATAAAATATGACAATGAAAAGCTTTCATTTACAAATACTTGGTGGTTACTTAAAAAATATTCTTAAACATGTCAATATCTGCTATTGCAAGCACTTAGTTACAATATTCTATGGCCAAACTGAGCATATTGCTGGATTCAAACCAGATTGCAAAAGACCTAGAAAGAGATGCTATATGGGTGGATGAAATAAGTAAGTTTTCTGATATGTTTGGAAAAAAGAGTCTAAGGATAAGAGAAAGTAAATTAAACTTGATTCCTTCATACTGCCGTGGATTGATAATATTTGAAAACGATAATAATACTTCTTAAATAATAAATTATGCAATTATTACTTTGTTCAAATTATAATTATATGTGTGCTTGTTAATTATAAAGGGCATGACATTTAATTATTGCCCCATTTCATGAAATCTGTTTAATATGAATAAGATTCAGGTCTATGCACATTTAGGGTTACCGGTCCTGGATTATAACTGGTGAAAAGATTTGGCTTGAAACAATTCTGCGAGACTTGTATCATCATATTTCACAGTTGAGAATTTGGTTCCAAATAACATCTTATATCTCAGTTAAATAATACAGGAACTTAACTGCTCTCATTCATAATAGTAAAATGTGAAGCTCAGAGAATATTTTTAAAACTTGTCAATATTTGTAATTACAAGTACTTAAGTTGTAATATTCTATTGTCAAGTAATTCCTAACTTATTTTTGAACAGTAAATTCTTAACATATATGAGTGTATATGTGGATATAGATATTTTATGAATTTTCCATTGTCATGATAATTTCTGACTTCCTTCCACAATCTCAACATTATTTTAGCATTTCAAATTCAGCACTATATCTCATATGTGGTGCTTAAACAGTATTAAAAAAGTAGATACACACACATGATAAATGCTTATCTTGAGTTAGTTTTTTAAATATGCTGTCCTGGCTCCTCACTGAAGAGAGCCATAGTTCGAAACCAATCTGGAGATGAGGACAATCCTAGATAAAGATGATTTGAATATCTTCTCTTGTAGCATTTATCATAAAAAAAGCTTTTTTAAAGCTATTAGCATGCTGTTTATTTTACATATTTGTAAATGCAAGCTGTATAAATCATGTGACACATGGCTTGATTTTATTACTATGTAATAATAAAATCAAGTCATATGTTGCATGATATAGTATATGACATATATAGTAATAAAATCAAGTCATATGTTACATGATTTATACAGATTGCATTTACAAATATGTAAAATAAAGAGCATGCTAATAGCTTTAAACAAGCTTTTTTTATGAGAAATGCTATAAGAGAAGGCATTCAAATCATCTTTATCTAGGATTGTCCCCATCCCCAAATAGTTTTGAGCTATGGATCTCTTCAGTGAGGAGTTAGGATACCAGATTAAAAAAACAAACTCAAGCTAAGCATTTATTTAATAGTTAACTCTTAATAAGAAGTTAATGCTAATAAGATCTGAAATTCTTCAGTTGGAGAGCTAAATTTAAACACATATAGATGTCGAAAAATTCATTAAGAGTTAACTACACCTGGGTCTCTTTTTATGTGGACTTATTTAACACGATTTTGAAGTTACGTGATTCATGTTTCACCGGAAGTCGTACTCCGTTAATGCGCTATTACTTTAAATAATAAATTTTGCGCACTTACATTATATTGAAAGTAATAGCACATTATTGGAATTTGACTTTCATCTTAGTAATTTCAATATTTTCAGTGCTTTATAATAGTAAGATTTTATGCAATAATGAAATTAAAATCATGATTTTCACATTTTATGTATACCCACATTAAATTTTACAAGATTATAATGTAAATTTGTTCAAACATTATGCATGTTAATTTTGCATTTTAAATCACATTCTGTTTTTGCTTATTAAAAAGAACGTAATCAATTATTAATCATTTAGTGTCCGCAAGTTTATTTTTAAAAAGTGAGTAATAGCAGTGGGCACAATTAAATTTGAGAATTAAAAATTAAAATCTGATTTTTAATTGTAATTAACAATTTAAAAATTACTTATGGCGACTTGAAATTAATGTGATGTAAAACAAAATTTGATTTTTAAACGGAATTGAAAATTAAAAAATTAAAGACAAAAATAAGAATTTAATTTTTAGTTGTTAGTTTTAATTATTTTTTTCCCAGCAATAGTGAATAAATGTCTTTTTATTATCATAAGTCTAAGTTCATAAACAATTAATAAAATCAACATCTCAAAGATTAATTACTAATTACGTTGTCACCAGAAAACCATTAACACAATGTGAGAGTGATGTTGCACTAGTTGTATTTCCTCTTGTGAGAATTGATTTTTTTACCAGTTTGCAAACGAACGTGTCTTTCGGCAAATAGCAATAATAATTAAAACATATAAAAAAATGTAAATTACTGTACTGTAAATTATGCATAAAAATATATTATTTTGAATAAAATTAAATATCATAGTTAAAAAAAGTTTGTCTTGTATCAATTTTTTTCAAATTTGAAATTTTTTATTAGTTATATTTTATTTCCTTATTTTTTTTTTGCGCGAATTTTAAAGTAATTTTACGTTGGTGCTTTGCTTTTATGCGAATTTTGAAAAATCACAGACTGCATCCCCCCTTTTTCAATGTAAGTTACATCTATTTTTGCGTGATTTTGTTTGCGCGTGTTTTCTGAGGAACCTATCTATCACGTAAAACGAGATGCAGATGTATTAGATAAATGCTTAGCTTGAGTTGGTTTTTTGAATCTGGTGTCTTGGCTCCTCACTGATGACAGCTATAGCTCGAAACTGATCTAGTGATGGGGAGAATCCTAGATAAAGATGATTTGAAGCGGCTTGCTTAGAGTTATTAGCATGCTCTTTATTTTACACACACACACATATATAAATATATATATATATATATGATGCAGCATTAATTAATAAATATCACTGTATTTACATATGTTTTAAAACTATTCCTTAAGCTTCATATATTATAAAATAAATATCAAGGCGATAGTACCTATTTACACACACACACACACACGCACATAAATCTGTGTTGAACAACTTGAAATGCTTTCAGTATTTTATTTATTTATGAAGAAGTATTAATATTACTTTTAATTTAAGATGTTCAAGAGACAGAGTTATTTATTTTTAAATAAATATCATACCAAAGATATCCAAACATATAGATCCTAAATGGAGTCCAAATCTAGATGACTATATAGGCAAATTAGCTTGAATTGAAAACATTACTATGGTTTCAGTTTGGGCTCATTGCTTTATAGTTAAACTAAATAGATAAAAGGTAGTTGCCAGAGGGATATATTAGACCCAAAAGTCTAAGTACATTGTGTTCAGATTCAAGAATTCTCACTGATGATAGCCTGAGGCTAGAACTAGTTTGAGAATATTGAATGAGTAGGTACTAGATAGAAATTTATATGCACAAACCTTCTGCCATGTATTGATTACTATAGCTTGTGTTAGGTGGCACTACTGTATAAAAAGAATCACATACATGTAATAATTTGAAGAATTGTACTTCCAATCCATAGTAATTTGAAGTTGTACTGCCAATCACCTATATTAAATGCAATGCCTCCTAGCATCAAAGTCTAGTTGCAAAAGCAAATGAAAAATGATTATTCATGATCTGTGTTATCATATACATGGGAGATTTAGATAATGGCAAGTGGGAGAATGAATATTCATTCCACTGGAAATGTGTTGCACAGAATAATCTCATTCCAATTTGCTCTAACATATATTTACAAACTAGAGCAATTAAATAGTCATTGTAATATCTTTATAAATAAACAATCAGATCACAAATAAGTAATAGTGAAATATATAGTACTAAATAATATGTAATATTTTGAAGATGCTTTTTTTGCCTGATTTATTATATCGAATGATGTAGCATTTAACATGATTGGTGTACAGAAATACATCTCTCAAAATATTAGATATCATTTAGTTCTGTGTATCTGAATACTTCATATTTGTTATGCTGTCATTTATATACAAGATCATATTTTGTCACCTTGTGATTATAATTTAAGAACAGCCATATTCATCATCATCATCAGCCATTATCAATCCACTGCAGGATGAAGGTCTCTCCAAGTTCAATCCATCTCCTCTGATCTTTAGTTTCTCTTCTCCACATCACCCCTGCACACTTTCTTATTTCATCCATCCATCTCACATGTGGTCTCTTTCTGGGTCTTTTACAATTTCTTGGAATCCAGTTTAATATTTCAGTTGTCCATCTATTATCATCTCTTCTAGCAATATATCCATCCCAATTCCATTTCAGTCTTTACTTTTTTCAATGAGGCCAATAACACCTGTTTGCTCTCTTACCCATATATTGCCATATTAAGGCTAAGTTAATATCTTGATGGAGGGAATAGTCATTTTTTATCACTGTCTAAATCTAGCATTCATAAAATAACAAAAAACATGAATAGAAATGGGTTCATTTTTATTTGATTTATAATTAGTCTTCGATACTATGAGACATTATATCTAATACAAATGTAGTTCAGAAGTACACTTTTCCAGAATATTATATGTTATTTAGTGATATATTGTTCAGTATCCTATCCAAACACACACATTGTACAATAATAATAATAATAATAATAATAATAATAATAATAATAATAATAATAATAATAATAATAATAATAATAATAATAATTAAAAAAGCAAATCATATATAACGTGACATTATTAGCTCAAATAATAATAATAATAATAATAATAATAATAATAATATGGGAGAATAAATATGAACAAAGGGATTATACAGAAAATGAGTTATTGGTTATTATGCTGGGTTTGCGAAAAGATAAGGGGGATTTAGATATAAAGGCCATAGAGTTGACAAAGATTATGTTGTGGAAATGGGATGGAGCAGAATATGGGAAAACTTAGAGCGGGGAATGGAAATTTAAGTGGTTAACAGGTTTATCTGGCATAATTGTTGAGATATTCTTGTCTTCGTTTAAGGAGAAGCCACAGTACATCACATCACACCACATCACATCAATAATAGAAGACTACTTACAGCCAGGGATCAGTCTTTGTTTTGTTTAAATAAACAAATAAATGTTCCATTGATACATTAATAAAAATAAATTAAAATCTAATTATTAAGTGTTGTTGTTTTTAATAAGTTCAAAACTTTGATTACAAGCTTGACTCAAATAAATAATAAATGTTCTACTTAAATTTGTTTGAATGTTCTATTCAAGCACGATTGCCATTGTGAAAGTCACATTAGCTGCTAAACATCAGAGAAAATACATGTAGCTGCTAAAAGTAAATGATTATATAGTTGGTTTTTATTGCATACCATTATTCCTCTAACACTACGCCATTTTAATCATTTGACCATCAAAAAAAATACATAACTTTCTTCTTGTTAAATCATTATTATTACTATTATTATTATTTGTATGTGGAATACATGATTACTTAAATGAAACTGCAAACGCTCTTTTACAAATTTCGAATAATTCCCATAATGCAAAGCTCACACACGCCTTTATTTAAATAAATTTTTTTAATTGAAATACAGGCTTATTATATACCTCTATCAATTATGTAATATATAAGATATATGAGCACAGACTTTCACACGATCCACCACGCTCCACTCTATCTCATAACTGATGATTGCTGGTTTGGCATGAAATACGAATGTTAGTGATTATTTATCTTTTCGACATGTTCAAGTGTATTAGTGTTATGAAATAGAGTGGAGAGTGGTGGGTCATGTAAAAATATGTGCTTATATACCCTATATAACAGGTATATAATAAGCCTATGTTTCAGTTATTACATAGTAGAGATGTCTGCCCATCCCTTGTATATGTATTAAATGGATTATGTCCTATACATGAGGGGTCAGATTGACCTTAGGTCAACATGGGTGTGACAAGAATCTCAGCCTCAGGGTGGCCTTTGAGCATTCCATCATCAGATTTTCAATTGGATGGACGGTAGAAGAGTTGGAGAGTGGAGTAGATTGAAGCCTGTCCATTAAAGTATGAGGTTTGGCTATCTTAATATATATCTGAGCACTTATAGCATATATCTGTAGAGATGGTAATCTGGACCAACTGATGATTGCTGGTTTAGCATGAAATACGTATATTGCTGATTATTTATCTTTTCAATATATATATGTTTAAGGGTATCAGTGTTATGAGATAGTGTGGAGAGTGGAGGGTTGTGTGAAAGTCTGTGCTCATATATCCTATATATTATATAATTTTTTTTGTAACTTTATAAGTTCATTTCTTTATGTATTTAAAAGAATTAAGTTTTAGTGAAGAATTATTACAATTTTAAAAAGCAACTTTTATTTGATTTTGATTCACATTATATATAAAAAAATTATATTTATTCACATTATATATATAAAAAATTATATTTATTTAGAATAAAAAAAAAATTGCAATCCAAGAAAACTACTATTATATGATTATCTACAATCAAGAGACCAATTATTGATATTTTTTTCTTCCAAATACTGAGCGAATGATTTCAAAATAGCTCTTACTAGTTTTATTTCATTTTAATTTCGTTTTCAAACAAAAAACAAAAATTGTTTTCAGAAGTTAATATTGTATTTTTAAAATGCTTTATTGAGTTTTCTTTTGACACTTAAAAAATGATTGTCTCGAGATATTTCCACAGAAATATATTCTTATTTTATAATAAGTATTTCTGATTATTCCCAAAATATACAGAAAAAGGTAAATTAAAAATTTGCAATTTCGATAAATTTAACTATATAAATAAAAATAAGACCCAATATGCCATCTCTGCCAAAGATGTGAAGAAACATTTGAACACATCATTTCCCTCTGCCCAGGATATTAGGACATCAGGAGAGCCATCAATGAGGAATGCAGCATTCCTCTCCTAAAGATCCTAGAACTTAAAAGCTGCTTGCACTCTGGTGACTTCCCGGTCATACGCATGGCTATATTTATCTCATATGCCCTATGGATGGCCAGGTGCGATTCCAAATTTACAATACCCAGACCAGACCCATTTGAAGTATTTAACATCCAGCTAAAAACCTTGCAGGCAAAGGACTTAATACTGGCCTCAAAATTCTTATTCAACAACACATGGGGCTTATATAGAAGGTTGGCCCCATAAAAATGAGTCACTCACTAACTTAGATGAAAATCCTTTGATTTGTACGCAAAAGAATCCCAATTGAAACAGCAGACTTCTACCTTTAGCCTTGCATGGCATAAACCAAATGTATATAAGTTACAATAAAATTTATTTTAAACTATAAATAAAAATAAGATTTGGGTTTTTTCTTTTTTCAAATCCAGGGGAAAAAAAACAAATTTAGAAGGAATAAAAAAAATATTAGCAATAGCTATATGGTATTTTACTGAATCATATTTTAAATATACATATAAAAAACAAAATTATCTAATTGGAAAAAATATACAGATTTGATTTTTTTTTTTTTTTCAAATATATGCTGATCACAGAAAAAAATGATTAGTAATTAAAAAAAAAAAAGTCATACTATTTAGTATTTCCTCCCTTAAATTTCACAAATAAAAGAATTAAAAAATTTTTAATAATAAATTTGTGCTATTATGATAATTTTTAGAATTTTTAAAAATTATAAATATTAAAGGTTTTATATATTACTTATAATATTTCATTTATATACACTTTAATGCAAGTAATTTTCTTAACCTTCTTTTTTTCTTCTCTTCATGAATTTAATATTGTATATTAAAGTGTATATGAATGAAGTATTATAAGTAATATATATATATATATATGATTATATGAAGATATGCAAAGAAAGTGAAGGAGAAGAATAACATATTATTAAAGGTTTTCATAATTAAAAAAACAACAACTAAATTTGGAGAACATTACATAGAAGTAATAAACAATATACAGAATTTCTCAAGGTCACAACAAAATGGATTAGGCTGTTACAATAACTTCGTAAAATTACTGCTAATAAGAGTGTGTGTAGTGAGGTAACAAATAAGTTGACTCCTTATTAAATGTCTTACCTACTCCCTAAATGCTAACAGTCAATTTACAAATTTGTTTTCAGCTTTCTTAATCTATGATAAGTCAATGTTCTGATGATGATGATAATAATAATAATAATAATAATAATAATAATAATAATAATAATAATAATAATAATAATAATAATAATAATAATAATAATAATAATAATAATAATATTTTCAAAATTGTAATAATTTTCAACAGTGCTTTGGGATTATTATCGTCTGACCATAATTATTGTAACTTTGTGAATTATTAAAATTATTATGACTACAAACTTTATATTTAAAAAATTTGAATTGAAATTAATTTTAAAGAATTATTATGAAGACCATATAAGTAAAATATTTTTTGGTTAAAAAAATTAGTAAGCAAAAGCAATTTTCAATATTCAGATTTATTTAATTCAAATCTTTTATTTATATTTTATTCATAATAACTTTTTATAATTAATTTGAATTCAAAAACTCATTTTTTTAATATAACATTGGCCAAACCTAAAGTGATACTTCACAAACAATGAAAATATATCCATAAAGTTATAATAATCATAATCATAGCCAGATAATTACATCACTGCCACTTTAATCCCAAAATACCTTTTCAAGCATCTTAGCTATGATCAGAATGAAAGAACTTTGCTGAAAAGTCACATGATTGTGAATATTTTTTTTTTTACATCTGTGGACTGAGTTTTTTTTTACAAATTCAAGAACTTCTACACAATGTTATTCAAAATTTATTTTTATTTCATATATATTTAAACTAAGATATAAACATTCAAAATAGATAACATAAAACTTAAACTTTATCAAGGAAATCAGATTATATGCCAATGGTTAATTTAAAAATAAAACTTTAGCTTCATGATAGTTAAAGAATGAACAGTAATCTGTTAAAAAGTTGAAATATTTTAATAATTGTACTGACCATTGGCTTCATCCTGCAGTGGATTGATAATGGTTGATGATGATAGTTAAACTGTACTTCTATAGATTGGATTATTCTGGCTCAACTAATGAGAAAGATTGGATTCTATAAGCATCATCACATATTGGTCTGTTCTTTCTATTGGACATACATTACCTATTTGTATACCCATTGATTCATGGTAATGAATGCTTAATCCAATCAAAATAAGATGGAATTTGGACTAGTCCATTATTTGAAGATAAGGTGAGATATAACACTATACATTTCAAAAAATCATCTTGCTTCATGATATATCACAAGCATAATAAGAAAATAATAGATATTAAATGTTAACTGGGTCATATTGCAAGACAGTTGAGATTTCTAAAAGTAAAATTTGCATTTTCACCCTCTGCTGAAAATTTTGTGAAGCTTTTTTTTATTACCACTTTAAAATTCATGTATATTTATTTCTAATATTTTAATTTCAAAAAATTTCAACAGATGTCATGAAAATTGAATAATTAATATTACAAAGTAACTAACACATGCAATGATGAGTAGTCATTGTATATTTGGCAATCTTGAACTTTGCGAGCACCCTGTGAGGAAATATTACAATCATCAAGAAAATATTATGATAGTCTAAAAACTGATTTTTTGGAAAGTTTATGATTACATTTGTATCATAATTGTGTAATAATTATTAAACTCAAAAATAAATATTATTACATATTTATTGTTTACAGAAATGTTTTATTTTTAAATATAAAAGAATGTATTCTTCTGAAAATTGTTACTATAGAGATTACGGTTGCGGGAAACACAATTGTCTAGAAATGAGGTCACTCAGCAGATTATTGTAATATTTAGTGATATTGTAAAAATTACAAAAAAAATTTAAACTTTTAAAGAATAAATTGATAGATTTAGTAGTTATTAAAAAAAATTCGTAGAGATTTTTAAAACAAAAATCAAACAAAAAAGATTTCATTCATTTTGCAAATTAAATCGGCTCCACCAGAAATTTGATGATGTGACTGTTTTATTTTGATTAAAATCTAATTTTTAAAATAATTCTGAAAATCAAATGTGATTTTCAAAATTTATGTAATTTCTAAATAAAAATATTTATCGAATAAGGTCAAATTTATTATATTCTGATAAATAATAATGGTTTAATATGAAAAAGAAAGTTAAAATCTTAAATCTAGTGAGAACAAAAAAATCTTTCAGAATATAAGAGGATTAATTAAAATTTGAAAAAAGTATGAGCTCCAAACCATGGCCTATTTAATTTAAATAAATAATTCCTGTTTCTTTCCTTCTTTCTCTCTCTCTCTCTCTACATAAATATATATGGTTATTTTTATCTGAAAAATATATTGGTATTAATACAGGAAATTGGGTATTATTTCCAAGTTTATTTAAATGATTCTTTGGGAATCTAACTTGTGAATTATCATAGTAACATTATTGAAATTGATTACTTTGTCTACACACACACACACACACATATATATATATATTGTACCGGTCGAAAACCACCACCCCCAATGTCAAATCAGATTCGAACTCAGCTTAACCAAAACCGAATTCAAACCCGACTCACGAGCTCAGATCAAATCAATGGATGACATATATCGACGGTACATGACTATGCGCCAAGGAACTAGCTCAACGGATGATGATGATTAATGAGACTCCTGATCTAACTCTAATAAAGTATAATAAAATAACTAACAATCTTTATAAGTCAACTCATATATATGTTCGGGTTGCCAATACAGACAGTGAGCATTAATATTAAAATAATTTGAATAAGAAAGAAAGTTTAAAAAAAAACCCAAATGTGTTAATAAAATGTTTAATAATAATTATAATTTTGTTCAACTTTTAGATTGTGATTATATAGATTACCTCTAGTCTTTAAACAGAATTTATATTTACAACAAGAATGGTAGTCCTTATTATATGCCAATACTATTACGCAATATTATATGATAAATATATGTCTATGCCCCCGACAAGAAAATAAAGGTAGATAAAGGTATTTGGCTATGACTGAAATTATTATTCTGATTCTAAAGGAAAGAATGTGAGATTTATTTTCACATTCGCAAATCAATTCATAAAGAGCAAGATACGTATTTAGGGCATAACTTTAATATTTAATAGAAAACTTATTTAATTATAAATAAACATGAATTTGTTCGACTTTAATAAAATCAATTCATCACGATTTACGAGTACGGAGCCGGTTTTACCGGGACAAAAATGCAACGGTGCTTGACGAATTACGAGGCAGAGAGTCAAATTTAAAGATGATCGCTAGTCGATGATCGAAGTCTTATGGCGGCTTGCATTTGGCAAGTCTTCCGATCCTTTGACTAATGAATCGGAAAGGAAGTACTTTCTTCCTGGAAAAATTTAAATAAGAGAATGATCACCGACCAGCCTAACGGAGCGGAAGATGGCCCTACGTCAGCAACGTTTGATGATGATGACTTGGTAGTCATCGTTGAAAATAAAACCCATGTAGAATGCTCTACGTGATGACTTGACCAATTAATTAAAGTCAAACGAGCTTTAAGAAAACTATTTGAAAGTATTGGAAACTATGTTAACTATGCCTTAATATCGTGCCCTTCCTGAATATTAATATAAAATAACTAAAGTGGAATTAAAATACATTTAACCCTTTATCGACCCTTTTTGCAATAAGACATTAAAGATTATATTTGCATAAATAAATATTAGTGGAACAAGAAAATCATTTAACATTATGTGAATATATATAAATACTTATAACTTAGATAGGAGATGGGGACATAGGTGAAAAATTGAGCTAATAATTTATTATTAGCTAAATGTAAAACTAGTAAACCTGTAATATTTTCTTTCGACTCGATGATTAATAGAACTTATCAATTTAGTTCTAATGGGCGAGAATTACTATTTGAAATTAATGTTATATTATTTGCGTGAGGCAAATGGAATCAAGGAACTCATCGAGTCGAAAGATTATTGGCATATAACTTTTAAATACGACATTAATAAAGCACACCAACATATATATATTAAACGAACCGCCAGGTAAGAAAAGAAAAAGTTTAAAGACTAGAGATTGAAAGAATTACAATATAAATTTATATTAGCATTTTATAAAGATTTACATTAAATACTAAAGAGCTCTTAAATAGGAGGAGTATAAAATAAAGTTCGAACTGGCCAGAAAGTTTAACGTTCATATTACCCCTTCCGCTGGTCCTTAAGTTACACCTCCAAGTTGTTGAAAACGTAGGCATCATTGGTTAACTACTGGAGTAGTATTTTAGTAGCTTTCATTATTTTAGCAGAATTATCGCTCCGGAAAACGGTTCAGCAGCTCCAATGAAGATTCCTCGAGACTTTAGGAACCGCAGCCAGATCCCTGATTTTCTAGCCCTCTATCATGATGAAAAACAAATTAATATGCACAGAGTTCACTGCACTACTCTACAATCAAAAACTCACTAGCCCCTTCTTTACTTTTCAGGGCTATATATCTACTGTTCCCTGATGCCTCCGGCTAGCGCTCATTTTGTTATCAATCTGGTTTTTTCTTATAATTAGTTGTTTTCCAAAACATTCCTTCGATAAGCTTTCAAACTAATTTGTGAATTCCTTTCCTAATTAGAAAATGAATTCTTAAAGTCTGAAATGATTTTAATTAAAAATTGAATTCTTATCTTTTTTTAATTAATAAAACTTTACTGTTGTTTTATTGAGAATTTGAAAGCCCATGGAAGGAATGTAGCTTTTATTCGCAAAACTTTACAAATTATTTAAAAGTAAAAAAAAAACAAGTATTCCCGATGCAATGAAACTTTCGAACAATTATATACATTTAATATTTACACATATATATACGCACAATCCACGCAATTTAATATATATAAATTCATGAATATTTTATCATGAATTTATTTAGAGAATTGATCAAATTTAACTAAAGTAATTAATTTTACTACGTATCTGAAACAAGTTATTCATTTTGGAAATTAGCGTGGATTGAACGTATAAAGCCCCATTGCATCGGAAATTTAAGGTTAGTATTAGAGTAAATAACATGAAGCTAGGATCGAACTCAGATCCGACTGCTTCAATATATATATATATATAGTAATGGTTAGAGCTTTTGCCTTAAATATGATGTTTAAGAATCTAAAGGTGTGAGTTTGACTCATATGAATACTGTCACTGGTCAGGCCAGCAACAGCTGAAGAGTTGTGTTGTCTATTTCTGTATTATTACTAACAAAACAGGCAAAACTCTCTTCATATAGTGGTGCCACTCAGTGCCAATTAGAGTAATCAATGGATGCCAGAAGGCTTGTACATAAAATTCCTATCTAGTGCCTACTCATCCTATATCCCCAGACTAGCTTCTGGCTTGTGGCCTTGTCAGTGAGGAGCTTTGGATCAGAGAGCACTGCACCTAGATCTTAGGATCTAATGCAACCCTCCAGAAGCCACCTTTTATCTCTACTTAACTACAAAACTATGAGAATAAATTTGAAAACACAATACTACTTTCAATCTAAGCTCAATAGCTTATATAGTCATATGTGTCTGAACCCAGTTCAGTACCCATACCTTTTGCCCTCTGGCATCCATTGATTACTCTGGTTGGTACTGAGTGGCACTACTATATGGAGAGAGTTTTGCCTGTTTTAACAACAGTAATGTGCTAGCATAAAAAATAGTGATCATGTGATGTTTAGTGGTTTAACACCAATCCTGCCTAATAGGATAGTGGTGTCTATGGTTGCTAAAAAGCCAAAGACACCAAAATGCATGGGTACTGAACTGGGTTCAGACCCATATGACTATATAAGCTATTGAGCTTAGGTTGAAAATATTATTGTGTTTTCAATTTTATTTTCATAGTTTTGTAGTTAAGTAGAGATAAAAGTTGGCTGCTGGAGAGTTGCATTAGATCCTAAGATCTAGGTGCAGTGCTCTCAGATCCAAAGCTCCTCACTGACAAAGGCCACAAGCCAGAAACTAGTCTGGTGATATTGGATGAGTAGGCACTAGATAGGGATTTTATGCACAAACCTTCTGGCATCCATTGATTACTATGACTATGGTTGGCACTGAGTGGCGCTAGTATATGGAGAGAGTTTTGCCTGTTTTAACAACAGTAATGTGATAGCATAAGAAATAGTGATCATGTGATGTTTCGTGGTTTATTACTAACAAGTTGCTGGTATTTGAAAAGTTTAAATAAAGTTTAAAATTTTCTATACATTCAACATTTACTGACAGATGATGGAAAAAGATCAATATATTATCACATAAAAAGACCACATTTCTAATAACAACAACACCAACAAAAATAGTAATTTTAATAATAAAACACTTATTGGTATTGATACAATTCACATTTTTAGTTGTGAAGAATCATATGCATAATTTTATTTTTACTAAGAGTGGAATTTTTGTCTTTCATTAACATTCATGAAAAAAATGTATCTTCCATCTGGGCCAATTATTTGGTAATTTTATTCACACACTTTTACATTCATGAAAAAAATGTATCTTCCATCTGGGCCAATTATTTGGTAATTTTATTCACACACTTTTTTTCAGTCATTAAAATATCTTATTTTTCTATCTAATTGATCAAGTTACTGTCTCTTAATGAAACAAATATATTTACAATGACATTAATTACATACATTTTTTTATTCACTAGTAGCAATTATTAGAATCTTTTCTTACTAATATCTATACATGTTATGTTTTGATGTAGTAGTGCATTCATCTATTATATCTATGATCTAGAGTTCACACCTAGATCATTAAATCTTGAAAAATTTTTTGAGATCGCAAATTAGGATTAGCATTTTTCTTTCAATTAATTGGACTAAAAGAAATATACCTAGCCATTTACATTGGAGAGAAAATGAATATGTAGCATATATATTTTTAAGGATAATGGCAACCATTGTCAAACTCCTATGGACTTTGAATACACAACCCATCACCATCGTTTTACATTTTAATAACTATTTTGTCATTAACAATCCTTTTTATATATATATAATCGGATGGAGTTGCCATGGCAATCTGATGAGTCATAGATATGTCAAGGTTTTGCACAAAACATTTTGGAAAAACAGTAACTTAAGACAACTAAATTTAATTTATTTTTTTAATATATTGATAATATGTTTGTGATGTGATTTTTATAGTCTATATCAGGTGTCGGCAAACTTTTTAGCACGAAGAATCATTTTATTTACCCCCCCTCCTAATGAGCCCCAAAGAAAACGGTATCTCCCTATTGCCTCCATTAAAGAACCACAGGAACCCCCCCCCCCCCCCCCCCCCCAATATAGAACCACATAAGAAGAGTTGGAAAATATGTTCATGAAAAAAATAAGAATTTCTGAATGGCTGTGAAGATATCTGAATGTTTATTTTAGTAATACAACATAATAGAATTGTATAAAAATTCACTGAAAAATAAATCAATAAAAACAAAAAATTGCTTGACAATTTGATTTATTCACAAATTTCTAATATTTAAATATTCACCAATATACAATTTAAAGACCTACAGAGGTCCCTAGTGACGATTTTTTCAGACGCTCATTGCTAAGGTTTACAGCCTTGTTAAAACTATTACTGAAATAATAGTGAGCGTTTAATAAAATTTATAATTACAACTTTAAATTATCGTAATATATTTCTTACTATAAGATCTTTTCATTAACTCGTAGTAAATCGTAAGATTTCGCGAGTATTAATGTATTATAAGAATTGTGGACTTAATTAGTGAAGTATTTAATAGCTTCACACTCTTAGATCAAAACACTTCTGCTTCACCTATTTATATATAAAAGTAGGTCGAAGTAAAGAAAGGGATTCTCTCTTTTCTTCATAGCGTAAGCATGTGTTTTAAAGACCTACAGAAGTCCCTAGTGACGATTTTTTCAGACGCTCATTGCTAAGGTTTACAGCCTTGTTAAAACTATTACTGAAATAATAGTGAGCGTTTAATAAAATTTATAATTACAATAATTACTATTATAAAATAAGGCTGAATTAAAGAAACAATTTGTAATGCGCATTTTTCTTTCCTAGAGTCATCAAAATATTTATTTGCAAATTACAAGAGGAAATAAAAAATGTGTTTATGTTTATTATGATAGAACTGGGATCAAAAAAGACACATTTTGTCAAGGGTGGTGGCCGAGTGGTTAGCACAGCTGCCTTACAAGCAATTGTCCCGGGTTCGCTTCTCGGCTGACGCTTTGACACATTAAAAAAAGGAAGAGACATATTTGGCTAGTGAGCCATAGTCTATCCGATCCCTAGTCTAGATATTTAAATTAATTCTTTACTCATGTAAATAGAATTCATCCCTGTATTAATAAAATGTAAGGGCAAAGCATTTTACAGATCTTTACTTAAAAGTAATACAAACTTCTATATTTAAATAGTGCGCCATAACAGTACATAGATAAATATTTCCATGCTCATTTTTACTATTATCCTATTGAAACAAACAATTTCCACTAGATACTATTTCATCTTTTTTTTAAAAAGGAACTATTTTATCAATAATGATTAATATAATATAATTTTTATTTTGTTTCCTAAAGAATAATTTTAGATCTATCTCAACTCATGATAGTAATATGTACTATCAGCATGATTGTAAGTCTAACAGAAGTATGTTTTTACATTAAAAAGATCATCATCATTTTCAACAATCATCAATCCAGTGCAGGATAAGGATTCTCCAAGTTCAATTCATCATCTCTAATCTCTAGCCTAACTTCTCCACATCACACCAGGACACTTCCTTATTTCGTCCATCCACCTCACAAGTGGTCTCTTTCTGGCTATTTTACCATCTCTTGGAATCCAGTTTAACATTTCAACTGTCCGTCTATTATTTATCATCATAAACGATAATAAATGAAAATAATGAATGTATATTTATACTGTACACTAGTTACATAAATCGTTAATATAGCTATAATGCAATGTACTTCAAAACACAGAATTATATGTTAGACATTCACTGTATTGCTATATTGCTGGTAGTTTGATAGTACTTACTGCATGGTTTGCATTATAACTAGAAATGGACATGAACTAAAATATACCATCACATTCTAATTGGTTTTGAAGAAAACACAATATATTATTCCACTGCTGTCAATCTGCCTCCTTTTCGAGTTTCACATAAGCATCCATCAATTTGACTTCTTGCTTGAATCATGAAGGAGTCTCAATTTTCCTGTTGATCTACTAACCTATATTCTGTCTCAAAAATATACACTAAAATCTATTATGGTGCATTGTGCTCCAATCGCAGAGGACTACAATGTTTATTTTTATGTTCTTTGCTTACACAATTTGTGCATTTTGTATCTGTATTTATAATCAAAAATCCAATAATCTTTACAGTATTTCTTTACATGAGCATGTCTTTATTTTGCATGAAATGTTTTGTCAGTCATCAATCAGTATTTATCAGTCAATTATCAACACATTTATTGATATATCTATAATGGACATAAAGTGTATAGAGAAACATCTCCACGCTCTTAAATTGAGATGCTTTAGATTGGCCTATATGACTAGAATGTAGGTTAAAGATAAGACAGCCATTCTTATCTTTTTCAAAAGTCTATCTTGTGTTTTAGTTCAAGAGTATTCTCAATACTCAACAAGATATAGTTGAGATATTACACAAAACAGCAACAACAACTGTACAATGCAGGCGTTAGGATACAAAAATTCTTACTGTTTAATTTAATACTATGTATATGCTAGTGAATAAAATTAAATATTACATAAATTATTATTATATATGTACTTAATAACTTTCACCTCACCACCCATTCTCAAGACACCCACATATAGACATCTTAAAGAAATAAATTACTCCAAGATCAAATTCATGCTAAACCAGCACTCATCAGCTCAACCAGGCCACTGTCTCTCACATATATCCTTATCATATATTCAGTATTATAAAATGTTACATTTTGATTTATAAACATCAAATCTACTTCAACCAAAGCTTTGTCACGATTCATTCTAGATAAATACACTAGTGTTTATCACCAATCGTTTGTAAATTAGTGATTATCTTTAGCCCAGATATAAACTTTAAACGTCACTTAAAGATTAATAAAACATATACACAAGGAGTGATTCAACTTCATTTATCTTTTTCTCTGCATGATATCTTTTATAGATGGATTTAATAATCTTCACTCCACCATATAATTATTAGATGGAATGGAGAGTGGTGGGTCGTGTGGAAGTCTGTGCTCATACCCTAATATTACATATAATATTATGTAATAGGGATTCAAACTCAGACTTTCATACGACCTTCAACTCTCCATGCCATCTCATATTGCTGACCCACCTGATAACATACATGATAAAAGAAAATCACCAATATAATGTATTTCATGCTAAACCAGCAATCATCAGTTGGTCCAGATGTGTGTAAGCTTGTACAGGGTATTAAATTACATATTAAAACATAGTGCGTTAAAGGTGTGCCCATCCCTCGCATATGTATGTAAATGGATTATTCTCTGGTACATGAGGGGTCATAATGACTATCCTCAACATAGCTAGGATGACAACCTTGGCACTAACGTGGGCTTTGAACGTTATATCATCAGATTTTCAATGAAATGGATGGCTGAAGAGTTTGTGGGTTGGAGTAGTTTGAAGCCTATCCATTAAAGTATGAAGAATGGCTATCTTAATATAAAGCTAAGCACTGATTGTATATATGTGTGGAGATAGTAATCTGGACCAACTGATGATTGCTGGTTTAGCATGAAATACGTGTATTGGTGATTATTTATCTTTTCAACATGTGTGTGATCAGGTGGTTTAGCAATATGAGATGGCATGGAGAGTTGAGGGTCGTGTGAAAGTTTGAGTTTAAATCTCTTATATATTACAGTATATATGTGCAGGTGTGTGTAAACCTGTACAGTGCATTAATTTAAATATTATGTAATGTAAATACTACAATATTTTTAAACATTTCTCGGAAAAATGTAATTCAATATAAATAATAAATACAAAACAAGCCTTTCTTAGTATACATGTTGCATGTATTATTTATATTGAATGTTATGTAATATAAATAAAAACAAAAAATAAAATAATAGATAATAAAAGATCAAATTATAATTGGTAAGGGTTATTAAATAGAATATCAGTGTGTATATTTTATCTTACGTCACATAATCATCAAAGTTTGTCACTGTTTATATTTTATCTTTTACAAATGTTTCATTCTATATTTTAAAAAATATGTTTCGTATATATAAATAACAATGTTTTTTTTTTTTTTAAATAAAAATAATTCTTTAAAACATAAGATTTGTGAATTTTTGCTAAAGAAAAAAGTAAGTGATAGGTTTGGGAATTAACTAAGAAGATAATGTAAGACAGCTTGTAAGAGGTTTACCTGCTTACAACCTGACGTCTTTTTTAAACTGTCTTGCGTAATCTTTAAAACCCTATTATAAAAAATGTAGGTAAATCTGATTTACTTTACATTAAAAATAAGCTGTTATATTTACTTTGATAAAATTGTAATTAAGATAACAATATAGAACAAATCTGTATTCTATTGTTGCAATAAAATTAAAGATATACAAATTACATCACGTCATCCGTTACGTTTAATCAAACTGACGGAATATCAATAATACGTTGTCATGGTAACTACAAATAGGCAGATTCAATTCATTGGCTTCATAATGAATTGCTGATGTTCTATTGACTTGGTTAGCATGAAGTCTGTGGTGATGTAATTTATATATGCTATCCCGCTAGTTATTATTACATATGATTTCGTATACTGTATATATATAATATTGGAAATGCCTTATAACGATTAGCCTATTCATCTTCATTGCTTACCATTAGAAGTTTACATCACCAAGTAAATTTGAGTTTTTTGATTGCTTCCAAATAAGCTCGAAATTATTTCAACAGGTGGCGTACAGCCAATTGTGCATCAATGAATATTGGTATGTATCTGGCCATTTTCAGATAGATAATAAAACCAAGAATGGAAGTGTCGAAACCATCATTATCTGCTTTTTTTTCTATTCCTTTATGGATCAGTCGGTTGATGAGACCATTGCTCTGCAGGAATCTATTTAACAGCTGTTTTGCTGCCTATTTATCTACCATCTGTCTATCATTCCATATATCCATCCAAACATCTATCTATCTACCTATCTATCTGTCTGTCTGTCTGTCTGTCCGTCCGTCCGTCCGTCCATCCATCCATCCATCCATCTATCTATCTATCTATCTATCTATCTATCTATCTATCTATCTATCTGTCTGTCTGTCTGTCTGTCTGTCTGTCTGTCTGTCTGTCTGTCTGTCTGTCTGTCTGTCTGTCTGTCTGTCTGTCTGTCTGTCTGTCTGTCTGTCTGTCTGTCTGTCTGTCTGTCTGTCTGTCTGTCTGTCTGTCTGTCTGTCTGTCTGTCTGTCTGTCTGTCTGTCTGTCTGTCTGTCTGTCTGTCTGTCTGTCTGTCTATCTATCTATCTATCTATCTATCTATCTATCTATCTATCTATCTATCTATCTATCTATCTATCTATCTATCTATCTATCTATCTATCTATCTATCTATCTATCTATCTATCTATCTATCTATCTATCTATCTATCTATCTATCTATCTATCTATCTATCTATCTATCTATCTATCTATCTATCTATCTATCTATCTATCTATCTATCTATCTATCTATCTATCTATCTATCTATCTATCTATCTATCTATCTATCTATTCATTCATCCATCCACAACTCATCTGCTATTTATCTATCTACAAGTATAATTGAATGATTAATAGCTTGGAAGATCATGCTATATTTAAGCACACAGCTTACAAGTTAAAATTTAATCCAGAAACCTTTAAAATTAAAGTTTATTTCTCAATTACTGCACAATATTACACAGAGCTCACACACTCTCTCTTTATCTTTACATATGTATACAATATATGTAATAGAATGTGCCCTGGAACATACATCATTTAGAAGGTAAATGAGCTGAAATCCATCCTTATCCTCAGATATACTTTATTTGCATTCTTACAATTTTATTTTGCATATTCTTATTCATAGCATTATTTGTGCTTATGTTTAGAAATCAAAACAATGTCTTAAAATGAGGTTCAATTCTTGTATTGTCACAGCAGTGATAAAGTGTCAGATTCTGGACCTAAAAGTCATTGATTCACACCCAGCTTTATCATTTCCATGCTCAAATTTCTTATAAACTCCAAAACCATAAAAGAACTTATCATATATATATAACACATCGAGATTACACAAAGACTAATTTATTAAGTAAAAGAAATACTCTCAATCCAAAGCACAAGACAAACTTTTTTCTAGTTTTGTCTTGAGAGACTTTAATTTATTTAATAAACCGGTAGTTTCAATATTAATCTCGATATGTTACATAATATTAATAACTGGAAATACCTTATATATATATAATATTTAAATATATGTAAATCAACTATACTAAACTTAATATAATTATAGGGGATTTGAGCTCAGACTTTCAAGCTCCCTACATCTATCCAATCCATCTTAAACACCTGATACCTGTGACCACAAATATGTAAAAAAGATAAATGATTTCCAGTATATGTATTTCGTACTGAACAAGTACTCATCAGTTAGTGCAGATCACAATCTCCCACACATATATACAATCAGAGCTCACTTTATATCAAGATAGAAAATTTTCAGACTTTAATGGACAAGCTTCATCTGTCTCCACTCTCCAATTCTTCAACCACCTATTTCATTGAACATCTGAGGGTAGAATGCGCAAAGTGCTTGTTGATGTCAATATTATTGTCATACCCATGTGACCTCAAGTCAATCTGACCACTCACGCATAGGCCCTTAATATGTCCATTTAATTATATTGTCTATACTAAACTTAATGTAATTATAAGGGACTTGAACTCAGACTTTCAAGCTCTCTATATGTATTGTAACAGTCAAGTTTGTACATTCGCATAACAGAATTCAGAATCCAAGCAAAAGAGACCAAAGCTGACCAGACTAGGACAGTAACATCCCGAGTCCGACCGCACTTCAACTCATAAGCCAGGATTCCAAGACTCAAGACCCTACGAATGACCACCTTGAAATTACACGTAGTATACCTCTTTCCACACAGCCGACATAGGTCACGGAGAAGCAATAAGACTCTGATGAATAAAAGAAAGGTTCTTAATTGACTAAAATATCACTAATTTAATTTAACTTAATGCATAGTTTTCACATATATAGACTATAAAGGATAATTAGAATTGGATTGAATTAAATCAATAACGAAACAGAGAACGAAATACATTAAATTAATTCTATATTTATTTACAACTCATATCTATATATATATCACTTATTTACAATAGCATTCAGCGTAGAATGTACAAGCATTTGGTAATTCAAAATCACTTTACATAAGTAATCATTAAATTTCATAGATGAGTTTAACATGTGCCCATCTTAGGAATTGTTTACAATTGATGCATAATTAATCACTACGTTATGTCTATAGATCTCGATGAGCCAAATCCTATTACATTTGTGGCTGGTATATAAATAATTATATTAAACTTTGATCATGAATTCATTTACTAAAATATACAATATGATTTAATGACGAGCACATAAACCAGCTCAAGTAATGATCGATCGAACATGGCTTTCGAGAGAAAATTTTCAGAATGCTGAAAGCGTTATGTTAAGGTGGGAGAGTTGGCTGAAATAAGATTTTACCAATGTGCTATGGCACAGGTAAACAATAATAGGAAAAGTCGCTCTGCGGATGGATGAAATAACTTCAGGGTTCTTGCGACAAACGCCGGTACCCTGTAACCGATCGCAATGCTGCGTGAAAAGGAACATTGTGTTCAGGAATGGCGGGGGACTTACATGCTAACCTGGCCTTGGCTCAGGCTTCGCTACTGCTCTACCCTATAAAAGAAGATGTGCTGGCAACGCCGTGGCTCCATCTTAAGATACGTATATTATGTATAGCAGCAAAACGAGAATATTTTTATAAAATAATATCACATCCGCCAAGCAAAAAATAGTATATTTCATACTATGACATACGAGTTAATAGCATATTAGCTCTATCAAATTGGGACCAACTCTTGCGTAGCCTGATAATAAATGTCTATGCTACTAAAGGGAATATTATTACATCTGTACTTTGACATGTTCGATCTATTAAGTTACTTATAGATAATAAATATTTAAGGAGGAAAAGTATATTTCTATGGACTTAAGAATTTAAATGTCAAATATACTTATAAATATGATCAAGGCTAAATTTAATTCTAAATAAAACTAAAAGGTTAAGTTTTTAAATGGTTGATTATAAAAGAGCCACATTTCACATATTAAATCATTTAAATAATAAAAAATATAGGATTTCGAAACAGCGCAGAGAGTTGACGCAAACAATTTACATGAAGATTTTCAAATAATATCTTCTTAAAAAGATGAAATTAAGTGCCACTGTTTCGAAATATTGGCATATAAAATATAATAAGCATTTAAAATAAAATAAGCAGAGAAATATAGACACAACCGCAGTGATATAACTTTAAACTAAATAATTTACTTTGAAGTGAATGGAAAATATAAATGTCAGATTATTTAAACATTAACACATTAAATTTTGATAGCAATTGACGTATTTAAAATATTAATTAAATGGATTTAAGTTTTGGGTACATATTAGTTTTATAATTATTTTAAAAAGAAAGTTAGCTAACTTATATAGATATATTTACATAAAGAATTACACAGAATTACACAGAGCTCTGCGGTTTGAAAAATAAAACGGTACCGGTATGATTTATCTGCAAGTTCTTGGCTGTTGGTTTGGTTTAGTTTGACTGGGCGGCATCATCTTTCCCATTATGTTAGGCTCGTCTCTTCTATCGGCATGATGGTGGTTTAGGCATTTCTGAAGAAAGCCCCGTTCTCCGTGGAGTAACAGCAACAAGATGCCCGCTTTTAGCCGGACATGTTAAACTTTAACAATTAGTGAAGACTGGCTACAACTCTCACTAACAATATGGCTCTCCTCTCTCTAACAATATTGGCCTCTCTCTCTAACAATATGGCTCTCTCTTTAAAAATACAGAGTATTTATCTGTTTCCTATATCGGAATCTCCAGCCTCAAAGACTCACTAAACTCAGGAATTTAATTAAGTGTTTTTCAATTTATAATTCAGATCTTAGATAACTTATGTTAGAAACATTCCATAAGCTATTATTATAATTAAGATTTTTTGATTTGCAAACAATTGTCCCAATTTAGATTTAAAAATAACTTAATCTTATCTAAAGGGGATTTTAATTAGTAAATTTTTTAACTAGTTTTATTTTCACCAAATTCCAGGTGTGGTCGTTAATGACACCTGTTTACAACCAAAAAATCTTTTAATTACTGACCAGCTTTTTATTTTAATCTTACATATAATAGAAACTCTTTCTATTTAAAAACAACCTTTTAACATTTTTTTAAAACGAAAACATTTTTAACATATTTATTAAAATAATTTACAAATATATTTTGATATAGCTTTTTTAAATATATTTTCGAGAAGCTTTCCTAAAACATATTTAAAACAAGAAATCTTTTAACAATTTTTAAACATATTCAATATTCATTTTTAGATAATGGCTTTTACATATTTTAAATCATATCCTTCTATATACCACAGATTATATGTCCCCATACGAAATTACAATATTAAACAACAAAATCAATAATTTACTCTTAATAATATAATAACCATTTTTAGAAATCTTAAATAACTTTAGTACGCTATAATTTTACTAATCCTATCTAATTATAGCGTTCGTTCACACGTAAATATATAATAGTTTATACAGACATGAACGAATTTTATGTTCCCATTAACATTTCAAATAGGTTCGAACTTAGCACAGATGAGAGTGTCATTAGGTTTGATGGATGAGAGCGGAAGGGACTGGAGATTTCCGTTTCGTTATATCAATCCAAAATATTATACAACTAATACATACGATTACATACATGTAAAAAGATAAATGATCTCCAAGATATGTACTTTGTGCTGAACCAGTACTCATCAGTTGGTCCAAATCACAATCTCTCACATATGTATACAATCAGTGCTCAGTTTTATATTAAGACCAGCAAATTTTCAAACTTTAATGGACAAGATTCAATCTTCTACAACTCATGTCCTAGGGAATCAAAGCAACATGAGTAATTATTAACAGTATTTATTAATTCAAATTAGCTACATTAAGTCAAAATTAAAAATATTACTTTCAATAATGTTAATTTTTTCAGTAAGTCAAGAGTTCAAACTTTCAAATTGTTTGCTAAATGTATTTAAATGTTAATTGACTTCTATAATTGCGATTGGTGCATCAAACTTGAATCCTGGGTAAGATTTATTGAGGTGAACATCCCAATTTACCAACTCTAATCTGTTGTAAACAATGCATAATAAAACCCTTTTCTTTTTTTTACACTTAAGCCTTACTTTAAAATACTATTTTTTCTTGGTCAAAAAATAAATAAAATCCAACGATTAGACTGTTTTTTTTATTTGTAAATGTTATTCCTAATCGATTTTTTTCTTTACTAAATGCAATATTTTTCTTCTAAGAAAGTTGAGTTGTTTATCTTTGACAAAACACATTATGCAAAAAATAATTAATTACTTTTTACATTAAAGAAATAAACATTAAAATATCTCTTTGAGCTTGTTCTTGTGACAGTTTCAACGAATTTTAATAATACTCATTTCAAAAACAACAATGGAAAAAATATTAAAAAGCACACATCATATAGTAAATAATTAAAAACAGCATTTCCCCAACGTTATATATAATGTCTGATTT